>OV170232.1:4152603-4632603 GCA_921882275.1 Brenthis ino
TCATTTTTTATATAGCACCTTGACTGAGTACTCATAAATATACTGCGCAGTACTCAAACTCACTATTTCCATCAGACTTATTTGCTGCACTATGAACATTTTTAAATGAATATCAAAACGTTAAAGGAAGTCGAATTTAACCTTCTCAGCTCTGTTTTTAAGATTTATTTCCTGTAACTGTATAATTAAAAGCCATTAGCATAGCATAGCGGGTATCGGCATTTGAATAATGTTTAATTTCGATACACTAGGAGAATATCTTTAGTAAACATATATTATTTCCGTTATGAATATTATCTATTGGCTGGTTCTTTAGGCGTTGGCATTTTCGACCTCCGATTTCGACCTCCGACACAGCCCACCCGCACTATTATTTTGTTAGCGCGTAGTGTACTTTCTGACCGACACTTTGTATGGTAATTACTCCATTCCCAAGGGTTGTTCCGTAATGTTAGTTAGCCTTATAAGCTTTATCTATTAATAAACTATTAATGCATTTTTTATTTTGACAGTAGTTCCAAGGATTTGTGGAATTAAACAAACCAGAAACAAACAATATATTTAACTTTATATGTAAACATATTTGTTACGTGGCCTTGTTTCCAGTAATGTTTTGTATTAAATTAATATTAGGTAGAAAAAAATGATAAACTAGGCAAAAAGTATCATTCGCTCTATGAACTACATATTATTATGGAAACGTGACGCTGATCTATTATTTAATTACTACGGAAAATAAAGATAAACTAACAAATACACATTTGTGTTAATAATATAAATAAATATTTTGGAACATTAACACACAGCATCTAGTTCCATGGTAAGCTACACTACACATATATAACTTTAATTACATACATATTATAAATATAAACACCCATGAATGGAATGCAAGCATTCTTCTTCATCACCGAAATGAATGTACCCAGCGGGACGGCAACCCACAACCGCTGGCAGAGCAAGCAGGGTCGTTACAAACTGATCCAAACGTGTCGTCAAAGTATTCAATAAGGAATTTGGCAATTGCATTGGTTCAGGAATCTTACTAACACAATTTACTACATTTCAAGTCCCAAGTTCGATGTTACAATAGCAAGTATTGGTGAAAACAGTAAATGACATTGGAACATCCTACGTGCATTGTCTAGATACTGGCGTAAAGTAGAAGACGAAATAATTATTTAACATGGCCGCTGTTATAATGACAACTTCCTTATTAGTCTAAAAGCTAGGTTATAAATATTACGCTGTGTTTTTGAGCCGATTAAAAAAAATATTGCGCATATCCAGAAATTTCTAAAAGCTTAAATTGATTTGACAATGAGATATTTCAGAAAGTACAACTTCTGTGCTTTTAGTCTATCTCCCATTAAATTGCTAAACTCAGCAAGATTGACCGTTATTACCGAAAGATCAGCCAGAAGGACAGAAGATCAGGTACCTACTATATGCATGCTGATATAGAATTTTGATTATATAGCAGACACAAGACAAATATTTTAATGATTGATGGAACTTTTCTTATTGTTATATAAATTTTGTAATAATTTGTAAAATATTCTCTCATTTTTGAGAAAAATATTAAAATAATTAATTCAGCTTATTTAATAAAAAATATGCTTAACAGGTTAAGTACATATAACATAATACGTTGATTCATTCCACTTCATCGATACTTGACTTTGGCATTGCATCATTTATTCTGGTCATTACCATTTGCCAATACAGCGATTTCTTCTATACGAAATCGTATTAACTTTATATACAAAATACATACACGTTCTAAATAAATATCTTGTTTTAAATCGGTTAATAAAATATTGTTTATTTAATGTCTCTTAAAAATTAGGTAACAAGCCATCGCAAAATTTATTTTGGGATATGTCAATTTTAATATTATTTCGCTAAGGCTCGTTAGGTAAAAAAGTCACATCTATTACCTAAAAATACCTAATTATTTTATGGCGGAGTAAAAAAAGTTGGTCATGAATTAAACTTAAGAGAAATATTTAAAAAATATATTATTTTTAATAATATTACAGATAAGTTCATTTTACAGAAGCTGAGCTTTAAGCTTATCTATACATATAATAAAATTCTAACTAAGCCAAATCTGTACATTAAATATTTTTTGGAAAATCTTATTGAAATAGTCATTATTATCGATACAGAGGCCGAATATATAGTTTTTAGAATTTTTGTCGGTCTGTCTGTCTGTCTGTTACCGCATCACGGAAAAACCATTGGAGGGATTTAAATGAAATTTGGTATGGTGGTAGCTGATTATCTTTTTTTTTTTTTTTTTTTTTTTTTTTTTTTTTTTTTTTTTTTTTTTTTTTTTTTTTTTTTTTTTTTTTTTTTTTTTTTTTTTTTTTACGTTGGGAAATGCATTTACGCACGAAGTGTGGGACTCACCGGCGAAGCCAGTACTACCCACTAAAACCCAACAAAACCTTCCTCCGTCTTAATGGGGCGTCGCAGGATCGCTTACGCATTCAACTACGACGCCCCGACGGCAGGTCTGCCAAAGCAGACCACAACAACCATGGGGTTGCTCCACGGTCCACTCTGCTATCAGAGAAGTACCAGGAGCAACCCGCATGGTACACCACCCTCCGAAGAAGGCTGCCTCCCACCGCCCACCGAAGCGGGCCACCTCTCTGTGCGTTTCTTGGCTTCGCGAGTACACTACTGAGCCCCCCCACCACGACAAGGTGAACGCACGTTGGGGGGGAATATACAAAATTTCAACCTTCATTACATTAGCGTTCAAATTAACGTCATACAATCGGCAGTTGATGACAAATGACGTCACTGATAAAGCAATCACTTAGCAACTACCAATAGTGGCACGTAAATTATTTACATGAAGTATTAGAATGGGAATCACATTTGAATTGTTTGTTTAAATCTATACTTATAATAAAATTGTAACTAAGCCGAACCTGTACATTAAATATTTTTTGGAAAATCATATTGAAATAGACATTATTGTCGATACATAGGCCGAATCTATTGTTTTTAGAATTTTTGTCTGTCTGTCTGTCTTTTACCGCATCACAGAAAAACCACTGAAGGGATTTTGATGAAATTTGGTATGATGATAGCTGATTATCTGGGTCAACATATAGGATACTTTTTACCGCGGTAAAATATCTCATTTCTGAGAACAAATACAAAAATTGCAATGTAAGAGTATACTAATATGTAAAACCTAAAAATTTGGTTTTTGATCATATGAACGCGGGTGGAGTCGTGGGCAATGCTAGTACGGTAATAAGTGACACAGACCATTCCAATAAAACTGTCCAGATTGTTAACCGGTACATTGAATTCTATTGCGTAAATTGTGCTGCATTGCTGGTACCAGATAAGGTCTGAATATGTCGCGATCAGATTTATACGCTTTGCACAAATTATTGCTAACTGTAGGTCTAAATAACTTGGTATTGCAATACTTAGCTCTACGATTTTATAAGTTTCAGCTACATACTAATATCACTCATAAATAACTCATAAGACTCTCCATCTTAATTATTTGATACGTGATTGTATATCGAAGATTTTCTTATGCCAAATTCAATACCAGTAAAGCCCTTGAAATTACGGTTTTTAAAAAACGTGACTTATTTAACAATATCATAGATTACTTTCTTACAAAAAATGTAAACTGCATATAAAATCACTTAAGAATAACAATAACCTATTTCTCTCTACAGATGTTTTTTTTTTTTGAAATTTATATGTCGATATCCTTGAGATATTAATAACAGATACATTAAAAAAATAATGAAAATCGATTTTCAATTGGCGAATATTTCCTAACAAGTTAAAAAAAAACAGAAAAGGAACATACAAACGAAGTAATTTTTCCTTTTTGAAGCCAGATAATAAATTAATCTAATCCTGTTGCCATAGATGAGTGTTTCTCAAAAACAATTTGTTATAGCATATATAAAACATTAATACATAAACTGTTATAAATTTCCTATCAATCAATGAGAATCCAATAAGCCGCAATAATTAAAAACTAATAGGTTTACGCAAATTCTAAATATATTTATAGAAATTTGAAGCCACGGCCACGGTCGGCCATATATCTAATTTAGTGTGCTTATATATGTACGAGAACAAGTTTATATTATGTAATATATTGGATGGATTCCTTAAATAGATATTTCGCAATACGTGTTTCGCAGTGACGTTATAAAATTAGCTGTCTGCCGCAGGTAAGAAACCTTATACAAAATATGTATATTTTCTTATACTCCTTAATCTCTTCTCTCCGCTTCTTCTTAATCTTTTATTAAATTCACTCATAACTATGAACCAAATCTTGTTTTTTTTATTAGATTTAACTGCTTGTAAAACGCGATCCGTTTGATTCGGTTTGATGAATCTCTTCATTTTACAGTAGGACAAAACATATTTTTTACCGGTGGTAGGACTCTGTCAAGCCTCAGGAGTCCGACTGTATGGTCCCACCCCGTTATCTATTTCTCCCGCCAAGCAACAATGATTACATTGTTGTGTTCCGGTTTGAAGGATAAGGTAGCCAGCGCAATTACAGGCAAGAGGCATATCATCTTAATCCTCACAGTGACAACGCAGCTGCGGTTCTGCATTTTTGTTACATAAAACCTAAGTGCATGAACCGTAGGTGTTATGGGCGACAGGTACTGCTTTGCATCAGGTGGTCTGTCTGCTCATTTGTCACTGAACTCAATAAAAAAAATATTCAACTGACATATTAAATTATTTATTAATCTACACTTCTACACTATACTATTATAAAGAGGAAAGATTTGTATGTTTGTAATGAATAAACTCAAAAACTACTGAATCGATTTAGATATAAAAAGATAGTTTCAGACCCTGGAAAGCAGGATACTTTTTACCCTGGAAATCATCCCTTGAGAGGGTGAAAATGGGGATGAAAGTTTATATGGGGAATCTAGGACGAACCCGAGCGAAGCCAGCGTGACTCGCTAGTAAAATATATAAATTAAAACAACTAACATATAAAGTCAACTGGACAGAATTGAGTGAAAAACTACAAAAGTATTTTTTATGTTTTACCTAAGTCGTGGCGATATGGTTTAAGTCAATGTCCTTTACGCTATGTTAATAATCTATTTAAATATTTCGTGTGTTAATATACTAATTAATTTAAATTACATGTAAATAACTCTCGAACTCAATAGTCTGACAAACATAAAACAATATTTTTGAATATAATTAGGTAAAGAGTGATAGATTTGGCTGCTAAATTTATCTAATAAATATTTGTATATGCTTCATTCATCATTATTATATTACACTAGCGACTCTCCTCTCGGTTCTTTCGGGTACGTCCCTAGGTATGATTTTGTTCACAATTTTATGGATTTTAATTCTTTGCAAAAACCCCGCTTCTATTTCTAATAAAAAAGTAGCTTAGTTATATATATATATATGTGTACCTTATATATATATATATATATATATATTAGCTATCTGCCAGTGAAAATCGTCATCAAATCGATCCAGCCGTTTCGGAGATTAGCGTGAACAAACAGACAGACAATTTTTTTTCTTATTAATACCGTATATATTATCTACTTTCGTATGCATTTAGTAAAAAACTGTTATATTGACATTACAAACAGACACTTCAATTTTATTTATCTGTATAGATAATATCGTCATGTAGTGCCAAACCTCACCATATTTTATTATAAGAGATTTTTATCTCCGCAAACGTTCATTTATCTTTGTTAGTCTTAGTACATACTTGTTTTTACTTAGCAGCTTATTAATATTATATTAGAAATTCCTAATACTTATATACATAAAACATAACAAGTACCTACAACTTAATTCTGAATCCGATTTTCAACGATCCGAGATATCCTATATGGCTATTACACAAAACAGTAATATAAATTTTAACTGAGTTGACAACCCCTTTTAAAGGTAGGTAATACCACGGTAATATTATACATTTACCGTGGTAATACGGTCTCAAAAGTGCATGCACTTCTCGTTTTGCATGGAGCAAGGAGGGTTTTTGAGGATTTTTTTTACTCGCCACAATTTTTTTACTTTACTGCTATTTTGTAATCATTGTATTTTTTTTGTTAAAAGTTATGTCATATACCTACATATGTATATTATACATATGTTCTACTCACTAATCGTGTTCCTTGATCGGGGTGATCGGCGGATGAGTTTGGCAGACTGCGGCTGTCGAGAATGTGAACTAAAGGTACAATTAATCTTCTAAATAGTATGAATGTGAACACAAAATATTTATTATGTTATTAAAGAAATTTGATAAACAGCTTGCTCAAAATCCTTTCATAGAATTTGTCAATTCTTTAGAAGCTTATAACTTGTCAAAAAAATATATTGTGTGTTCAGATTCATTGCTTCTAGAAGGACATTTAGGCCTAATTTCCACAGATTAAATTAGAATTTCGATATTTTTGGCTATTCGCTTCGAGTTAAATGCCTCTGTTATGTATGGGACTTGTCAAACCGAATCGGATTAACCCAATCTCGAAGGTTTTATCAATTCAGTAGCCATTGAAAAGTTCTTTTATCCATTTCCTCATTTTATTAAATAAATTAATTGATTCGATTTTAAATCGATTGGGTAATAATTAGAAATAGATTCATTCGACCAGTAATTTGTAACAAATGTTAATGTTTATTGCGAAGACTTAGCTTTATATATTAATAATAAAATTAAGTCACGTGGTCAGACATACTATTTCTATATATGATTATTGTGTACTTTTAGCAATTTCGATGATGAAAAGATATTTTTCCAATACATTTTAACAGATTATTCATAACTGTAAACCTGCTGATTTATAATATGTCATTTGATTGTCTGTGCTTAAATTGGATTTTTTTTGTATACATGTCAAAGCTAGTTTTAAATTCATCTATCTTATCTTTGTAAAAAATCTTGATGTGAATAGTTCTTAGTGATTATTGTATTTATATATACAAATAATATAAATAATATAATAGATAATATTATTATATTTTATTTTTTATATTATAAAAATGCAGAGTTTGTTTGTTTGTTTGAACGCGCAAATCTCAGGAACTACTAATCCAATTTGAAAAATTCTATTTGTATTAAATATTGTTTTAAGATATGTGTGTAATAGGTAAATATGACAAGATATGGACTCTAATTTTAGTTAAAGTATTATACATCAATTTGTGATGTATACATATAATAATGTTTATACGTGCTTTGCTTGCATCGGCAGACACCGACTTTGAAAATATCTGCTTAGGTATCTATAGTAAATGAAAACCCCATTCAGTTATTTTTTACCTTTTAGTATGTTTTTAAGTTTGTTTATTTTTTTAAGTTTGAACTTCTTTCACGCAGCAACATAGAAAAGGATTGATATAGTTTTTAGGGTTCCGTACCCGAAGGCTGCCTAAGAAACCATATTACTATACCTCCACTGTCCGTCCGTCAGTCAGAGGGCTGTAACTCATGAACTGTAAGAGATAGAACGTTGAAATTTTGACAAAGTATCTATTTCTATTACCGTTATAACAACAAATAATAAATATAATAATACAAATAAAAAAAAATCCTCATCGAAGATAGAAATAATCACCCAAGTTAATATACTACGTACATAGAGTAAAAGTCATATTAACAAAAAGTACATGTACGATGTTACGGAACCCTTCGTGTGCGAATTTGACTCGCACTTGACCGATTTTATTTATCATAGACATATCAAGAGATATATCGGAAATTGACATATATACATATTATGACTTGCAGAAATTTCACTCTGTTTATAAGTACACACGTTCACTTCAACAGATTTTACATTAATTTATAGGCTGTTAGAAAAAAAGTATATGTACAGTAAAAAATACCGGCTAAAGTAAAATCTAGAGACAAGTTTATCAAGTATTCTATTCATGGAATTGTATAGTAATTCCTGTAAATTGATACTACGTCATATTGTAGAAAGCTATTGAAAAAATCGCGGATCTGAACGAAGTACCTAAGGGTGTTTTTCTTTTTTTAGGTAATTAGCTAGCGTTCGTCTATGGCTTTACCTGCGTAACTTATTTAAGTTTAATTCGTTAAATCTCCGCTCACAAGTGGCGTAGCGTGATGTTAGATAACCTTTCGTCGTAAAAGTCTAAAAAATTTAACTGGCAGTTTCGCACATTCAGACAAATAAACAGACAAGAGGTAGATACTAAAACTTTTTCTAGTTTTCTAAGTATATTTAATATATCTGATCATAGTTACGTCCGATCGATCGATTTTTACCACAATAGCCAATCTCTACTAATCTCTACTAAGACGCTATGTAAACGGGAGATATTATAATGGACATGTTCGTGCGTAAGCACAAGAGCATTTTTTATTCCTGTGACTCTCATAGTCCGATGGGAAGACAATTCGACACAAACAGTAAGAGATCAGGCGCAGGAACTACGGCTTTGCTTGTTCTTCGAGGCACGGGAGTGAATCACCGCTAACTGCCCAACACCGGACAACAATCTGACAATTTCTTAACAAAAAAAATCAATAACTAAATTTGAGCCGACCCAAGACTCGAACGCAAGACCTTCGTACCTACAGCCGTACATGATAGCCATACATGAATTCAAATGGGGAATTATTTCGAGAGTGTGTATTTTTGTAGTAGGTTTTTTAAGAAAATTAATTTTTAAAGCCATGAAAGATGCAGTGCTTTAAAAATTATACATAAAAACAACGGAAGCCTCACTCTTATTTTATATACACATATATGTATATTTTTAAAGCAAATAATTCTTAATCTATACTATAATATTATAAATAGGTAAAGGTTATGAGTTTGTAACGTTGCAGGGGGTAAGCTCTGGATCTACTGAACCGATTTAGATGAAATTTCACCCTGGGAAGGATAAAGGATGCTTTTTTTCCCGAAATCATCCCTAAATGGGGTAAAAATGGGGAAGAAGGTTTAATTGGGAAGCAAGTTTGGGACGAAGACAGTGGTAGCCCAGTGGTAACGCGCTCGCTTAGGAAACCGAGTGAAGCGAGTACAAATCCTGGGTCTCACACCTCTGATATTTTCATGTGCGAATCATTTCCAACATGATTACTACTTGTCTTAACAGTGAAGGAAAACATCGTGAGGAAACCTGCATGTCTGAAAGAATCTAGCAAGTTTTCAAAAGACATGTGAAGTCCGCCAATCCGCACTTGGCCAGCGTGGTGGACTATGGCCTGATTCCCCTCGTACTGAATGGAGGCCCGTGCCCAGCAGTGGGACGTTAAAAAGGGCTGAATACTGAATACAAGCTAGGGACGATCCCGAGCGAAGCGAGGGTGAGTTGCTAGTAATACATATGAATGATAATGATGTGATAAGTCCAGGCAAATGAAATATTAAAAAAAAAACCATTATGTACCAGGTAAGATTATATGAAAAAGAATAATATTTCCGTTAATTTCCTTTGCCTTTCTGCTTAGAACATAGCATTTGCATGAATACGTTATTTCTTTAAATAAAATATTATCTTAGCAATAAAGCTTTAATGTGTCATAAATGCTTTTTAGCTTACATATTCTAACAAGACAGGTGTGTATAATTAAAACATCTTATATCGATGCAAATCGCATTGCGTAACTTTATACTTATCGATCATTAATCGATTTATTATTCAAAGAAACATAATGCACATATGGAATACATAATTTCATTGTATTTATACTATATAGAAGGACTTGTGACTGGCATGTTTCAATTTTAATGGATAGTCTCTTTGACATGAACTTTTATTTCTTCATAATACTAATGAAATGACAAAGCAAAATTTTAAATACCCCATAAAATTCCACCGCCATCACACTTTCACCTCGAAAATTAAACTAATAAGCCACCATAAGCCTCGTCCACTATTATGTTTAAGGGTTCTACTGCTTCGAAAATGGCTGGACAAAGAGGCTACTACGCTTCGGTCAATATGCGACCTTAAAAATATTAATTTAAATTTTTTAAGGTCGCATAATATTAATAGAAAATTAATTTCGGTCAACAAAAATCGCGAATATTATATATTTTTGAAGGTTTCTTTTACAAATCCGTAAGGTGTGTACACATAATGAGATTCCCCACAGAATTTCATCTGGATAAAGGCAAAGAAAACAAAACAGTGTAAATATTCAGTGCTATTTGTCAAACGGGAGAAACCCATTTTCGGGCCCTGATGAGTAGGAACCAAATATATATCAAAAAAATCTATTTTTTTTTTGGTTATTCCATTAAAATCGAAAACACCCGGGCCCCAGTTTGTATGGAGAATGGCTTCCTCCTTTGAAATCTATACATACTCGTATAGTAAAATTCTAAGTAAGCCAAATCTGTACATTAAATATTTTTATGAAAATCTTATCAAAATAGACATTATTATCGATACAGAGGCCGAAACTATAGTTATTAGAATTTTTGTCTGTCTGTCTGTCTGTCTGTATGTTACCGCATCACTGAAAACCCACGGGAGGGATTTTGATGCAATTTGGTATGATGATAGCTGGTTATCCGGGTCAACATATAGGATACTTTTTACCGCGGGAAATGTCTCATTTTTGAGAAACAATACAAAAACTACAACTACTACTACTAATATGTAAAACCTAAGAATTTGGTTTTTGGTCATCTGAACGCGGGCGGAGCCGCGGGAAATGCTAGTTTGAGATATAAAATTGAATAACTGCATCGACCCTAATTAAATTAAAAATATATATCAGGAAGTTCATGAACATAATATCTACAGTAAATAACGGCTCGTTATATACCTGCACTGTACATTTATTACACTATTCAATGTTCTTACTAATTAGTATAATTTAAATATTATTATGTTTGTCCTTAACGTTGTTCCTGTCTTTTTGAATATAACAATGTCAATTATTAAGATTGCTCCATATGGCTATTTTAAGTTTTTTAGCATATTTCATATTAGACTAGTTTTTGTCCGTGACTCTACTTGCATGGTTTAAAACATAATATCCGTTCACATGATGCAATTTATGTATGTCTTTGTTAAAATGAATGATAATAATCAGTTTAAGCATTAAATGTAACAAACAAACAAATAGTTACATTGACATTTAAAATATTGGAGTGGATTTTGATGTTGTGAATTTGTTAAATGTTTGTCCTAAGTAAACAGATAGAAAGTAATCCTAATATATGATGATGATGATGTTCTCCCGACCGATTCCGGCCACGGCGGCCAATCTCATTGAGACTAGCCAACTGCGCAGGAGATATTATAGTGCACAAGTGTACGCGCAGACACAAGTGCACTCTCTATTCCTGTCACTCTCATACTCCGGTGGGACGACTGCTCGACACGACCAGTGAGAGTTAAGGCGCAGGACCGACGGCTTTACGTGCTCTCCGAGGCACGGGGGTGAAACACCGCCAACTTCCCAACTCCGGGCTGTTACTGAGGCTTACTTATACAGAAAGACTCAATAACTAAACTTGGCCCGACCCGGGACTCGAACCCAGGACCTCCGGGTGTGCAGCCGTACATGCTAGCCACTACACCACGGAGGCAGTTAAAAAAACTATTGATGATGTTCTCCTAGCCGATTCCGGCCACGGCGGCCAATCTCAATGAGATTAGCCAACTGCGCAGGAGATATTATAGTGCTCAAGTGTACGCGCAGACACAAGTGCACTCTCTATTCCTATCACTCTCATACTCCGGTGGGACGACCACTCGACACGACCGGTGAGAGTTAAGGCGCAGGACCGACGGCTTTACGTGCTCTCCGAGGCACGGGGGTGAAACACCGCCAACTTCCCAACTCCGGGCTGTTACTGAGACTTACTATAAAGGAAGACTCAATAACTAAACTTGGCCCGACCCGGGACTCGAACCCAGGACCTCCGGGTGTGCAGCCGTACATGCTAACCACTACACCACCGAGGCAGTAATATATAATACCTACGTAAACTAAAAGCTGAGTGATAAACCAAATTTAAACAAAATGTAACGATAGTATTGCAAACTAATACTATTTAAATTAAAGTTTTAGGCATTATTCTGCTATTTTCTCTAAACATTTTTTACAGAATTTCACTTAGTTGGGGAAATAACTCAAACAGTGCCTGTTCATCATACTCGTAGCAGCGAGTACTAGAACTGAAAAAATCTCAAAATCTGTATAAACATAAAACAGCCCGTTTTATACTACTAAGCAAAAACATGATGCGTTTCAGATGAAATTATAAATGAAATATACCGATATATCATTCAAATTAATTCAATGACAAACTTATGGTATTGTAGGAGCATGCTTATTGAACCGTAAGGTATATATTGACCACATCAACAGTTAGGTTAAGTTAGATTTAGTCTAAGACCAATACAATTAGAAACAATAAGATATTTGTTTATAATAAGCTTATCTATGATAATGTAAATCTAAGACAAACAGGCTCCAGTGAACATCTGTCAAAGTAGAAAAAAGACGTGATACTATAATTTTCTCTGTCCCTCTTTTCTTGTCTCTGATATACTTGTAACTAAGTCAAAATTCCACAAATATGATGTATAAAAAATATTAGGTATAAGTTTAAATTAAATTATAGGAAGTGGTAACTCACTGGTTACGTGCGTTCTTGGAAAACCAAGTGAAGCGGGTTCGAATCCCAGCTCTCACACATCATTTTCAACTGAATCGCCCGGCTGAACTTCCGGACGCTAATGAGCTCCCCCACCATGACAACGCTAACGCACGTTGGGGAAAATAGTTAAAACCCCTGGCTCCCGAAACGTCAACACCTCGTCTTGTCGTCGCCACTGGAATACCATTATAGATTTTACTCGAAGAGTCGATATTAGGTATCAATGGGCTCATATTACTATTACCTATTATAAATGCGAAAGTTTGTATGTATGTGTATATTTGTTACTTCTTTACGCAAAAACAACTGATTTAACAGATTAGAATAAAATTTAGCACACAAATAGCCTATGATCTGGAGTAACTCATAGGCTACTGATGGACACCTAGAGACGCACCTGAGAAAATCGAGAATAAGTCACTGGTTGTATTATAAATAAGTAAAATTTATATGTAAGACATAATCACTTAAAAATAGGGAATCGATACTATATATGCTTTAGCTAAGAAAATCTCCTCCATTCTCATTTGCTGGGTATTAAGGCCTTTTTTGCCTATATATCACATGCACAGAGGAAAGTAAATTAGCTACGTATATAAAAGATATTTATTAGATTGGTAGTAAGTATAGGAAATAAATTATTCACAAATGTTAGTTTATGTTTTTGTCACGTTTTATATTCTGACGTCGCACTGAAGAAGGTCATGTTGCCGAAGTAAATTACTTATAACGCCTATTGCTTAACTGAGTATCCTTTGCTTTTTATGCATCGTGTAATAAATGGATGTACAGAAAATATTACAAAATCAATAAAATTAATGTGCGAATCTAAATATTTCAGAATGGGCGTATCGTTCAGAATCATTGTAGTAAGTTTGATTTCGTGTGATGTAAAATCAATATTTTTGATATATTAAAAATATAATTAGATGAAAAATAAGTTTCAAAAGACTATTAGGTAACTATTAGAAGGTATAAAGTCGTGTAGTTAGCATGAATTTAAAATACAAGAAAATTTAAATACGAGTATAATATTTTTTTAAATGTTTAAAAAACAGGCTCTTTTTGTTGTTTTTTTTTATCTTATTTAATTCATTCATTAAGCATTAAAATAATTTTAAAATCGATTTTACTATACTTCCAATTACTATCGTATCGATTTAACAATTATTAAGGAAATGTAACCTAGAAGAGAACAAATTAATTTGATATTCTGAAGCTTTTGGAGGCAATACATAGATAGTGGACCTAAAGAAATGTTACTAGTAAAAGCTTTCTCTGGGCTAACTGATCTGTTTTAACGAGCCCCATACATTACAGTTCAAAAATCTATTTTAAAGCTATAATCTTATAAATGTGAAAGTTAAGATGTTTGGATGGATGTTTGTTACTCAATCACGCCAGACGACTGATCGGATCTGGATGAAATTTGGCACAGAGATAGAATATATATTATTATGTCTACAATAGCATATAGGCTAGCTTTTTATCCCGGAAAATGTACGATCCCGGGGAATATATTTGTTTTTGTGTGTGGCTTAGCATTACTTAGTTAATATATATATATATATATATATATATATATATATATATATATATATATATATATATATATATATATATTATATATATATATAACAATAAAAGTTAATGTAATGTGGTATTCAAAGTTTATTGCAAATTTTTAGTTTGTATTCTAGCAACGTATCAGCAGGCTACGTAAGTCTATGCGTAAACAACTACATCCACTATCTGCAGTCGCACGCCACTAATAGAATCTACTTATGGCAAATATTTAACGCCCTCGCTATCGAGCATAGAGTTTACGCCCATATTGAGGTATGATGCTTTTTTTTGTATTTTACCCATGAAATAATTACTGATAATATAATTAGGTTCATCCTTCTTTCACACAACAGCAGTCTTTAGTTGGTCCGATACATTCGTGGTTCTTGTTAAATAATACAATTTCAACAAATATTTGGACGTTTCGTTAGTTACGTATAATTTTTAACCTAATTAATAAAACGACACTATATTGTATATATTAGTGTTTTGTATGTATGTTCATCACTTTCATATAGACGGTTTAACAAATCTTGATAGTTTCAATTATATTTTATTTAAGGAGTCCCATAGACTTCTCTTCGACAAAGAACATGTTTTTAAGAAAATTAGAATAAATTATGAAATTAAAATAATCAAAATTTATTTAATCCTTATGTCAGTTTTAAAATTATTAATTTATTTTTTTTAGTACCTTGAAGGCATTTTACATTTTACTTAAAATGTTTATTTGAGTGAGCTGAAATTATCAAAAAAAATATAATTACACGTCATTTTGTAACTTTTTTTAGTTATTTATAAAGTTAAAACCTGTTTTATTATGTAGAATATTATTTCTGATTTCTAATACTAATATTAAATCATCTCAGTTTCGTGCCACTATAGTTTGTTTTCCCTTGAAGTAAGTAGGATCAATTAAAAATAAATTTCAATGACATTCACATAATTACTATGCGTTTTAAAGAATACTATTATTTTCTTTTATTTACTTCATTTAGCATCTTAATATGCTATAAAATCTAATAGTTTTGACTTTTGTATCTGAAATAAAAATGAATAACTTGTAAACCATAAAATGTTAAATTTTAGAGAAAATATATAGTCGTAATTATCCATTGACAACACTGTACATATTTTTTTATATTTTTTTCTTTTCTACTTGCTACATGTATAAATCTAATTCATAATATATCAAAATTTACATGACACATAACTAATGACAAAATCACCGATCGTCATGTGTTAAGGTCAAGGTTTTAAGCAGGCGATAGCCATTCCGCATCACTTAAAGTAAAGGTTAGTGACAAATATTATAGGTCATTTCCGCGACTTTCTTTTTATTAACCCCCGACGCAAAAAGAGGGGTGTTATAAGTTCGACGTCGATGTCTGTCTGTCTGTGTGTGTGTGTCTGTCTGTGGCATAGCTCTGAAACGGATGGACCGATTTCGATGCGGTTTTTTCATTTGAAAGCCAGTTTCCTTGCGGTAGTTCTTAGATATGTTTGGTAAATGTTTGTTAATACGGTCGAACAGTGTAAGAGTATCAGCTCTTTTCCAAAATGATATAAGGCATTTTGGCGTACGATTACTCGATTAAGTGCTTCACGCGTGCCAGTGTAATCGTTAATTAATGACCATTAATTTGCGTTGGGGTATTTTTAAATTTTTTATTTATAATTATCTTGAAAACAGTTATATAGAAAATCAAGTATAAACCTCGGATCTTGGGACTCTGATATTCTTATTTACCAATATGATTACCATTTGCCTTGCGGGGAACTGCCTGCATGTCTGAGAGAATCTAACTAGATTTAGAAAAACATATGCAGTATGCCTACCTGCACTCTTGGTGAAACTTTTAAAAGTACGAAATACATAAAAAAAGTAAAAATTAATATAAAAATAAATTATTCTTTATAATAATTGCTACATTTTTATTATTATAAATAATTGCCTACATCTCAATAAGCAAACTTGTAAATCATTATAAAATTATTATACTCACTTTTTAAAGCCCATCTCTTGTTTAACAGCAGTCCATCCAGAAATCGATAGCCTTGTTCCCTGCAAACTTTTTCCTTTACATTTGCTACAGCACTTGTCAGTGATAGCAGATCACTAGCCAGTACGACAGAGGACGCGTAATCTGGAGATTCATCTACAGAATTCACTATGGGGGTGTCGGACTTCCCCGTCACATCTTCGTACACGTTATAGCCTACATCTTTATCTAAGTTCTTATCTCTTATGTTATTATTGAGCGACTCCAATAATCTATCAATTAAATCTTTGTCAACACCTAAATTTTCGGCAGTCCGGTTTAGTCTAGCTATATCCCGCGAGTCTAAATTGCCATTAGCTAAAATTGCTGTTAGCCTTCTTAAAACTCGTTGATCTATGTTCGTATCATTTAAATTATTTTCTATGGCGGCAACCGCGCACGCGATCGTAAGTAGAACTCCGATCGAGATCATAGTGAAGGCGTGCGCACGCGCCGCTTCTGTTTACCGACTGAAGATTGCCTTTAAGTTTTGATCAATGAAATCTAAATGCTTTGTTCACAGTGTCCTGTGACCATTACCGTATTCTAATTGATTCATTGTTTGATCGGACGTCATTTCTAGTAACAGCGCGCTATGGTTTTGCAAATTATAACATCACTAGCGGTACCCGCGGCTTCGCTCGCGCTAAAACTACGAAAAAATCTCTATAAAAGTAGTTTCATACAAACTTTCATCCACTATTTCCCCCTTATAGGATGAATTCCAAAAAATGCTAAAACACGTATTTACTTAATTTTATTGAAGAGCATTAATACCTAGTTTGAAGAAGGACAAACAAATAAACACACTTTCACATTTATAATATTAAAGTATAAATATATTATGGGTTATATATATGTTTTATTTTATTTTTGAATTTTATAAATTTTAAATAAGTTATACGTGTATTTTAATTAGTATATATATATATATATATTATTTATTTATTAAAATATTAAATAATTTAATTAAATAGATTTAATCTCGAACAAAAGATCTACGAAAACGTTAATTATATAGAATGATTTACCATATAAAGATACCGATCACAAACTGTACTGCGTTCTATGGCACTGAGTTCGAGCGGCTGACGCATCGCTGTTTCTATCATTTTTTGCAGTTGTAATTACTTCTATGTAATGTTTTTATAATAAACTAGCAGCTCACCTTCGCTTCGCTTGGGTTCGCCTCTAGAAAAATACTAATAGAGATCTATTAGCTCCCACGAGAACCGTTCATTTTTTCGGAATGAAAAATAACCTGTTGTTTGACCGGCAATATATGGAATCAGAATGTTAAATTTTACTAAATTAGGTGCATAAGTTGTTCCCCCCCAACGTGCGTTCACCTTGTCGTGGTGGGGGGGCTCAGTAGTAGTAGCGAAGCTAAGAAACGCACAGGGAGGTTGCCCACTTCGGTGGGCGGTGGGAGGTGGCCCTCTTCGGGGGGCGGTGTACCATGCGGGTTGCTCCTGGTACTTCTCTGATAGCAGAGTGGACCTTGGAGCAACCCCATGGTTGTGGTGGTCTGCTTCGGCAGACCTGCCGTCGGGGCGTCGTAGTTGAATGCGTAAGCGATCCTGCGACACCCGATTAAGACGGGGGAAGGTTTTGTTGGGTTTTAGTGGGTAGTACTGGCTGTATTACGCCGGTGAGTCCCACACGTCGTGCGTAAATGCATTTCCCAACGTTAAAAAAAAAAAGGTGCATAAGTTGTTGTGTGCTAAGCTGTATAAGATTTATTAGAACTATTTAATTTTCCGAGATGCAAAATTTCATTTAAATCGGTCCAATAGATTCGGATATTAGCCCTTACAACTACAAACAGACAGAGAAACAAAAAATTTGAAAAAATCTGGATTTGTTCTATTTGTCTTCTTACATCCCCCTAACTCAGTTTTTAGCATTTTTTTGCTATGTACAGACATTCGACCTCTACTGTTTTATTATAGTATAGATTAGATTTAAAAAAAAGTATGTAATTATGTTTCTTTTGAACTGGCGTATAATCTGGTATAAAATTTACTTAATAATATTAATATTGTAAGTGTGGATATATTTACAGCTAATTCTGAACGTTTTTAAAAGTTTTTAAGATTTTAAAAAGGGTTTTTTTTGTAGAAATCCAATACATATTTTCAAATTCCGAGGCCGCTATAAACTCAATCACTATATACAAAATGTTATATATTTTCCATTTCGTTTGCTTAGTATATATAGTACTTCAACCCATGAGCTTGAAAAAGTGTCGTCGTGCATTTTATTACCAGCTAGCTTCTGAATTTTGGCTTTATTTCAATTAATAATGAAAATTTGCGAAAAGCGAGGCCGGTATGAACTACATTAATAACTATTCTCTACCATACAATAAGTCAAAATTTTCGAAGAGTTTCAGTTTATATGAATATAAACCTTTATGAATATAAACTCA
The DNA here is from genome assembly GCA_921882275.1 of Brenthis ino. Lineage (NCBI taxonomy): Eukaryota > Metazoa > Arthropoda > Insecta > Lepidoptera > Nymphalidae > Brenthis > Brenthis ino. The sequence continues at coordinate 4,171,317 of OV170232.1, forward strand.
AAGATGGACATAAAATTGAAAAATCACAGTCATAATGTAATAGGCCTCTTAAGCACTACTATACAATGGCTCTTAATAGAATTCCTATCGTCATATTGTAAATTATTATAAATACTCTAGTATAAATTATATTGTTACAGCTGTTTCTTGCAGGTAAAAGCAAAATTGCTTAATTAAGAAACTTACTCGATGTTCTCTTATATTCACCGCCTTACAGTTTATAGCACGGTAACAGGATAATTCAAACTTAATATTCAAATATTCAAATTAAATTATCCCTACGATAAATAATTAAGTAAATGATGAAAGTGAAATATATAATAATAAGTATTTATTTCAGATCAATATATAATCCATAGTAATTAGATGTTAGAATATGAAAATATGTAATTAAAGAATTACATAAAATAATCAACGAATCTCAAGGCTGATTGATATAATAAGAGTTGAATATGATAAAAACTTAGAACACACAAGTTTTCTAATATAAAAGTAAAACCTGCGACTTCTAATGCAGGAGACACTATCAAGTATTACATAATTATTATTAAACAGCCTCTTCTTCTCAATATAACTAGGTATAATAAAGCTGGTTATTTAAATCGACACAAGTAGTAAATTTTTAAAAAGCTATCACTGCTGATTTAACAGGAATAACAAGTTCTTGGTCACGTTTACATTTTTATGTAATACTAGCGACTCATCCTCGTTTCTCTCGGGTTCGTCCCTACTTACGTTTTAACGTTTAGTATCGATTTCTCAGTGATGAGATATTTCCCGCAGTAAAAAGTATCCTATATGTTGACTCGGATAACCAGCCATCATCATACCAAATTTCATCAAAATCCCTCCAGTAGTTTTTTCGTGATGGGTAAAAACTATAGATTCAGCCACTGTATCGGTAATAATGTCTATTTCAATAGGATTTTCCAAAAAATATTTAATGCACAGATTCCGTTTAGTTACAATTTTATTATATGTATAGATTTTATTAGCTGACCCGACCTACGTTATCCTAACCAAATTTCAATAAAGTTTGTTATCTTTAAGTAAAGCTGAAATCCTATAGATTTTTTGTAAAGGATCTTCCGTTTGAATATTTCCAATTTATTCCCTAAAAATCTTCTTCTTCTATTTTTATTTATATAGAGAGATTAATATGTAATAATTAATAACAATGTAATGACGAAAAAAACTGTTTGTAAAATGTTTCTGTGTAATAAAAGCACAAATTTTTGTCTGTTTGTCTGTGAACTCGAGAATAGCTAAATAATGGGCTGTCCTTCTCAATTCAGTAACAGTTCAAATAAAAAAATAACTAAGTTCCTTTTTAGGGTTACGTACCTCAAAAGGAAAAATAGAAACCTTATATTATCCCTTCTTTGTCCGTCTGTCTGTCGCGTACTAGCGTCGCATCGGTATGCGAGTCAGACTTGCACTTATCAGATTTTTTAATTAATCAAGTAGATCCATATATTACGCTAATGTTCCGCATTCTATGCGCTCCCATATAAAGAAAGTGTCATATAGATATTATGTACTAAGCTGAAGCGTCGTTAATGTATGGCACCAGATCTTAAGGTCCTGAGTTCGAGCTCCGGGTCGGGTCAAAGCTGCTAGCTTTGTCAGTAACCAAATATTCATGTCTCTTGTAGTTGTGTCTTGTGCACCATAATCGCCATCACTGAAGTCGGTTAAGAATACATTATTATGTACATATCCAGTTATATACACACAAAAATCCACTGAAATAGCTTGTGATAAATAAAAAACTAACACCGCATGCAATTTCTGCCTTATTATCTATCGACACAATGACACTATCAGATACGTATTCCCATTCACATGTCGTAGTCATTTTAATGTACTATATATTTATAATGTTACACTAAACGAATTATTGATTATTTATAGAATTTTACCACTCTCTACATTAAACATCATCCAGTAGTAACTGAGAGTTTTCCTCAAAACTCAAAACCTATCGAGTGGGGTATCAAAATAAAGTATTTTCTGAATTGTTTACAAAAATATATGCAACTTATATATTTAGATGTATTTTGGAATGAAAATGCTAAAAAACAAGATATACAAATTTTTTTTACAAAAATAAAAAATAAACCGACTGCGTAAAAAGCGAACTCTAAAGATGAAAAAAAACCAGTTAGCGAAAAAACATCGTATTATATAGACATAACACACGCAGCTATTATAAAACATGTACATAACTCATTAGCTCACTATTACAAGGTTCTATGTTACAAGTTTTAGTACTTATTTAGTTATTAATGCTACAAGGTTCTATGTGTCATTAGCTACAGTTTTGCAAAAACAAACCACTAGATAGCGGCACTATAACTACAAAATATTCAATTTTACATAGTTCTATGTTGTTTTTTTACGATAACAAAATAACGAAGTTCTATGTAAAAATTACTAAACTTCATTAAAATTAACATAGAACCTTGTAATAGTAAGCGAACGAATTATGTATTATGTATGTCTAACAGCATAATACTATGTTCTTTAGCCAACTTGTTTTCATCTTTTTAGTTCGCCTTTTACGCAGACGAATTTTTTATTTTTGTAATTTTTTTTATTTTAAGTCATTGTGTTGAAGAGATTGTTCTGAATCAAATTGATTATCTTTATAATTTTCTTACTTTTGATCATCAAAAGATATATTTTCTTTCCTTACATCAAAGCAAAGTTGAAAGTGTTTAATTAAAATGTCATTAATTTAAATTGTACACGTTAAGTTATTTATGGATTTTTATTATTAGTATAGAAGATGGGAGAAAAACTCCCATAGTGTTACAATATTTAAATATATTCAACTGATAAATTACAATAACTTGTCCTATTATATGTATATTACATGTTATATAAAAAACCGGTGGTTATACTTAACGGTAGTTTATGTCCGGTTTAAAAAATACGCTTTTTGATAAGTTAAGAAACTATATAATGATCAAAGCTGAGTAAAGGTCATTAACAATCATATACATATAGGTTCTTACGTTTATTTAATCTTTGTGGGTGAAAATTATTCATCTATTAAAATTTTTATTATAAATTAAAATCTCTTTATATTCTTTGGGCATAGTTTAAAAACTGGCTTTTATGGTAATTGTTTATTTATGTAAATCAATATTTAACTAATACTTACTAAGTGATGACAAAGATTAAGGAATCATTTTATTAGCGTTTAGATATTACGAAATTATATTTTCGTAAAATATCAAGAGTCTTTACTCTATATGGGTCTTTGTATGGACAAAATATCGATAAAAAATAGAGATATTAACTCCCAAAAAAATTCAATATGTTATTTGAAGTAGGTACCTGGGCAACCGAACATCTCTTGGGGTTTTTCGTAAAATATTTATAAATTGCGTTTTTTTTTCAGAAAATACCTACTTATATATAGTATAGATAAACTTAAACATCAAAACTCTAAATACAAAATTTGATCCAAATCGTTAGAACCGTTTCCAAGATGCATGAAATAAATTTATATAATATATACTTATAATATACAAGTATTGCTCATTATTATAAGATACTACCTCTGGAAAAAGAAAAACAAATGTATTCCTCGGGAACCGTACATTTTTCCGGGACACAAAGTAGCCTATGTGTTATTCCGGACTATAATCTATCTCTGCGCCAAATTTCATCCAGATCCGTTCAGGCGTGAAAAAGTAACAAACATAATCACATACTCACAAACTTCCACATTTATAATATTAGTATATACTAGTATAAATATTATAGATTTAGTGAAACTTTCCTACATACACAACAACAGCGCTGGATTTACATTAGGGGAACTCCTGGCTAGTGCCCAGGGCGTCAAATTGTTAGGGGCGGCAAAATTCGGAGGGCGTGAAAAAAAAATTCTTCACGTCATCGAAAATGCCATTTTTTCCAAAAAATAAAAAAGACTAACTAGTAGGTACATTTTTCGAAATATTTATATCATTTATAAATTAACTTCTTGAATTTTTCAAAAAAATTATAATTAAAAAAATAAATTTTATCTAAACTTTACCCATTTTATGCTATATTCGAATATTGAGGCGACATTTCGACATTTTCTACTATGCTCAGGAGCGACGCTAAGGTTGAATCCGGCACTGCGCAACAATTACAGCCGACTTATCTCCACAGTTGGCTAACGAACGTGTCTAGAGTGCGGATAGAGTCATGAGGAGGGCGCTTCCAACTATCATCTTACTAATATTATAAAACTCTGAAAGCTTAGATAGATGTTTGGATGTTTGTTACTCAATCACACCAGAACGGCTGCACGGATCTGGATGAAATTTGGCACAGAGATAGATTATAGTGTGAAATAGCACTTACTTTCTACCCCGGAAAAATGTACAGTTCCCGTGGGATAGATTAGTTTCTGTTTTTCTAAAGGCGAATCTTATTAATTTGATTTAACTAATAACAATTATACTCTCGACATGTGCTCATCATATTTTAATAAAGACTAATCTTATCGATTTCCACGTATTAATTCAAGGTAAATATGATATTTTATTAATTTATAATGCTCATTGTCGTAAAGTAGTAATGTTATAGTATAGATTTATATTAGTCGTACCTACTATATTAGAATTTTAGTTACCTATTATCCATTCATTATTATTGATACTTTTCATTTTCTAGCGTTGAATAAAGAACTTATATATTAATTAAATTAACATTAATATTATTATTAAAACATTTTGCACTAACATGTCAAAATGCTTAAGTAAATAAAATTGAACTTGGCTGGATACGCTACCGCGTGTCTTGATGACGTAAGCATGATAAATACGAATCGCGTAATACTAAATAATCATTTTATAATTTCCAATTTCTAGGCTAAAAATGCTAATTTATGAATACATATCCAGCAAACATACTCGTATGTATTATTTTATCAAAACACGGCTAAAAACTAATAAAATAAGATTATACTCATAAATATGTAAAATTATGTAAAGTTAATAATAAAAATGGTTAAGGAAGCTAAGAATAATTTTCATTACTGCAATAATAAAAAAATTGTTATTTCAAATTACATTTCGCTAATCATCGCCTTAATCGTTATTTTTATCATAAATTTATTTTATTATTTATATTTTACTAGCAGAACCCGCGGCTTCGCTCGCGCTAAAATTACAAAAACACTCTAAAATAGTAGGTTTCATACAAACGTTCATCCGCTATTTTACCCGCTTATGGGATAAATTTCAAAAAATGCTAAAACACGTATTTAATTCATTGTATAGAAGAGCATTATTACCAAGTTTCAAGTAATTCTGATCACAATTTTTTTTTTTGGATTGTATTATGACGTGTTTTCCCGTGAGAAAGAGATAATCTCCCGCGGTAAAAAGTAAGCCTATGTCACTCTCCAGCTCTCCATCTCCACATATAAATCACGCCAATACGCCAAGCCGTTTCGACGTGAAAGAAAGACAAACAAACAAACAGACAAACAAACGAATAAACAAACTAACAAACAAACAAACACGCTCTCACCTTTATAATATTAGTATGGATATGGATGTTGTTCATCAGGACATTTGTTACATAAATTGTACATTTATAAATTGTGATCAAACTTGTCAAGTAGAGAAATAAATCAAAATACTTACATATAATATGTATGTAAAGAAACAGAATCGAAAATTATTTTATTTTTCAGAGTTACATACATACTTATCCAAGTGACAAAAATGTTATCTACTATAACTTGGTCATTTGATTAATTGACCAAGCGAGCGAAGCATCTCCGCTTAAAGTCTCTGCTCTACTCCTCCACAGGTCTTAGCTTACAACCGACTATATTATTTTCCGATCACTAGAACACAAAAGTTGAATCGAATAAATACCCAGTGGAAATTATGAAAATACATATGTATACATATAATAAAATTGTAACTAAGCCGAATCTGTACATTAAATATTTTTTGGAAAATCTTATTGAAATAGACATTATTATCAATACAGCGGCCGAATCTATAGTTTTTAGAATTTTTGTCTGTCTGTCTGTCTGTCTGTTACAGCATCACAGAAAAACCACTGGAGGGATTTTGATGAAATTTGGTATGGTGATAGCTGGTTATCCGGGACAACATATAGGATACTTTTTACCGCGGGAAAATATCTCATTTCGGAGAAAAAATACAAAATTGTAATGTAAGAGTATACTAATATGTAAAACCTAAGAATTTGGATTTTGGTTATCTGAACGCGGGCGGAGCCGTGAGCAATGCTAGTATTTTCTATAAGCGGCTATACAATAATATAGACATATAATCTAGAGCTTCATACATTGAGCGAACGAAAAGAAGCAGAAGCGAGTACAATTTTTAAAGGATCTTTAAAGATGATAAGAAAAATAATGTTTTTTTTTGATTTAATAACTTATGATTTTGCGCTTTTAAATCTTAGGTAAACAGTGTTACTGTTCCGTATACGGAATATTTGTATTTTTCATACAATATCAATCGCTCTATAGTATGCAATGACGAATGTTGAACGTGATACGTTATTTTAATAAAAGATCATTTAACAACTCGATACACTAGTAAGCATTACAAGTGTCCACACAAGGACGACGGTATCACAAAGTATCACCAAGTCAATTTCCGTAGAAGTCTGCGTCATCTGTTAGTTCATTCATAAGCAAAAGATGTGTTGTATCCATGTATTCGGCTTTATTTCAATGTAATTGAATTATATTATTACTAGCATTGCCCGCGGCTCCGCCCGCGTTCAGATATCCAAAACCAAATTCTTAGGCTTTACATATTAGTATAGTCTTACATTGCAGTTTTTGTATTTTTCTCAGAAATGAGATATATCGATAATAATGTTTATTTCAATAAGATTTTCCAAAAAATATTTAATGACAGATTCGGCTTAGTTACAATTTTATTATACGAGTATGTATAGATTGTAGTGACTTGACGTAAAAGACACATATACATTTTTTTTTATAATTTATTAGTCTTTATATTAAAAAAGTATATAAATGTAAATAACAATTGATTATACGAGTATATCAATAGTTATTCAAAATAAGTTCAATTTCATAAATAATACGATTACTTTCATTTCTAGTAATTGCAATGAACTTTCCATAATTATACTTCAAAGGATAGTGGCATTTTAATATGTATTAATATTTTGTACTATATTATTTATATCCTGGTTTAAAGAGATTGCCCTTTAAGAGACGGAAGTCTTGTACAAGAAAGGCCCATCGATGGATTTACTTAAGATCTATAACTTTATGAAGTAACGTACAGAAAGAAATATAACAATTTATTAAAATATTTTAAAGTTTTAATAGTTTAGTATGTATTTATTGTTTAAAAATGTTGCTTTTTTGCCTTAATGGCAGGTCCCATTTAAAATGATGAATTATGAGATGAAATCAAGATTATATTATGTAAATAAATATAAATATAAAAATTCGTTACAATTTTTTTTTATATTTATGATAAAATAAAGCATAAGCAATAATCGTATGTATAAAGATTTGTATAAAAATGATCGTTAAGTAGGAATAATGCGAGTTTTTCTGTTCGATCGTGTTAAATTTGCAGCAACGCCATCTAGTGATAAGACGAGTCAGAATAATTGTTTCACTAATTTCACTTTAACGTCCAATTCAACAAAATTTTGTCAGACAATTAACAAAACAAGATTAAAATTACACTTATAATTTGTATTTTGTAAGTACCTATGTTATGGCAAAAATGCAACACGTCCTTGATAAGTCGAGCTTCCGTCTACATTTAAATTCCAAAACAACAAAAAAACTACGCATATGAATTCATAAATATGCCTATTATGTCTTTCTTCTCAAACTTATAAACACATTAGTCAAATAAAAATACATAAGAGGAAAACATTTATTTAAATATTACATTTACTATCTTCTGTATTGAAAGTTTCGACTCCCCGTCTCATTACCGTTTGCGGTCCATTCCCATTCGTCCACATCTTGATTATTTGATAACGATCGTCTCGGTAAGTAATCTCCTCTGTCTGCCCAAAAATCTTCTTCTAGATCTTCTTCACCTTGTTCTTCTTCGATTATTTCAAGATCTTCATCTAATCTATCTTGTTCTTCTTCTAGCGTATCATCCTCCTCTAAAATTTCTTCCAAACCCTCATGAGCCTCTCTCTGTATTTCGTATTCTACCTCTACTTCTGGAATTTCTTCTAGAACTTCTCTATGAGCTATGAACGACCTCTTTATTTGAGGGACTTCCCTTACCACTTCATTATCGTCTTTCTTTTCAGTCTCTAATTTATTTTTTATCGGATCTGACTTAGAGTTTTCTACAGGGGTGTCTTCTATTTCATTAGATTTAAATATTGAAGATATTTTGGGTAATGACTGAAGTGGTATTACTAATGTTACTGTTAAAAGTATTGAAGATAGTAGTATCGTTGAAATTTCTTCTAAGTCAAACTAAAATGAAATAAAAGTATTGCATTAAATATGAAATCATTAATAACTATTTTCTTATTATTGTTTGGATTAACAATCAATTAATTTTAGGCTACAATGAATATAGAAAATATATTAAATGTATAATTAAATAAGTATTTCGTTGAGTTTAAAAAAATAAAATGTGTAATAATAAAAACAGGTTGATAAAAATTACACAACTCGTATATATATTTTTGCTGCTCTAGGCATGTCAAACATTCGGGAAGCGAGTAATACCTACTATTCGTTCAGTTAAACTGCTGTTTTGGTAGTAATATGGATTACTGCGTTATTTGTACTGAACTTCACAGCAGCAAATTTATAATATGAAACAAGTACACAAGTTATTTGTATGCCATCGAACTTCACTTCAAGAGATTCATATGATTATTATAAAAAATATATTGACAGCCATGGAATGGCTTTAGCCATTAAGTTAAACTTTATTTTTAAAGTTTGACCTAGCATAATATATAATTATTAAAACCTTACCATTGACATAAGAGAAAATTCCTTACTAGCCCTGATAGTGGCAGTGTTTGTTAGAAAAACGATAAACTGGATAAGGTAAAGCGCGTAAGAAATTCGACTTATAAAAAGAAGTGGGCGACAGGAGAGCAGGCGAGATAAAATATCTGAAACAAAAGTTTTCATTTTTAATAACAGGAACCGTAAGTCATTAAAAATAATAAATATTATAGAAATCCAAGAACAGAAATAACTACGAGTATCTATACTTTTCCAACTTTGATTTCCGATAACGTAATAATGATAATAATGGACCTTCGCGCAAATTGTTTGTAATTTAATTATTATTTTAGTCGTATCTATAAAAATCATCTGCATTGAAAACGTAAAGAAGTCTTAAAGCAACTATAAGGATGTAAATTAATTAATCATTACGTTCTTAAGCTGCGATTAAAAAATTTAAAGTAATTTAAAAAATGGAAAAGCCAAGTCTTAAGCGAATATCTTAAATGCAACAATAAAAGAGATATCCTACAGGATTTTTGGAAAACTGTTCCATAACTACGTTCTTCTTGCAAAAAATCACATTAATTCGTTGTTGAGTAAAAGAAGACCGGCAAACATAAATATTTTTCCAATTTTTTGTTTTTTTCTTACTTGATTGTCCATTATGAACAGCATAGATGAACCAGGAGAAGGCAAGAGCAGTGGCTATGGGGGCCAATGTGGCGTAAAGAGCAGAAAACGTGACGTCATAATGATAATCTAAGTACCCCGAATCCGCTCCCGCCCACAACACTAGTCCCATCAAAGTGCCACAGATGAACCAACCCATGATGTTTAGAATCTACAAAGAAAACAACAATAGTTAGGTATAATAAATTTTGTCTTGGTATAATAATATTATTATTTTGTTTATAAAATTTAAAAACCAATCTTATTGGCGCTAACTGTAGCCTATATGCTTTTCAGTCCATAGTTTATCTACGTATTAAATTTAATTTGAATCCGACGAGTCGTTCTAGCTTGATAAAGCAACAAATATACAGAGACGTGCATATATCCACACATTTTCACATTTATAATAATTGTTATTAATGATATTATTTAATAATTATAACTAATATTCGAGTCCGCGACCTTTGATGTAGGCGCGGTATTAAAGTGAAATAAATAAACAAAAAACATAGAGAAATATTAACTTATAAGAATTATTAGTTATAATATAAGAATCACGTAGCTCATTTATCTTAAAACACAAGATTTTATAAAATTAAATACCCCACCTTAGTCGGTAATCAAACCCGATATTCATAAAAAAATTACACTCTATTGCACCAACCAAGTGTCGCATATAGGATAAAATACTCATACTAGAAAGTGATAACTGATTATATGATGACATATCAATCGAATTTCTACCTTCTCATACTTTCTTCACTTTTCACTCATTGCAATTAAATAGTTCTTGAAAATTAATAAAAGTGATGTTATTTACCTATTATTTTTTTATCCGAGTGCAGCATAGCCTTAATTTAGGTCAGTTGCATAAATATTATATGGAAAAAATTGGCTCGATGACGCTTATACTTTTGTTTTTTTTTAACTTTTCTTAGTTATTAAGCTTTAAGGGGGGGAGGGGGAGGGGGCGAGTAGTCGTGATTTTAATATTTAATCAGTCGGCATTTTAACACAAAAAAAAAAACAACTTTTCGTGTTCTTTACTCAGTAACATTTTCATTTCCCATAACCAACCTACTTACATATTTTAGAACTTGATCTACATAATAAGCCAAAACAAAAATGCCAAATCAGTCCTTCATTTCCTTAGAGAGGGTCCTCAAAGTTTAAACTCGGTCCTTGCTTGTTTCATAAGTCTTTGACGATTGAAGGGTTATTTTGAGTTAATTAGGATCTTCTTTAACCTTGTTTTCCTTCAACTCGAATTTTATAATATTATCTTTAGAAGATAACAAAAATAATTTCGAATAAGATTTTAGAATTATCTTATTCGAAAATACTCGTATATCATTAACACATTATATAATAGACTAGCGACTCACCCTCACTCCGCTCGAGTTCGCCCCTGCTTACGTTTTAACTTTATATAGATTTCTCAGAGATGAGATATTTTCCCGCAGTAAAAAGTATCCTATATATTGATCCAGATAACCAGCTACCATCATACCAAATTTCATTAAAATCGCTCCAGTAGTTTTTCCGTAATGCGGTGACAGACATATATATAATATAATATATATATATATATATATATATATATATATATATATATATATATATATATATATATAATATAGACATATAATAAAAATTCTAAAAACTATAAATCCGGCCTCTGTATCGATAATAATGTCTATTTCAATAATATTTTCCAAAATATATTTAATGTACAGATTCGGCTTAGTTACAATTTTATTATAATATGTATATACAAGACAATTTATAATCTTATATATAACTAGCATTGCTTGCGGCTTCGCCCGCGCTCAGATGACTAAGAACCAAATTCTTAAGTTTTACATATTAGTGTACTCTTACATTGCAGTTTTTGTATTTTTTCTCAAAAATGAGATATTTTCCCTCGGTGAAAAGTATCCTATATGTTGATGCGGATAACCAGATATCGCCATACCAAATTTCATCAAAATCCCTTTAGTGGTTTTTCTGTGATACGGTAACAGACAGACAGACAGACAGACAGACAGACAAAAATTCTAAAAACTATAGATTCGGACTCTGTATCGATAGTAATGTCTATTTCAATAAGATTTTCCAAAAAATATTTAATGTACAGATTCGGCTTGGTTACAATGTTATTATATGTATAGATATATAACTCTTTCTAATAATAAATTATAATAAAACTTATTAACCTTAGAATGAGTCGCAGGGGTCCTTAGTGCAAGCCCCAAACGGATTCCTACTAAATACGACGTGCAACGATGGAATACTGAAGTGTAGCTCAGACGTCCGGTCCTGTACAGCTGGCTCACGCTGAAACAAGGTGTTTTGTTATTATGATGTTAATCAGAAATTCTTTAGGACGTTCCTGATTTTTTGTGATTTAAAGCGTGTTTTATAAAACTTTAATAATTGAATTACAAAAAATATCTTTAAATCTTTAAAATATCTTTTATAGTACGCTCCATAACAAACGTGAGTGATGTTTTTTGAGTCTATTGCCCGATTTCACCAACGTCACCTAAGTTTAAGGGATCCCCTAAGCATGGTTAGGGGGCTATTAGGGGACAGTTTCTGTTTTACCGACAGTTAGGGGTCACCTAAGCATTAAAAGGCCCCCTAAATTTAGGTGCTCGAAATATGGACTTAAAGACGATCGTAAAACGAAAAATTTAATTTAGGGGCTAGTTTTGGGGACTTTTAAGCTATCCCATACGTAGGTGGTAGCTTATGGGTTGTTGGTGAAATCGGGCATAAGTCTTTTTCTTTGACAAGCTCTTTATTGTTGTCTTCTCTTTACGTGAATTCTACAAGGCGTAAAGGATTATGATTTTTACATATTTTAACTTAATATGAGGCTTAATATAATCTTAAGCCTCAATGGCAATATATATTATATAAATAAAAATCAATTGCCAAATGTATGTAAGCGAACTACGAGTATTTCAGAACCGCAGCACCTATTCGGCTAATTCTTTTTTTTGTGTTTTTAATTGTCAGGAAAAGAAAAGTGAATATATTTATAATATAATATAGAGAATATATAAGAAATTGACAGTTTCATCAAAATGTAAAATAATTATATTTATCTATACATTATAAAGAGGTAAAGTTTATGAGTTTGTGAGTTTGTAAGGTTGTAGGGGGTAATCCCTGTATCTACTGAACCGATTTAGATGAAATTTGGTAAGAAGATAGTTTGAGATCCTGGGAAAGATAATACATTTTATTCCGGAAATCATCCCTTAAGGGGGTGAAAATGGGCATAAAAGTTTGTATGGGGAATAAACCTAGGGACGAACTCAAGCGAAGCGAGGGTGAGTCGGTACTTCTAGTATAAAACAAAAATACACTGTATTATCTCACGGTACTTAGCATATCATTTTAAATTTAGATCTTCAATCTATACGCCAAAAGGTAATTAATTTAGTTAACGGCATTCCGGTGGGAGCACTCATCGTTTAAGGGAAACCACGGTAAAGCACCGTTGCATAGCTAAGTTAGGGTTCATAGTGATTAATGCGTTGGCTAATGCCAATAGGGACTGTGGCTAATGCTGCTTTAGACCTCAAGCATGTACGAACTAAATAGATGCCTATCAAGTAATCAAGGAAATAAGTAACTTTTTGACACGTAAATAGTAAAAAAAAAATTTCTGGACTCTGTAAAAACTGGCGTATTTTTGTGACTTATGTCAATATATCAACATATATTTTTTTTGGAATTGATAATTGCCATATTAATACAGTCTTAGATTTACGCGAATTCTTGACATTTTAAAGAGACCCGTGACCATGATTGATGTAAAGCATTCGAAACGTCGGGAACCAAAAATCAAAATAAATTCGCGAAAAAATCCGAAAAGATAGTTTTATTTAAAATTGCCATATTATTAAACTAATTTTGCTATAAAATATAGCCTTTATTTATAAAATATAGCATTTTTTTGCGAACTATATTTATTATCTACTATCATATTACGATGCAGATGCGGACAAATTATACTTAAGTAACGTATGCGAGCGAAGTCGCGCACAAAAGTTTGCAATAAAAGCTATAAGTTAATTGAAATTTATATAAATTATAATATTATATTGGAGTCAAAGTAGGTCATACGATATTTTTAATTGTGTCGGTTTTATATGGAACTTAATGGAGTCCATATCAATAGGGTGACTGTTTGTTTGTCTAGACTCATGTCAATAAAAGTTTTATATTATACATATTTTAAGACTTAAAATAGGTTTGTTTCATTTCAATCTATTAATTTTCGCTTTATTCAAATACACAACTTATGCTCCTCTTGGTAACGGACGTATGATGCGCGACACGTGTGGCTCAGTTTGTAGTGACCCTACTTGCTGTGCCAGCGGCCGCGGGTTTGAGACGCGCTAGGGGCATTAATTTGTGTGATGAGCTGTTGATGTGTGTATTGTAGTCATGGGTGTTCATATTTATAATATGTATATATTTAAACTTATATATGTGTAGTGTATCAACTATCCGGTGTCCCTAACACAAGCCTCGTAGCTTACGATGAAACTAGATGGTGCTGTGTTTTAATGTCTAAACATATTTATTTATTTACTAGCGGTTCACTTTCGCTTCGCTCGAGTTCGTCTCTAGAAAAGCAAAAACAAACCTATCCCTAGGGAACTGTACGTAAAAAACAAACCTATTCCTAGGGAATGTGTTAATCCAGACTATAATCTATCTCTGTGCCAAATTTCATCCTGATCCATTTAGCTGTTTTGGCGTGAAAGAGTAACAAGCATCCATACTCACAAGCTTTCACATTTATAATAATGATACGGATATGTATCTACGTTTGTACAATACAAATAAAACGAGTAAAACCGCAGACCTTAACTAGTTATATCGTATACTCGTATATAGAATGTAGACCTCAGGTCATCTAGACCTGTTCTAATTACACTAGTTGTATGTTTATAATAATACTGTTATTATTATAATAACCTTTAATTGATACTTCTCCAGTGGAAATCAATAGTTATATAATATAATACATACTATATAAAAAAATTGACGACACGTTTGGCTCAGTTTGTGGTGACCTTATTTGCTGTGCCAGCGGTCGCAGGTTCGAGTCCCGTTAAGGCGTTCATTTGTGTGACGAGAACGAATGTTTATCCTCCATTTATATTTATAATATGTATGTATTTAAAGAGTTATATTATTATGTGTAATGTATTAACTATGTGGTATCCATAACACAAAGCTCGTAACTTATCATGGAATTAGATGGAGCTGTGTGTTAATGTCCCAACATATTTATATTTATTTATATTTTATAATAATACATACCTAACTCCTTGATATGCCAAAATAGTTAGACGATGATTTTTATAAGTATTATATCTTGAGTACGCAGATGACAAATGTAGGATCGGCATCACGAACGACGAGAATGGCACTTCGTATTGAATCGCCCATACAATGATGCCTCCCAAAATAGTCAGCTGGAAGTCTAGCGCCATGTGATGAGTTTGTGGAGCACACTGAAATAGTGGTTTATTTTATTAATCTATATTATAAAGAGGCAGAGTTTGTTTGTTTGAACGCGCTGATCTCAGGAACTACGAATCCGATTAGAAAAATTATTTTTGCATTAGATAGCCCGTTTATTGTAGAACGATATATATTATCATACTACTACCCAAGTCTATCGATTCCATATTAATCGTTAAAACGTACCTAGGGAACATAATACTATTATTATATAACAAAGCCACCAAAAATATGTTTGTTTTATTTCTTTCAAACTTCTATTACTTATTTCGTATATAAGTTATAATTCATTTATAAAGTTTCAATGAAATACACGCAGGGAATACGCTTATTCCTGAAACCTTTTAGCGTGTTAAAATATATAAAGTTTAAGCAAATGTTCTAGCTTAAACATTGACTTGGAAAATAATAACGTGATATATTTATCTATACAAAACATCATAACGAGAAAGTAATAGTTTTTCTGTGTATCTATCATTGCTATATATAATATGATTTCTAGACAGAATTTTTGGCCAGGACAATTTTTTAGTGGAGAGGCATTTTAGAGTACACATGTAAGCGCAAAGACGGGTGCACTCACTATTGCCCCACTCTCATTGTTCGATGGGATGGTATCTACTCGACCGGAAAGAGATCAAGCGAAGGACAGATGGTGCACAGTTCACACAGGTTTGTGGTGTAACCCAACACAACTTTAACCTGCTATTAAGGATTTCTTGATAGAAAATCCTATATAAGCTCTCCTGTTCCAATACATGAAACTAGGACCTTATAATTTGCATATCAATATTCATTGTTATTAACCACTAGACCAATGAAGCAGCTATTATTATATTTGAAGCAGTCTTTTGATACTTGTTTTAATTATTAATTCATACAAAATATTCTACAATGAAATAATGACATTAGGTGATACATTATCTAATTACAAAGTGAAGAAAATCTTGCATTTCAATAAGGCATTTCATGATTTTAAATCATGAGAGAGTATTTATACTTTTTTTATACAAACTACATAGAATATAGCAGGACATCTACAAATTACTGTTGCATACGAGTAAGTTATAACGAGCGCAAACAATACTCATAGTAAACGCATCGAAATCCATGGAGTACTAAGGGAATTGTCGAACAAAATCCTATCAGCGATCTCGTTAGGACCCTGTTCTGCCCGAATATTCTAATACTACTCGAGTACTCCGTAACTACCATGTCAAGTTCCATCAAAATTTACATTTAGTTTTCGAATGCTATTAGATTGTTTGTACAGATTTCCATAACCTATTTTGTGAAGAGTTTATTTTTCGCGGAAAATAAAAATATTTTAAGTTTTAGAGAAATAGTCGGACATACTTTTATAGTTTAATATTAATTTCATTAGAATAAGAATCGTATATACTTTGGCATAATAACTAATGACAGCTGTCACTAAATACTATCTGTACATATAATAAAATTGTAACTAAGTCGAATCTGTACATTAAATATTTTTTGGAAAATCGAATTGAAATAAACATTGTTATTGATACAGACTCTGAATCTATAGTTTTTAGAATTTTTGTCTTTCTGTCTGTCTGTCTGTCTGTTACCGCATCACGAGAAAACCAGTGGACAGATTTTGATGAAATTTGGTATGGTGATAGCTGGTTATCCGGGTCAACATTTATGTTCAGTATCCTATAGGATACTTTTGAATCCGGGAATATATCTCATTTCTGAGGAAAAATACAAAAACTGCATTGTACTAATATGTAAAACCTAAGAATTTGGTTTTTGGTTATCTGAACGCGGGCGGAGCCTCGGGCAATGCTAGTACCACATAATATAAATTAAATATTATATATTAAAAAATAGTACGTTACATATAAGCAACGTTTTTAATTTTTTTATTATGGACAACGAGGCACTAATTTGAGTCCGTTAGGAGAAATCATTATTAGTCGTAGGTATACACTGGCGATCGTCCGAGAGAATGCACAAGTCGTCGTATGGGGCAGATAGTCGGCTCCGTGGGCAAAGCGAAAGTTAAAACTTAAAATAAACTAGAAAAATGGAACAATAACAGCAAAAACAAACGTAGTAGTCAGTTGACAAGGCATTTTGATTTGTCATCCTAATAGTGTAGACTCACCATATTTTCCAATCCATGATAATTCTGTATGTACAAAAGGTTCCACCACCACCCTTTTTGACATATTTCGACGTTTTTGGTCACCAACGTTCCCCACATTGGACCAGATGATATATTGTCCCATATGTACGCATAGAAAAATACTATGGCTGCAAGAGCTGGAGTTAATCTGTGAAAGTTAAGTAATAATATCACCATTCCTTGAAAAAAATGATTGTACAAGTTTTTGTTCTTCGTATATCCCATAGGAAGACTTACTTTTCCGGTATCTAAAATATACTATGTTTCTCTTGCCTGAACTCTCTATTCGCCCGTCAAAGTTATTTTAAATTCAGTTTAGCCGTTCCAGATAAAAGTTGAACAAATGAATATGATATCATCAGACAAAAATAAGATTATTTGGGATGTGTGATCGACTCAGGTACTATAACTATATCAGCTATTGTGAAATCACTAATATAAACGTTTAATAAAAATGATCACATGCGGTTATAGCTTATGTTTGTTCTATTCATCATAAAATGTTTTTTAATATCGTTACTCATTGGAAAAATCAAACTTACATAATATGAATTGCTTAGAATTCAGAAACCACATAATTCTTTGGAAACCATTCAAATTTGCACATCTACAAAAATTTAAACTATATCTGTTAGCTACCAATGAATAATGAATGGATTTTACGTAGTAAACACGGATGCTCCGCTCAACCATGATAATGAGTCTTGTAAATATTGTATCGACTTCAACATATCCTAAGAATTTGTACGTAATATACGTATAGGTACCATGCAAGCAACACCTAAATATCAGATTCGTCGATTTTTTGTAGTTGCGGTTTAATTTTATCACGTAATTTATCTCATACTAATGTAATTATTTTACTCGAACCCAAATCAAAATCGAAACCGTTTTGGGGCAAAATGGAAACCGATTGTATCGTGGCTATGAACAGTGGTTGCAAGAATGTAAAAAAAAATGCTAAAAATCATTACCTTAAATATCTAGAGAGTAGCTTCGCAGCAAATGCTTCATCAGTGGACTTGCGGTATGAGGTTAGAGTACCGCTGAGTAACAAAAAGCAGTCTGTGAACATCCAGCCAGCTCTACACCAGGATAGTAATGGCGACGACACAATCTGTAAGAAAAATACATTTATTTATGGAAATAACAGACAAATGAAAAACTTAATAATAATTTAAAATAAAACTATCTTTTCAGATTTTTTCTTTTTGTTTTTTTTTATTTTTGGTTCCTGGTGTTTCCAGTCCCGTCCTGACGATTTAAAATATCAAATATTTGAGTAAATCTAAGAAAGTATTATTATGTTTTAATGTTTAGCTCAGAGATAAGATATTTTACTCTATCATCATACCAAATTTCACCATTTTTTTCGTGATGCAGTCACAGACAGACAGACAAAAATTCTAAAACCTATAGATTCGGCCTCTATCGATAATAATATCTATTTCAATAAGATTTTCCAAAAAATATTTAACGTACCGATTCGGCTCAGTTAGAATTTTATTATATGTATAGATAATTATTTGGACTATTTGTCTAAATAAATATGCTTCCTCATGTAAACGTGGATTTATAAACCTGCCCTTCGCTAAGGTTTTAACCCTCGGCTCAAAGAGTAAATTGATGTACCTACTAGGATAAAGATTAGCCTATGTCTCTCATCGGATCATAATAATACATTTTCCTTGCTCAGATCACGTTGTTTTGTTGCAAAGATGCTACGTAAAAAATATTGACAAACCAACAAACAAATTATAATATAAAGTTAAATAAAAAAGTGAGCGTTCTATAGAGTGAAATTATTAACCGACTTCCCAAAACAAGGAGGAGGTTCTCAGTTCGTCGAAATCTTTTTTTTTTCTTTTTTTTATGTATGTTCACCGATTACTCAAAGAATTTTTTTTTGTTTCAAAGGTTATACTTCCCATATAAATTTTATCAAAATCAGTCGAGCGGCTTTTTTAAAAATCAACAATAAATATATTTTTTTAAATAAATAGCTCAATCGAATATGTTATTAAAAAACTTTCTTCTTACAAATTACCTGCTTATTACGTCTACACTAAAAATTGAAAAATATAAAAGTTTTTATTTAATGCTACCTGTTTATTAACTTTAATGATATTTGTTAAAGATTTTTTAATTCTTACAGTGAAATAGCGTCATCGATCAAAAAAGTACTAGATACACAATCAGCGACAAAAAGTGTCCTCACGGAATGAGCGCTCATTTGAACAATTGAAGGCGGTCTTAATTTTTTTTTGTGAAAATTACTTTAAATATTGTATTTAAGGTTCAATTTACATTGTTGTATATTTATTACAACTGGTAACACAATTGGTGACAGTTTTAAGAGAACTTTTTGGTAAAATTGAATTCTTACCAATACCAACATTTAAGTTTCATAGAATAACTTACCTATAAAAATAAATAATTATATTTTTTTACTTTATTAAATAAATCAACATTTAAAAACTTTTTATTGAGTTAAGTTTTTTTT
Organism: Brenthis ino; assembly: GCA_921882275.1. Lineage (NCBI taxonomy): Eukaryota > Metazoa > Arthropoda > Insecta > Lepidoptera > Nymphalidae > Brenthis > Brenthis ino. The sequence goes on from OV170232.1 coordinate 4,191,186, forward strand.
TTGCAAATTAATAGTATTAAGTAAATATTAAGTATGTACTAAATATTTATTTATTACGATAAAACAACAATTATTTTAAGGCTTCTTATAAGCTTCTAAGTTTTCTAATCTACAACTGTTATGAACATTAATAAGTCTAATATGATCCAAAATTCTCCAATTTAGCCCAAAGTATTTAACAAAAGCCCTTTCAAAACGTTTTCATAAATCCTTTTATTGAAAGTTCTCTTTCAAATTTCTATTAACCAATGAGCTTTCAAACGCGTATTTACAATATAATTTAGGCTCTACTCTTTATTCTCTCAATTTACTTGGATATTAAATGAAAATGGACAAGCGCCTTGTTAATTCTATCAGCAACGATTTGTTCATTCAGTATGAAGCAATAGATACGATTTTTAAAACAAATTTTATCGATCGAATAATTTTTAATGCAGAACGAATGATTTAAATGATGGTTATGGTAAGTATAAATTCTCATGAGATTTAAGAAATTTCTGTACTATATTGTAATTTTTGAATACTTAATCTATACATATAATAAAATTGTAACTAAATCGAATCTGTACATTAAATATTTTTTGGAAAATCTAATTGAAATAGACATTATTATCGATACAGAGTCCGAATCTATAGTTTTTAGAATTTTTGTCTGTCTGTTTGACTGTCTGTCTGTTACCGCATCACGAGAAAACCAGTGGACAGATTTTGATGAAATTTGGTATGATGATAGCTGGTTATCCGGCTCAACATATAGGATACTTTTTACCGCGGGAATATATCTCATTTCTGAGAAAAAATACAAAACTACATTGTAAGAGTATACAAATATGTAATACCTAAGATTTTGGTTTTTGATTATCTGAACGCGGGCGGAGCCGCGGGCAATGCTAGTTAAAGATATAATTTGAGCTCTCAATAGTAGGAAAAGCTGTATATGTTATCGTTATGTACTACTTTCTGTTAATAACTACACGCGATCCCTCAGGGGTTAAAAATCATCCATCCTATTTCCTATCCCATTATTACAAACTGGTTCTATTTATGTGCCAAATTTCATCCTTTGCTTAATGGTTCAAGCGTGATTGAATCCCAAACATCTTTCAATCAACTTTCACACCAATGTAAATGTATGATATGCTAAAAGCAATACTGTTTTTTAATTCCTATTATTTATAAAAAAATTAAAATCGGCTTACAATCGCAGAGATATATGTACATAAAAAACTATACTTCTTTTTTGAAATCGGTCAAAGAACTAAACTTATTCAACTGATAATTTCTTATTTTATGTTTTTAGTCACATTAAAAAAAATGCAAGTTAAACCCATTTCGATTTCTCCCATTCAAACGAAGAGACAAGCCAAATAATCGTGTTGACTGAATTGGAAATATGCCAGTACTAATAAACAACACATGCTTGTTCGACAATCTATCACCTATAAAATTTATTACTTTGTTACCCACCGAAAAGAAATACCGTCAATATTTCTGGTATTTCGAAAGCAGTTGTAAGTTTTCTTTTCTAACTAGCGACTCACGCTAGCTCCGCTCGGGTTTATCCCTAGATACGTTTTAACGTTTAATATAGATTTCTCAGACATATAATATATTTTCCCACAATTAAAAGAATCCTATATGTTGACCCAGATAACCAGCTGTCATCATACCAAAATTCATTAAAATCTGTTCAATGGTTTTCTTGTTTCCAAACAGACAGACAAACATAAATTCTAAAGACTATAGATTCGGCCTCTGTATCAATAATAATGACTATTTCAATAAGATTTTTCAAAAAATACTTAATGTACACATTCGACTGAGTTATAATTTTATTTTTGTCTGTCTGTCTGTTACCGCATTACGGAAAAACCACTAGACGGATTTTGATGAAATTTGGTATGATGGTAGCTGGTTATCCGGGTCAATATATAGAATACTTTTTACTGCGGGAATATGTCTTATTTCTGAGAAAAAACATGCAATGTAAGAGTATACTATGTAATATGGAAAACCAAGAATTTGGTTTTTGATTATCTGAACGCGGGCGGAGCCGCGGGCAATACTTGTTTGTAATAAAAATTCATAGATCCAAATGCGATCATTCCAAATATTACAGAATTTATATTGGAATTATTAAAATCCGACTCTTGACTTCATCTTATTTTAAACTTCATAGAGCTAGTTATTAATGAACATTTAATGGATTTCATTAAGATAATAAACAATGATAATAAAAGTCACGAAATTATAAAAATAAATGAAAGTATACGATTAAGTACATACTTATTCACTTCAAAGTGACTAATGATCCGGTAACCGGGGAGTGGCAGGCTAGCTGTAACATTTTCTTTAGGGCTATTTTTTATTACAACACAGAAGCACTAAATATCTTTAATGCCTGTACGGTTAGGATTACCTATTTTTTCTTGACACTCGAAATCTGTTGTACCTAAAACCTTTATTGCCTTCTAGAATAGACCTCGAGTGTACTAGTGGAGCGAGTCCAAGATCATGGACCCAGAGACCAACTGTTCACATTCGCAACCACGTATTGGTCGCGTACGTCTGTACTATTGCGGCATTAAACTTTTAAAAATTTCGATTAACTACATCAAAAATATGTTTTTACGTCTCATTCATTTTCCCTACATCCATTAAATTTTATTACATGTAAGTCGGTCGCTAAATTCGTCTATTTTGGAAAGACCAAAGGACAGTTAAAAATTATCATATATCTCTTTAAACCTGATTATCCCAGTAACGCTAGTTATAAATACTTCCCAATTAATCTTTCAAATAAATACTGAAAATAGCTCTTTATAATATATAACAAATTGCTATTTGTATTAAAACAGGCGCAAAACGTAAACACTCATTGTTATTAATTTGTTGAAGATCTACAAATTACCTTTGAGAATAAATATGTCTTTTTAAATAATATATACTTTAGATGAGTTCTTTTGTACAATTAATTTTAAATGAAAAATTTCTTTTGATTTCTTTATTTTATTGGATTTACATCGAATATGAAATATTAAATTTAGACAATTCTTACCTTTTATATAGTTAGGGTTGTACGGAACAAATTCTACCCACTATAAATATGATGGGACATTAACACACAGCACCATCTAGTTCTGCGGTAAGCTTGTGTTTTATGGCTTGTGCTATGGATACCAGATAGTTGATACACTACACATATATAACTTTAAATATATACATATTATAAATATAAACACCCACGACTGGAGTACAAGCATTCGTGCTCATCACACAAATGAATGCCCCCAGCGGGACTCGAACCCGCGACCGCTGGCGCAGCAAGTAGGATCACTACAAACTGAACCAAACGTGTCGTCGGACTATAATAATCCTTACTTTATATTATGATCAAATTATATTATGATCTGTGCTTATACCTATCATATAAATGCAGTAGTGTATTTGTTATTGTCGTATTTTTACACTCAGCTTTGGCTTTTTAAAGCTAGTCTATGTGAGAGCGAGCAATTCACAACTTTAGGTATATTTTTTTGGATAATATCAGATATTTCTTATAGTATATTATTTAATTGAGTTTCAATTGTGTGGCTTCTGATTACGCCCACGTTTATCTATCCAGATAAATAAAATTGAAGTATCTGTTTGTAACGTCAAAATAACAACTTTTTACTTAATATATTTATATGAAAGTACATATATACGATACATATAAGAAAAACACAATTTTTGAAGTTATAACTCTTTTGGGACGTTTGGAAAAAATTATGAGAAAATTTTTTACGATGCGCGCGCACACCGACAGCCAAAAAGCGACATTATGAAGTTAGCTGAAAGCGACATGATGAAGTTAGCTGCATTCCTTTTACAAACAGAGTTGTGACATACGGGATGAAATCTTTAGCTATTTTTGTTCTGTTACGTCAAAGAAGTATAACTTCTTACGTGCGCACATAAGTGCACACTTAAGTACACACATTTGTAATGACTTCGGGTAAAATATATTGATATGAAAATTTTCATTTGAAATATAGTGTTGATACAGAATGGAAAAAATGTGAATAGACATTAACGTGGATTTTCTATAATTTACCTAAAGTTTATATACGTACTAATATACAATAATTTTGACCACAATGCTACAAATAATGCCATAAAAATTTAAGTTCTCTTTATTTAACAATTAGAACGTCGTATTGTCTAAACCCGCTTGATAGAAATAATAAATAGCATGAAGATGTAGGTAAAAAGTAATGCTAAGGCCCGCGGTAGAAAACTGATTAAGACAGATGATATCTTCCCTCTTCTATTTTCTACAGTCGATATATCTAATGGTAGATGTAGACCTATCTATACATATAATAAAATTGTAACTAAGTCGAATCTGTACGTTAAATATTTTTTGGAAAATCTCATTGAAAAAGACATTATTATCGATACAGAGTCCGAATCTATAGTGCTTAGAATTTTTGTCTGTCTGTCTGTTACCGCAAAACGAGGAAACCACTAAACAGATTTTGATGAAATTTGGTATGATGATAGCTGGTTATCCGGATCAACATATAGGATACTTTCTACCGCAGGAAAATATCTCATTTCTGAGAAAAATTACAAAAACTGCATTGTAAGAGTATACTAATATGTAAAACCTAAGAAATTGGTTTTTGGTCATCTGAACGCGGGCGGAGCCGCGGGCAATGCTAGTAGTCTATACTTAGTTATATAAGCCGTATAAAGGAAAAAATGGCTGCTACATTAACTGCCGTACTAAGAGTTAAAAGACAGAGCTCTTAGAGAGAAGTAAATCTACATCAGTTTTTCCGATAAGAGATAATAAAAATTGAAATTTACTTGTTTTTCATATTTTGTGTTATTTCATTTAACAGCAAAAATGTTTGTAAAAGTCAATTTGCATAGCGATATTTTTTGGTTTGGCTAAAAATTTTTGCTTCTTTGATACCATAAAGCTCGTTTGTCTCTTCAACAGAATAGCAATTCAAAATAGACAGCGTTGCTGAAAAAAATGTTTTTTAACGTTTTCAATTATATTTTACCAATCTGTAAATATATCTGTATAAGTATTATAAATGTGAAAGTTTGTGAGTATGGACGTTTGTTACTCTTTGACGCCAGAACGGCTGAACGGATCTGGATGAAATTTCGCATAGAGATAGATTATAGACTGAAATAACACATAGGCTACTTTTCATCCCGGAAAAATGTATGGTTCCCATGGGATAGGTTTGTTTTTGTTTCCGCTAATTAGAAAATAAGATAAAGTCAAGAAATGGCATAGCGAGAGCGCTGTTGTGATACTTTGACAACCAACGACATAGAACCACAGCGTACGACACGTACGACATGTGACACATGAGTGCTTAGTCTTAGTATGTAAATTGTATGCATATGTGACAATACAATTTAAAGATGCCAGGTCTAGTCTGTTGAATTAAAAATAACATACCTCACTCAGCCTTAAACGGTTCGTGTAAGGCGTTACGCCGACCGGCAAGAACTTGTGGGCAAAGAGTATTGCGAGAGTAGCGATAGCTCGTAGACCATGGATACAGGATATCTCGTTTTTACTAACAGGAGCCACCAGTTTTCCGAACGTGTTGTACAGCGAAAACGAACTTATAATGCCATCTGAAAAAAATTTATTAAAATAACTTAAAAATCTGAATTCGAAATAATCGAGCTAAAAAGATGGCAACAAAATCTAACGACATATAGATAATTAAATTTTATATAATTCTACAGGTATTCAATTCATTAAAATCAGTTTAGCGATTTATTAAATATACATACATACGCTATAATTTACATACATACGTACATACATACATAAAGGTTGAACACATAACGCTTCTTTTGGACTCTGAAAATTTTAACACCACAGCAAATTTTGCAAATAACCTCATCTACTAACTTGATATACGGAATACAAGCTCAATACAACTCTCCGTCCACATACAAATATTATCATGTAATGTATACTATCTCAAATAACAACGGTTACTATGGCAACATGGCAATGTATTCTATCTCATTTTCTCGCCGGCTTAATCTTATATATTTATGTATTTGTCTCTTTTTAGTGTTGCATTTCCGTTTCATCGAGTATAAAATCACAACGATTCTAAAGAAGTTTCACTTCAAAAATACTAATTTTGATTTAATTAATTTTATGTCCATGTAAAAATATTTAATAATCGATTTTCCTAATCGATCATTCAGACATGTCTTTATGAATAAACATGTTATTGCTTTAATGAATTAAATAATGCAGTTAGCGTTTACATTGTAACAACGTATACGTTGTCACAATAGGACATGAAGAAAATGTTCGTGAGGAACTTGCAAATAATTATAAGAGTAAGTTCTTCTTTAGTTTTTTTCTAAAACACTTTTTTACCTATATCTAATGTACAAAGCATATGATTATACTCTTACTAGGTACATTTTCAGTTAGTACAGAACGACGTTGACAAGACGTTTGACTCAGTTTGTAGTGAGCCTACTTGCTATGCCAGCGGTCGCGAGTTCGAGTCGCGCTGGGGGCGTTCAGTTGTGTGATGAACTCGAATGTTTGTACTCCAGTCATGGGTGTTTATATTTATAATATGTATGTATTTAAAGTTATATATGTGTAGTGTATCACCTATCTGGTATTCATAACCAAGTCTCGTAGCTTACCATGGCACTAGATTGTGCTATGTCCCAACATATTTATTTATTTAGTAGATACCTACATATGTATTGTATAATAGTATGGAGTATCGTTGAATAGGTATTTAAAAATCATTTTTAGGTTTCTTTTATCATTTTTCGTTTTTTAATAACAGTTATGATATATATTGATTTAAAGTTAGTTAATAACTATTCTCGCTAATTTTCCTACTTAAAAATACTTAAAAAGCTATAAATAAATAAATATATTATAAAAATAAAGAACCCGACTGAATAAAAGCTAACTAAAAAGATAAAACAAGATCACGAAGAAATATAGTATTAGGTATGCAGTCAGAGACATACATACGAGTATGTACATCTCGCGGCAAGGATCAAATATACCTATATGTCTTCGACTGCAGAGTACTATATTCCTTCGTGAACTTGTTTTCATCTTTGTAGTTAGCTTTTATGCAGTCGGGTTTTTATTTTTGTAATATATTTATTTATTTCTCTTCATCATGGTAGTATAGTAGATACAGATTAAATATTACAATTCGAGGGATTTTGTAGCTAATGACACTAAATTATCTTTCTTCTATCCGCCCCTTCGGTTCATGAAAACTACATTAGTTCAGTCAACTCTGTGCCTACGAAAAAATAAAAATATCAAGAAAATTCGAGCGTAAAACTCGATGTGACGTAAAACTGTCGTCGGTCCCAATTTGCATAATAAATTATTTCGTTCGTTGATTTAGAAAAGAACTCAAGTTCCTAACGGAGGTTTTTGAGGTCTCTAAATTTATTTATGTAAATACAAATTTCGCGGGACACCGACGACGTTGAAAAAAATGAGTTTTACGCATTTAATAGGATACAAAGCAATGTTTTTATTTACTTTTTACAGGCTATCCAATCTCACTTTGTTTATATTTTATGATAGCTGACCAAATTTTATAAAATAAATGGGTATAAGGTAACATCATTGTAACAGACTTAATGATATACGAATATGTACGTACATACACAGTCAATCAGCTTTAATGAACTTGTAAAATTTGGCACTATTCTTAGCTGTTAAGATGTTAATAAACATATTTGCATACTAGTACCTAGTAGGAAGTCATAGCTTATAGGGAAAAGTGCTATGAAAGGGACAAGTTCAGAATGGGACAAATTAAATTTATGGCACTAGGAAGCAAGTAGTACATTTTTTATTTTCTACACTCTTACAACATTTACTCAGTAACAATATTGAGTTAAATATCATTTGATTCTCAAAACAATGAAAATGGCGAAGCGTAGTTTAATTATTTCGTGAGTAAAAGTATTTATTCGTTGCTTGTAAAGTTTGTTTATTAGATTATTTAAATAATACTTGACAGTTATTGTACAGCTAACTGACCAATAGCTTAACTACTTAAAAAGTAAGTGCACAATAATACAAAGTTATTCGAATTTTTTTTTGCTGTGAGGATATTTTTAAAATATTGTTGTATTAAGTAATCTTGAAAGGGACAGCTAAATAGGCCTTGAAATGGACGAATAAGTAGTATTTGAGGCAAAACTTAAACGCCCCATTAAGACGGGGGACGTTTTGTTGGGTTTTAGTACTGGCTTTTCTAGCCGATGAGTAAACCAACATAGCCACCTTTATGTATACATGTGGTATGCGTAAATACATTTCCCAACATTTAAATGCATCAGCTAGATTATGATTAAGCATGACATATTATAGGTATATTATTTATTGGAGATGTATTAATAAAAGATTAAGAAATATAAGAGCTTCTATAATAACAGCTAAGAACTTGTTTATAATATGTCCCTTTCATGATCATAATTGTCCCTTTTAAGACCACACTGTCATGAATGGGACATATCTTAAGAATTTTTAAATTTGACTTTAATGCTACACTGTTTCAAAAATATATTATTTTTAGTTTATATTTTTAAAGATGAATAGACATAGTTACGTTATATACAAAAGCTTTTTTATTATACCTCATTTATTGCTCAATCTTTTACACTAAAAAAAATTGTCCCTTTCATGTCACCTTTCTCTTATAGTCTTTTTATCTTGATCGAAGTCCCAAAATCTGTAGTATATTCGTTTGTATCAAAAACCTTGACTCGTTTTATTTATATGCCTGGTACATGGATAAACAATGTATAATAAAATATATTTTTGTGTTTTAGGTAATTTCTTATATACAAAAAATTATACCAAGAATTTATTTGTAAATAATGGACAGTGTGGCGACCTAGAAAAAGTAAATGAAATAAAAGAAATGAGAATGAGTCATTTTAAATAATATATAGAGCGTCGCCGAATATTCGCTATATTCCCGTTCAACATTTTTTTTTTTCAAAACAGCTCAAACACACCAATCATAATTAATCAAAGTAATTCTATATTCTTATTGCGAAGACTAGATGTAATGACTCAATTGGATACTACGTATATTAGTATTTCAATTGTGAACGCTATTAATTCTTTGTGCAGCAAGTTTCTTAGCTACTTATTTCAAGAAGTTGTACAAGTTTCTTTTGTTACTTAGCTGATATATGAACAAAATTGATTAAATTAAAAGAAACAAATGAGTAATCATGAAATAAACATTGAATATTAAATAATAAAAACGCGTGGAAGAGAGAATAAGATCCTTGAGCTATAGACCACATTTAATAAGAAATATCAAGATTAAAACAATTAGTAAAGGGTTTTGGCATGACATATATGTATGTATATATTAAGTATCACCTTGATTACGCCCGAGAAAAATTCCTCGAGGGCTGATCAATACTTAGTATCAGTACTTGTCAGTATACGTTTATTTAAAAAAAAATACAATAAAATATACAATTGTATAGTAATGTAAAAATTTGTACTAGGTAATTTTTTTTTTTTAGTTTTAGGAATTCATGTAGATACTTGCTTTTATTAAATCGCTAACAATCGTAGTAATATATACAAAATAATACCAATTCCCAAACGACATGGGCACCTGACATGCTAAATAATGAAAAATAGAATAACCGAAAAGGATAATATATTATGGCTACGCTACACAAAACCACAAAATGCCGTTGAAAAATGAGCCAATATTGCATACTGTAGTGCTTTTGGCTTGTGTTTATATTTGTTAAAATAAAAAGGGCACCTACATACGAGACGATTGTTGACATAGTAAGCTAAGTGATTACTATCATCTAAACTAAGTCTATAAGTGTGGAACAAGCGTGGGTAGATGACAAATTTTATTTCTATGTAATTTTATTTAATATAGCCGTTAGAGGCTACCATACCAAAATGACATCCCGTTTTAACTGGAACTTAATATTTAAAGTTCTAAAAAAGATTTCTAATAAGCTATGAACAATTTCGTAAGATATTTAAAAAAATCAATTACACCAATTCGTAATTGTGCAAATGCAATAATGTTATATATTGTATTGTTGTTTCATGATAATAAAAAGTGTCGATTTTAATTCAATTGAAATCGCAATCGCGTCGAACTCTCGTTACTTAATCCAATTTGATACCTCATCAGTCCGATAAATAAACAGTCATAACGATCGTTAAGCTGAAGTGAATAATTTTGTTATAATTTCCCCTTCAAACTCAGGAATTAAGTGGATAAGTAATTAATCGAGACATTAAAATCTATACATATAATATATTCTGATTCGAATCTGTATATTAAATATTTTTTGGAAAATCTTTAGAAATAGTCATTATTGTCGAATCGATACAGCCGAATCTGTAGTTTTTATAATTTTTGTCTGTCTGTCTGTCTGGGAACGCATCACTAGAAAACTACTGGATAGATTTTGATGAAATTTGGTATAACGATAGCTGGTTAGCCAGGTCAACATATAGGATACTTTTGACTTTAAAAAAATATCTGATCTCTGCGAAATCTATACTAAACGTTAAAACATACCTAGGGACGAGCCCGAACGGAGGGGAGTCTTGTATATATATTTAAAACGGCAAATTATAATTTAATGAGGGGCTCGTGATGATGTTCTCCTAGCCGATTCCGGCCACGGCGGCCAATCTCAATGAAATTAGCCAACTGCGCAGGAGATATTATAGTGCTGAAGTGTACGCGCAGACACAAGTGCACTCTCTATTCCTATCACTCTCATACTCCGGTGGGACGACCACTCAACACGACCGGTGAGAGTTAAGGCGCAGGACCGACGGCTTTATGTGCTCTCCAAGGCACGGGGGTGAAACACCGCCAACTTCCCAACTCCGGGCTGTTACTGAGACTTACTATATACAGGAAGACTCAATAACTAAACTTGGCCCGACCCGGGACTCGAACCCAGGACCTCCGGGTGTGCAGCCGTACATGCTAGCCACTACACCACCGAAGCAGAGGCGAGGGGCTCGTACTGAGACTGCGAATTAAAATTTAGAGAAAATATTCGTTTACCTACAAATGTTTTCTTAAAAACCTCCTAGTTATTATTCTACAGTTAGTGGTGGTTTTTTTTTTTGAAACGTATATTTTTTAATGATATATTACCAGCATTGAAGCCTATTTTAAAGATTGTTAGCTAGCCTAACATACGAGTATATATTTTAAATAAAACTATCTTTTCGGATTTTTTCGCGGATTTATTTGGATTTTTGGTTCCCGACATTACGATTGCTTTACAATTATATTCACGGAAGAGACTGTCCCGTGACCAAAAGACAGTTTTATTTAAAATGTCATCATCAAATATTCGCGTAAATCTAAGAAAGTATTAGACAAAAATTACAGAACCGATAAAAAAATAACATGAAAAAATATCACTTCATGCGGACTATGCCGTAGATAACTTTTATTATGCAATTATTGAACACTAATATATTTTTTTCTTATGAGTATTTTTAATAATACTTGTTTTATTATTACTATGAGGCTAGAGAGAAGAGGCAAAAGAAAGTCAAAGGCGGGATGCCTTTGACTTGCTTTTGCCTTTACTAGTCAACCAGTGTACAGTACAAGCGCAAGAAGCTCGATAAATTGAAAGTGCTTAATTGGTCCACATACACAATCCACACTTCTTGATCTAGTGAGCTGCAATAACCAATATTGCTTCCTGAGACTATAAGTCAATTAACCCTTTAACTGGCTTTTATGCAGTAGCAAAAATCGTCCCACCCAAAAAAATCTATAATAATTCATTATATCAAATATTGACATGCAAAATGCAATATATGGCAACAGTTAGTTTTTATACAAAAAATTGAACAGAAATCATTTTTTGTCTAATAAAATCATGGCTAGACCTTCATAATTCCTACACTAATTGTGTTCATATTTTGGCAATTTATAAGAAATTTCTCGGTTTCTCAAGATTATGTCAAAATTTAAAGTAAAACCAAAAAAACTACAAAAATTAATACAAATTGTTTTTTCTTTATATATACACGTATGAACGTATCGTTTATACATACCCTAAAAATATCAGGGTCATAAATCATTGTTGTGGCAGATCACGTATTGATAAATATGTCGGGTCTATTGATATCGCACAATCAGTTAACGTGACCCTTGCTTAACAGTATGTGTAATTTGTGCTCATTAAAAGTGTCATCGAATTCAAATCGATTTAATTACAATCGAATTGAATTCTCATTACTTTATGTAGGTTAAGGTTAAAAAATTATTCATGTACGATTTAGTTTTCAATATATTTTTATTAAAAAAAAGGCAGTGGTAGCCCAGTGGTAACGTGCTCGCTTGGGAAACCGAGTGAAGCGGGTTCAAATCCCAGATCTCGCACCTCTGATATTTGCATGTGCGAATCATTTCCAACATGATTACCACTTGCCTCAACGGTAAAGGAAAACATCGTGAGGAAACCTGCATGTCTCAGAGAACCTAGCAAGTTTTCAAAAGACATGTGAAGTCATTTAATCAACCAATCAAAAAAACAAAGAATTTTTTGTTGGTTTTTGGTTGACTTGACGAATTTATTGAACAAGTGACGGCTTTTAGAGCAACTACACATGAATAAATGACGCGCGCTGGCACAAGTAAAATGAAAAGAAAACTATTTTTATTTATTTTTTTTTGTATTTCTTACAAATCAATATAATAAATATGCCAGAATTTGGTTAAGATTCCTGCTAAGGAACTCAATCGTTTTTGTAGTTGCTAAGTGTCAGCAAATTCAGATTTCCACATTAAAAAAATGTTTTTTTTTTATTTAATTTATAAAATTATTGCATAGGATTTGTTAAAAAATACTTAATATATTTTTTTTTGTATAGTTACGATATTAATAGTAAATATTCTTACGTGATTTCTTATTGTTCTTAGATTTTTCTTCTTTCTTTCCATCTCCATCTCTCGCGTTATCGTTTTCAGAAATATTTCTAGCGAGGAAGTCCTGAAGTGTGGCTATTAAGACCAATATTAGAACTATCGCGTACAATGATCTGTAACAAAACACTTATTATTTTAACATGCAATTTTTAATATTCGTTATTTAGAAAAATAAAAGATTTTATAGCAACTTTACTTCATATACACTCATGGGAAAATTTAGAGCAACGTTAAAAAAAAGAATTATTATTATTTAATATTTTTTTGGTACGTACTGGCCACTAATATCAATGTATGTAATTTAAAAATAATATAAATATAAGAATTATTCTAATTAACTTTTTTTTCAGTTTCATTTGTTTTATAACTTGCTTTGCTAATAGCGGTTAAAACCGAATCACCCTTGAAATGTAAAGGTAACTCTTAAAGTCTGACTGAATGATAATTCGGCACGATTAGTTGGACCAATAGATCAGGCTCAGGTCGGATGGCTTTACGCGCTTTTCGAGGCACCGGTGTTATAACGCTAATTCCCTCATCTCAGGCTTTTACTTGAATCCTCTTGACAAAAAAAACCAATCCTTGGTTTGAACCGGTACTCAAACCCGGGACTTCAAGATCTACCACTCCATATAGCCAGCAGATCAACGTGGTAGTTAAAATGTAGACACATAATACATAAAAATTCTATTAATAGCTATATTAATTAATGGCTGTAGTTCTGTTACCGGTCGAAATATACCCCACGTGGGTTTTTCACCCCACTTTTTGCAAACCATTATGCTACTTTATACATCATTCTATACGTAACGCAATCAATGATGTGGCAAAAATTTCATCATGAAGGGAACACTTATCTGTTCAGTGTTGTGTTAACAATTATCATAAATTCATTGCCCGACAAGATTTTACGTACTGTTTAAAAAATATAAAACAAGATCGGGTATCGATAACAGTAAACATTTTATTCCTCAACCCCAAATCACAACATTGTATCTTTATAGAGTCGATAAATCGGTAATATTTTTCCTCAGGATGGTAAAAACGTAAGGAAATTTTACATCGAAAATAAAATTGAAATGATACTATTTACATACTTCTCTAATATATATTTGCAGAATATTTGTAATATAATTAGAATTCTTAGCTAAGATTGGTAATCTTAGATCTTAGTTTAAAAATATTTTTTTAAATCATTCCTTGGAATAAGCAAACTATAAAACGACTTGCATTGGAGTTTTCTATGGTGCCCCAGTTCCTTCTTTTTTATTTATATCTAATAATTATTAATTAACTAACCATACAATTTTTTTGCTTTTTTAACCAGAATTGTATATTAAGTTATTTTATAGGTTAACAGTTTTCAACGTCTTCTATCTACTTTATATTTGAAATAGCTTATTAAATCATTTAATAAATAACATAGAAATCATTAGATTTCAACTTCAAAAACAATTGGGCTATAATAAAACTTACATTGTCAACAAAGTAGGAATTTCTAGCCATTCGTTCCACCAATTTGGCCCTTTCTTTACATGACAATCCTCTTCATCGACTTTGACTCTTACGCTTACACCAATTTTATACTGATAGTGTTTTATGGCATCTCGTAACACAACTTCGACGTCTTCTGGACCGCAGGGGGATGGTACACATATACCCCAACTTAGTGTAGAGACACGCGGCACGAAGTGACCTGGCTAAACGAATTATAAGACTGCTTAGTATGTGGGAATAGTTCCATAAAAATATGCTAAATAAAACTATACTATATCTAACTCTACATGTGCACATGAAGGGTAGAGTTAGGTATAAGTAATTTTACAGGATTTTTAATTTACATCTCTTTAATCTGCATCGACAATATGATGAATCATCATCATCAATCATCATCGACATTATGGTCACTACATTAAATATTTCAAGGTATGAATGCAATATTAATATTCTTAGAAAAAATGAATATTTGTGTTGAATGAAACTTGATATCTTCAATAATTAAGGTACTTTTCTTACATATCCCGCACATTTGTTCCTTCCTGTATATTGCAGGGATATTGGAGAAGCCGTGATATTATAATTTATTAGTGATATTATAATTGCACGAACTTTTGTCAATTGTCTCCATTTCTTACAATATCACGAGACAAATTAAACTTTATTAATTTCCCTGCGGACTTCCAGCGACATTGTGGATCGATGAAATTTTAAGAATTTCTCTAAGCGATATATCTTTAAACAGTCTCTGATTGGTCAGCTTTAAACATATTTTTTGAGCACAGCTTAAACTATAGGTTCAATAAAATAGAATTCTGTATTCTGAAATTTGGTAACAAGATAGTTTAAGACCCTGGGAAGGACAGAGGATACTTTTTATCCCGGAAATCATTGGATGATAGTTTGTATGGGAAATCAACCTAGAGACGAACCCGAGCGAAGTGAGGGTGAGTCGCTAGTTTAGTTAAATGATGGGTTAAACCCATACTTTTAATGTTATATTTAATGTTTGATTGTTTTTGTGATTGTCCATCTTTCACATCGATATAGAGTAACAGATTGGCGTGATTTTTTGTGTGGAGTTGAAGGGCTGGAGAGTGACATAGGCTACTTTTTACTGCGTTGGATTATCTCATTCCCACGGGAAAACTACACTACAACCCAAAAAAATATTTATGATCAGAATTACTTGAATCTTGATTTTAATGATTTTCAATTCAGTTAAATACGTATTTTAATATTATTGTAATTCATCCCGTTAAAGGGAAAAATGGATAGTAAAGTAAAGGATTGGTAAGTAAATCCGCTATTTTTATTGTAAAAATTAAGTATTTAGGATAAAAAATGAGCAATACGTGTTATTATTCAGATTATTCGCAATTCATCCCCTGAGAGGAAAAAATATTATCAGGGCATTAGCTGTGGCCTTATCTGGAAATGCTACTAAACTTCTAGAAGATGGTATAATGGCTTACGTTGCGTTTAAACTCCCGCTTAATCTCACACGCCTTTAAATCCCCCCACGAAATATATTTAAACAGAGTAATATAGTTCAAGTTCTCCGAAAATGCGCAATTACTGTGTGGGATATAGAATAGAGAACAGATATTATTTCAAATCCAAAGGAAAATTATGTATACTTCTCGGATGACCACAGCAGTGACAACTATAACAGACGAGAAATAGAGAGAGAGAGAGAACCT
This sequence comes from Brenthis ino, assembly GCA_921882275.1. Lineage (NCBI taxonomy): Eukaryota > Metazoa > Arthropoda > Insecta > Lepidoptera > Nymphalidae > Brenthis > Brenthis ino. Next base: position 4,207,396 of record OV170232.1, read on the forward strand.
AGCTAGAGTGTATCCGGATGTTCCTAATATACAAACGAAGTCTTTGCTTAGCTTTCTGAACGTGCTACAGCTTATAATAACGTCCTGTTCAAAATATCAAATTATTCTAGTTATTATTTTAGTCTATTATTATAGTTCTACTAGTTATATATATATATATATATATATATATATATATATATATATATATATATATCAATATATATCAATATATATCAATGTATTTGATACTTCTTAACACAATGTTTTAACATATTTTTTATATAAATTGCTTTTTTAGGACAGAAAGAGAAACTTTCACTAAATAATTATGGTTCAATTAAAATGTTTAATCGTTAAATTAAACATTTAATTAGTGTTTCAATATCGACTACTATCTACCAATAAATAATTTACATATATTAATTGCTATCATCACATTAAATTAGTATAATGCATTACATTTACACTTTATATATACTCTTTATTGCACATAAAAAAAAAAAAATTACAACTATAAGAGAAAATTGAAGGCAAAGGTGGACTTATCTCTAAAAGAGATCTCTTCCAGTCAACCTAGGAGGTGAGAAAGATTGTCATTTAGCAGAGCAGAAACGTGCAATGTAATATGGAAATAAAGTACAAAAAAATATACACACAGTATATATAAAAATAACATACTACTACTTCACCCACTTTAGTATAATACAAGGTTGGATTAAAACTCACATCATCAATTCTACTTTTGAACAAATTTTTGGCTTGTGCTAAGTGAACTGCCATTTCTAATTCAGGTTGTTCCGCTTTTACATCGATCATTGCTAAACAATATTTTCCTTGTATCTTGACCACGCTGCCTGTATCCAATTGTACTCTAGCTCGGACCCCTAAACACTGGTCGAAGTCGCCCAACTGTACGCCATTACCTTGTAACAACCCCGAGGGAATCTTCGCTGTTGCATCGAGCACTGTAATGAAAAATTCCACTTTTGTTCAAGTATGTTAACCCTGTGGGAGCGGTACGACCGTTCACAAACGCAAATGGACTTCTCAAGGGCACTTTTGTGTCCATTGTCTGTTTTATTTTTTATAGAATAATGTAAATTTGAAACTCATTTAATAAATTCCTTATAAAGTAGCCCTTTTTTCGTGATTTACGAGATCTAAATGCTTAGTCTAATCTAAATGTTTAATCTCAGGCTTACTACATCTATTAATATTTTTTTAAATATAGTTAATAAATAGTGTGTTACTTTTTTTAACAAAAAAAAAGCCAATGAACTTTACTACATATAAATTCATAAATAATACGTTAGATAATGATTATAATTTAAGAAAATTAATAAACAAAAGCTGATATTATGCGAACTTCATTGCTTATATTGACTTAACGAAGTCCCATGGTAACATGATAACAGCTATAATAATATTTATATTGTAATAAAAAATAAATATTTAAATGGAATGTTTTATTATACTATACCAATTATTATTATTCCCTCAACGACTGCGGACACGCCGGCGTTACAGTTAACAATAGATTTCTTAAAAATTTAATTAATTTCTTAGAAATTTACCTAGAGGTGGCAAAATATTAATATACTCACTGTTTAGAGCCCATAGTTTGGATCCACGTAACTGTCTTAATAGAATTTGTCCATGACGTCGACATTCTGGGTTGTGTATACGAGAAAAATTTGGGGCAAAAGTAGGCAAAAATGCGTAAAAATCCTCAAATTCACTTTGAAGTAAATTACGCCGCAGTAAGGCCTCTGATAGATGTTGAACTCGATTATCTGTACTTAAACGTTTTGTAACATTTTCTTTATCTTGAGTTTCATCCAAATCAGTTTTTGTCTCCTCTAGAGGTGGAGATAACTGTTTCTTTACTTTAGGTATAGTAATTTTGATAGACTTTTCAGGTTTCTTTTCTATTTTAATTTCTTTGTTGTCTAATTGCTTACCTTTAACTTGAATATCATCTTTTAAAGCCTTTTTTTCCAAAATTGGCTTAAGACTTATTGACTCCTTTACTAAGTTCTCTTTAATTTTATATTCAGTCTTTGATTTAAGTTTTTCACCATCTTGTAAAACTTTACTTGATTTCACCTCTTTGTCATCACCTGTAGAATCTTTAACTTTCAAGGGTTTTTCTTTTGATTTCAGATTTTCTTTGATAATATCTTTAGGTTGCAGTGTCTTGGCTTTTAAATCTCTCACTGGAATTTGCTCCTTTAAACGTTGTTTTTTATCTTCTTCATCACTATAATCATCAACTTTACTTTCATCTTTATCTTTTGTTTTAATTTTTGGTAAAAGTTTTATATCTTTGTAGGAAGAAAGAAACTCCGTTTTCTTTTTGGCTTCAGGTTCTTCTTTGGCACTTTTTGGTATTGGTTCGTCATATTCGTCATCGTCTTCGATATCGCTATCGTCGTCATCGTCAAAATCTAACACTAGCGATGGTTTTTTACCTTTAATTTTTTTTTCAGAATCAGTTTTTAATTTGACATTTTCTAAAGTAGCTTTCTCTAAAACCCTCTCATCGTCTTCATCATCATTGTCCTCTGAGTCAAAACTAGTTTTACCTAACTTTTCTTCAATCAAAAGTCGTTTATCTTTAAGTATTTTCTTAACATCATCTAAACGTTTAACACTTTCTTTTTTTAATTTATAAGAAACTGGGTCAAGGCCGCTATCACTCACATCACAATCCTCACATTTATGTCTTCGAAAATCGGATTTCACTTCATGGGAACTTCCAGGTAACCGTACGCGAAATGCGCTTATCACTGTCACTAATAAGGGAACGGTGAGTAAAATTAGAGCTAGCGTCCATCTGTGGCACACCATGGCCGACGCGTGAGACGCTCAAGGCGCCATCATACGTCCGACTGAAACGTATTCAGCCAAAACCCTGGCGCTATTTGCGTCGCACACGCACCACTTGAGCGGGAACCTACGGTTATTTCATTGATGGTAGTGAACTTCGCAACAGGACGTAATTTTTATTTGTTATCAAACGTTTTTAGTAGCAAAATATACATTCCCGGCCGGAGTTAATTCGAGTATACGGACACGAGGGCACGCTTTATGGCTTACGGCCAAGATTACAAGAGTAAAAATAGTGTTGCAGAAGCGATTGTCCCGCCCGCGAGTCGAATTGATGACGACTGGATTGATTTAATTACATTAAAGTGATTGATTGACATATTACATTTATGTTATACTCTTAGTTGACTATGAAAAATCTTAATGTATACATATGCAATTGCATGGATAAATTTATACATAAATTAGAGCACAAATTGTATGTTACTGTTTAAAATGTTATTATAATTAATACAAAATTATTAGTATTACAGTAATATTGGGGGTAATAATTTCATTACATTATTATTTATAAAAAATAATGATAAATAATTAATAATTATTTTTTATTAATTAATTTAAAAAAAATGTTTTTCTAAAATTTAATAAACATTAGAGAAAACGAGTATGAAATAGAAAACTAGTATAAATAACTAAGTAATAAGGAAAAATATATAATTGACTTTGCCAAAAAACATATTATGTCACACCTCCTCACATAATTTTAATATTTATTTTTATAACCTCCACGTATAAAATTTTTGAGTTCAAATGTTAGTTTGTAACAAATATTACATAACTGAATATTTTAACGTATGTTTTTCTTTTAAAATATTTTCGAGTAATTAATTAACGATACCTAAAAAGACAATAGTGAGTGAAGGTCTGTTCCATCAATTGTATTTTTACTAATCCCTGGCTTTCGCCCTTGAGTGTCGCAATCCACGGTTGGCAGTCAGTACAATGTATGACCTCATACTTATTTCAACTCTAAAAACTAAATGAAATGAAGAATACAGAAGTACGACTCAAGTAAGTACATCCACAACGAACACATAACATCACATCACATAATTTACAATCTGCGAATCTATAATAATAATAATAATCTATAAATTCATAGCTAAAAGTAGATTCGTGTGAAGTATTAGATTAAAAAAATGCTAATTTATACAGATATAAAGATTATTAATTATAAATTATTGAACGATCGTCTGGCAGTAGATATTACGTTTGTATCAGAAATCAGTATATCTAATATGGGGCAATTTTTGACATTCACAGTATTGGTAACTCTCAGTACAGCCAGAAAACACTATAATGCAGAAAGTAAAGCTTTTTTTATTTACTATATAATTTATTAACTTTTGTGTATGTATGTATATCCTTATTAATTCAATGCAAAAATGTTTGCTAGTTTATTAATTTATTTTTGCATAAAAATAGTTTAAGTTACTATGGGTATATCATTTAGTCTCCGAGGAATACAATCGCTTGCAAAAAGTAACTTAGAGATACTAAACCCCTGACCCCTTTAATGTTCACCTTGTCCGTGGTAGCTGGGCTGGTGTGGGGACAGCCGAGTGAGAAGCTAAGAGAAACACTGGGAGGTGGCCCAATTCTGTGGGTGGTGTACTATGCTGGTTGCTCCTGGTACTTCTCTGACAGAATGGACCGATGGCAGCGGTCCCTTAGCTGTGTGGTCTGTTTCGACCTGTCATTGGGTTGCCGTGCTTGAGTGCGTAAGCGATCCTGCGACGCCATATTAAGACGGGATAAGTTAGATTGGATTAAATGGGTAGTACCGGCTTTTCTAGCCGATGAGCCCTACATAACCACCTGAACGTATACAGGTGGTATGCGTAAATGCATTTCCCAATATTAAAAAAAGGATAATAATAATCATATTGCGTCAAAAAGTGATTCTTTCACCATTGAAAAACTACATTAAAAAAAGATATTATCAAATATTATTAATTAAGTTAATTATTATTAAGTTAATTATTATTAAATTTAGACATTAAGAAGCCACATGACCCAAATGATAATACGCTATTTTATATGCCTATCTATACATATAATAAAATTCTAACTGAGTAGAATCTGTACATTAAATGTTTTTTGGAAAATCTTATTGAAATAGTCATTGTTATCGATACAGAGGCCGAATCTATAGTTTTTAGAATTTTTGTCTGTCTGTCTGTCTGTGACGATCACGAGAAAACATTGGAGGGATTTTGATGAAATTTAGTATGATGATAGCTGGTTATCCGGGTCAACATATACGATACTTTATACTGAGGAAAAATGTTTTATTTCTGAGAAATCTACACTAAACGTCGAAACGTACCTAAGGACGAACCCGAGCGGAGCGAGGGTGAGTCGCTAGGTTTCCAAATAAAATTGTATCATAGTTATGCCGCTCTGCTACTGCTCTACTATGACTAAAATACGTGTGTTAGACCTTAGGTACTTATTTTTGTTTTGGTCATATAGAGGCATTACAATATTGTTGTAACAACAATACCAGTTAAAACAAAGCAGCTTCAAAATAGACAAAATATTGATTTTAGCAAGCAATCATCGTGTTGAAACATTCTTTACTAATATTTGAAATACTTTTTATGATTTTATTTCCCATAAATACAATTAATTCTTGTATTTATTGGATTTGAACCCGCTGCACTTAGTTTCCTAAGTAAGCAAGTTACCACTATGCTAGCTCTGCCTAAAAATCCAAAATTATTAGAGAAATATTTAACGATCTCGGGTTCGATTCCTGCACCGACCTAATATTTTTATATCCCTAATGTTATAAATGAAAGAATTTGTGAGTGTGCGTTTGTTATTTCTGAACGCTGTAAAAAATAATCGAATTCAGGGTAATTAAAAATGGACTATCTTATCTAAATTTACATGCACGTTGGGCTTCATCTACATAATATGTACTGTAGGTATTTGCCACGCGATTAAAACTGCTTACGACGACAATTAGTAAATTTTGTAAATGTTTAAGTAAACTTCATAATTAAGGTTTAAGTAAGGTTAGAAACTGAAAACTGTAATTCAATATCCACCCACAATATAGACTGAACAAAAAACGAAGTGAAAAGTCATTCAATTTTTCAATCTATATCGGTATAGAAAATACTAGGAGTGGAATAATAAAATCATAATAACTGAGTCTAATATGGTAGATTTTGGCAACCTTAAGACTAAATTATACAGGATTGATTTCTCATACAAAATTTCATCCCAATTTTCATCCCCTCAAAGGACGATTTCCGGTATAAAAATTATCCTATGTCCTTCCCAAGATCTCAAACTATCTTTTTAATAAATTTCATCTAAATCAGTTCAGTAGATCCAGAGATTACCCCCTACAACGTCACAAACTCATAAACTTTACCTCTTTATAATATTAATATATAGATAATCATATTATGTATATCTCGCCGATGATCGCGGGTTCGATAATGCTCGGAATAAATATTTATACTGACCACTTTATATGTATGCATATGTTCGGTATACGAGGTATTTTACGCTCATCGACACAGAACACCCTTACATAGTTTACAAGTGATAATTGATATATTTATAATTACTTTAATTACCTAATAATTAAACTCATTATCATTAAATTAATTAAAAAAACATTAACTATCTAAATGCATTTAAAATAAAATACATAATTTACTTTTTAGCATTTAATATGCGGTTTTGTGATCACTAGGCCCTGGAGGTATAAAGAAGTCCTGCTGTGAAGATAATAACATCTTATGAAGTCATTAATTTATTGCCTTTTGGACGTATTACACCATGATAATCTTTATTCTTATGTTTATACTTATATTATAAAGAGGTAAAGTTTGTGAGTTTGTGAATTGTAAGTTTCTGACGTTGTAGAGGCTTATGATATATTTTAGGTATAAATTGAATAAGTCCAAAAAATATCGTTATCGATAAATTCAGAAACTTTGCTTTAAAATCCTGTATAATATATGTATGTATGTATGTATGTAGATAAAAACATCGTCATGTAACCTCTAACCTTAATATTTGAGTGTATGAAGCATTTACCTCTGGGTCTGGGTTAAACGCCAGCCTTGACTTACTTACATCACTTTTACTCTCGTATGATTATTTACGATGCAAATAATCGCCAATATGTTTAAGCTATATGTAAAATAATATAGATATTGTGATTTAAAAATTTAAATCAAAAACGCTTTTTGCTTTAAATGCTATAATAAATATAAAATATGTAATATTAATGCACTTAATTTACCGAAAGAATATATAATAACTACTAAAAAATTTGATTCAATTTTCATGTTGGCTTTAAAGTGTATCAGTTGAGCACAGATTACTTCATTAATGTCAAGAAGAATGAACAAAACACCAAACTAATATATGTACGAGTATGTATGTTTAGCGAATTCGATTGAATTAAAAGAAATTTTTATTTGGGAGGCAATTTTTGAAGTCATTAATGGCGAGATTCATAGATCGCAATTAAAGTAAATCTTACTTTTTGAGGAAATTCAGGACATAGCTCATCAAGCTGGTCAATCAGCTACTATATCCTGATTTCCCCTGTGATTTCAACTGCGGGTTAGTGGACTTCACATGTCTTTCGAAAATTTGCTAATTTCTCTCAGACATGCACATTTCCTCACAATGTTTTGCCTCCAAGCCAAGTGATAATTATATTGGAAAATGATTGGCACATGAAAATATGAGAGGTACGAGAACCGGATTTACCACTAAGTCAGTGGTACACCTGTATATTTCAATTATTTTAACAAAAACTAAGTTGATCGATAAACTTACATTATATCTTTTAATCGACTCAGATGTAACGAAATCAAACCATTTTATATTTTGTAACATTACATTTCCCATGCAAATCTTCCATCTATATATAACTAAAAATAATTAATGCTTGTATGTGCAGTTCCAATTAAATCATTGATCCAAATGTGATAAAACTCTGATAGGTTATTTTTTTTACGAGTGCGCAAATTCCTGGAAAAAAAATCTTTGAACGTTTGTCTTTTATTCTTTCTTAGACTATTCGAACTAAGAAACGTAACGTAAGTCGCTAGAAGTGTATGATTTTTTTAAGTAGCTCTCCTGACAAGTTGTTTAAAAACACAAAGGCAAAAAAAAAACAAAAACTTGAGATTTTTCATTTTGTACGTCCCAAATATCTTCTAAATAAACTTTATAATGATTTACTGTTATTATTTTATAGTTACTATTAAATTTAAGTGATACTTCTTGGTTATTTTTATTAATTATAGAACAAACAAAATATAATTATAGCATTTGTTTTATATATTAACATATTTTTTTTCCATAGAAACAGTAACCGAAAACGTAAACGTAACGTAAATAAACAAAAAGGATAGCAAGAAGCAAATATATAAACTAAATTATGTTCACGACAGCTCAGTGAAAGAGCCTTGATGACATATAGTGTTGCTGAATAAATGTATTCAATTGTGAGGACGGTATAATTAGTAAAAGGATTTAGTGCCCGGCCTCCAGCGGTGACGAAACTTGTCGTCCACAGCGACACACGACCACACGACTTGCCTCGCTAATAAAATATACATTTATTTAGTATAAACTAAAATTTATATATATATATATATATATATATATAGATGGCGAATTGTCAAAAACATATAAATATACAAAACGGAACTTCTATATACCAATAAAACAACATTGCGGTTAAATGAGAGACTTCGAGAGAACTACGTCGAGCGTAAAGTGATGGTCCTACAGATTTAAAATCTGAAGAAATCCTTTGAGTCCCCTGAAGTTCACTAAGATGACATTTTATTTGTACTGACGGCTCGGTGTAAGTAATTTGAATTTATCTACTTTAGAATAATTATGCATAGATTTATCATATCCATAAATAATAAAATTATACTTGATCGAATCTGTACATTAAATATTTTTGGAAAGACTTATTGAAATTGTCATTATTATCAATACAGAGGCCGAATACATAGTTTTTAGAATTTTTGTCTGTTTGTCGGTCTGTCTGGAAACGCATCACGAGAAAACCACTGGACAGATTTTTATGAAATTTAATATGATAATAGCTGCAACATATAGGATACTTTTTATTGCAGGAAAGTGTCTCATGTTTAGAAATCTATACTAAGCGTTAAAACGTATCTAGAGATGAACCCGAGCGAAGCGAATGTGAGCCGCTAGTTTTGTGAATATAATATTATATTGATAAGTCTCTTAGAAACCATTTAGGTTTAGTTCGTAATAAAATTTGCCAAAAGATAGCGTTATTTATTTGCACAAAGATGAAATAATGCTTAATATATAGTAAAATCGAATTAATACCCAAGACATTTTATACCCATTTCGTTTTGTTTATATGTGGTTTATTTGTTTTTATTTAGATTTAGTATAATTTTTTCGAGATACACTGTCTTTAATGTACCTATATAATTAAAAAATGGTACCTATAATTTGTTTCGCTTCCGCAATCTTTATGCACAATATCTTAATATATTATTATATTTTAGTAATATATTATTTTATTCCGCAACATCGTATGTTAATGAGTTTTAGCCCATGATCATGTTTGTATGACACAAACAATTTTTAAACATCGTTATAACTTATAAGTATAATGTTCGCAAAAGTTGCATGAGAGTAATAAAGAGCTCCCCGATGTTCTGCTCTCAGGGAGCTTTTTATTAGTTTTGTCATAAATATTTCACAATAAATTCGGATTTAGAAAACAGTTTAATGTTGATTTTTTGTAAAATAAAATAGTTCGACAATTTGCGAATTAACGACATCTATTATCTATTCAAGCAAACAAAAATAGTCAAATAATATCCCAAATTAGCATTGTCCAATTTCTTTGTATGGTATGGGGCAACTGTACTAGTAAAGTGATGATGATGATGATGTTCTCCTGACCGATTCCGGCCACGGCGGCCAATCTCATCGAGACTAGCCAACTGCGCAGGAGATATTATAGTGCACAAGTGTACGCGCAGGCACAGGTGCACTCTCTATTCCTGTCATTCTCATACTCCGGTGGGACGACTGCTCGACACGACCAGTGAGAGTTAAGGCGCAGGACCGACGGCTTTACGTGCTCTCCGAGGCACGGGGGTGAAACACCGCCAACTTCCCAACTCCGGGCTGTCACTGTGGCTTAACTAGTAAAGTATTATCCCATCAAAAACATAACTTGTAAAAAAATACAAGTCTCGCAACGCAATTCTTCTACTGCAAAAAGTTATAAGATGTAATGTAAAACCAAGTTGGTTAAATTATTCAGTATCTATGTATCTACGGAAGCATCTATCCCACAACTTTGTCATAAATTTTTACCTAATTAGTTCAATAAAAACATTTTGTAATAACTGTATCAATATTAATAAATTTCTTTATTGAATAGAATTTTTCAATTATAATGTATTTAAAAAAGGGAATAAACGATTAATTAACTTTGAATCTACAACAAAAGACAGCATTTAGACAGCAATAGAAATAAGTGGTTAGTAAATTCTAATTAATATTTTCTTAGATTTACGCGAATGTTTGACATTTTTAAATAAAACTATCTTTTTAGACAGTAACAACTATACCTTCAAGACATGTAACACGTCAGTCTCTCCCGTGACCATGGATGCTGTAAAGCATTCGAAACGTCGGGAAACAAAAATCTAAATAAATCAGCGAAATAATCCGAAAAGATAGTTTTATTTAAAAATTTTAATTATTTTATTTTCTTATGCAATTATAATAGTAGCTCAATTTAGTAGATACTTAAGCAATTGCCATCTATAATAACTGTCACGATGTCTAGGTTCATTTTGACGACGGTAATTTTTTTGATATGTAATTAATGTGTTTGGCTTTTTTCTTATCTTCTTCATTCTACGTGACAATGGTGTGATAATGCGGAAGTAATCTGTGCTTAACTGGCACGCTTAGAAGCCATTAAAATAAAGAGATAAAGTTTGTGTGCTTGTGTGTTTGTGAGTTTGTGACGTTGTAGCGGGTAATCTCTGGATCTACTCAATCGATTTAGATGAAATTTCGTAAGAAGATAGTTTGAGACCCTGGGAAGGACATAGGATACTTTTTATGCCGGAAATCATCCCTTATGGGGGCGAAAATGGGGATGAAAGTTTGTATTGGGAAGCAAGCTAGAAGTCAGTCGCTAGAAGTTTAATAATCCTATTTTATCGATCAATCTCATTAGTGTCTTCTCCATTGTACATGACATACCGTCCTCAAATGGCACACTTTGAAGCTATTAACAAGTTGAATTGTTTGTACATATGTGTTTGCGTATGTGTGTATATTTTTTACTCAAAATGCTGCAATACTTGGACAGATTTAAATGAAATTTATTAGTAGTGTTAAAGTAATAAAACTGGGCTACAGCTAGTCACCTAGAAATGCACCTGAGCGAAGCGATTCTAGGTCATTCGTTTTTGAATAAAAAGGAAAAAAATACGTGATATTTTTTTTATTTATTACATATAACATATAATTATATGATTTTAAATATATAAAACCTAAATTAAGATATTGCCTATTACCTCGGAGGTGACAAGGTCAATTTTCTTATGGGATAGATAATTAAAACATTCTATATCCAGATCTAAATTAGAAGGGATGATATTGTATAGATAGTATATATAATACGGTACTATCCTATATTAAAAAATATGTTACTAAATAAAAATATGACAATAATAGGTTATGAATAACAGAAATAATCATTAAATATTTAATACAAAACATCTCGCTTTGAAGTTGGTAATAAAACGTAAGGACTTTCCAGGAAATATAAATATCAAAAAATAACTAATTAGGTGAAACGACGGTTATCATAATATATTGCTTTCGATTGTGGTATATTTAAAAATTAATTACAGTTTTTTTTTTTTCAACTTTAAAAACATGCAAATTACACTTGCATATTTAGCCATAATAAGCATCATATCGTCTATTTAAAATAATACTCTGGAGTATGATATGTTAAAATATATGTACATATTACATATATAGAACTGCCTCGGTGGACTAGTGCCTAACATGTATGTGCAGATGCTGAAGACCTGGGTTTGAGTCCCGGGCCAAGTTTGATTGATTGCTGAGATTTTCTGTTAAGATATTTGCTGTAGTAGCTCTGAGTTGGAAAATTAGTAATGTTGTGCCCCGGAGAGCACGTAAAGCCGTCGGCCCTGCACCCTAACTCTCACAGGTCATAGCAAAATATCGTCCCATTAGACTTTGAGAGTAAAAGGAATAGAGAGTGCACTTGTATCTACGCATATATCTGTGCACTATAATATCTGCTGCGCATCTATCTGGCTAATCTCAGTGAGATTGACCACCGTGACCCAAATCGGTTAGGAGGACATTATTATTATAATATGTATTTAAAGTAAAAAATACTTTAGGAAATGCAGTTAATTTAGAAATTTGACAGACCTAAATCGACTAATATGCCTTTTATCTACAAAACAAATATTTCAAAAGCCAACATATTTTGACCTTATAATGTTTCATATACATTATATACGTATACGAGTATAAATATGACATCGATAAGAAATATAGTTAAAAAAAAATACAAGTTTGAAAAAACTATGCGGCTATGACTACACCAAAACCCTCGTAAAAAGAGCAAACAAAAATCTGAAAACTGCTACGTTTAATAAATTCCTTTAAAGAAAATTGCGTACCCATCATTTGTGATCTTTATTAATATCCTTCTTGCACAAACTTTTGGGATCAAGGTCTACTGCTAATACAGAATTAGTTATATTTACATATAACTAGTTCCCTAACCCATGTTGCTTCGATAAAATAAATAGCTTATGGTTATCAAAGATAATGATTACTATTAGTGGAAAAAATCTTAGTATTGGCTCTATCTATCCAAGTATCTCTTCCAGATCAAAGACTAGGATAATTGCACTTTTTTATAAAAATGAATAATTTGAAACGCATTAAATTCAATAAAAACCATACATTTATGGAAATTGTCAAAAAAATTAGTATTAAAATTTAAATACAGCAAAAGTTTAGCTTTTGATCCTCGTACTCGTGTCCTTTACTTTAACAAATATCCACACTTTAGTCCGCGCGGTTGGCTTCTATAAGGTAGATAAAGCGTTATAAAAAAACCGAAAATGTTTCAAAAAAAGCAATATAATCTGAATATATAAATTATTTACTACTTGGTAGATAACAAATTAGTCAACTCTATTGTTGTTGGTGTCAGTGGCATACTGCTATTGTTCCACCGATCTTAATACCAAATTGCCGGTACGAGACATCATTGCTAAGAGAAACATGGCTGCGCGCGCTTGCGTGCTTCTCTGCCTGGTGTGCGCTTGCGCAGCCCGCGAGTGTATAGAACTTACTATGAAAAACAGCTTGTTGTCTGAAAGTATATTCAATGGAACCATATTTAAAGTAAAGAACAATTCATATGTCGATAGTGCGAAAGTAAATATTCTGGAACTATGGGACAGGTTCCCGAAAATAATGGTACCCATGAATGGCACGAGTCAGCAGTGTCGTCGGGACAGCAGATTGTTTCTGGACAGTCTGAATAGACTGGAGCTATGGGCACTCAAAAGTAATTATTATTATTTAATTTCTTTGAATATTAAATATTTCGTGCTAAATAAAGTTTTCTCAATTTACAATTATATAATTTATTGTAAAATTAAATTGTAAAATGTATAAATAATTCAATAAGTATTTTAGATCTATTTCGAACTATTGAAACTGAAATTTACATATAAACACAAATTTATTTGTATTGCAATTGATATTATATACGTACTAGCATTGCCCGCGGGTCCGCCCGCGTGCAGATGACCAGAAACCAAATTCTTAAGTTTTACAGATTAGTATACTCTTACGTTGCAGTTTTTGCATTTTTTCTCATAAATGAGATATTTTCCCGCGGTAAAAAGTATCTTATATGTTGACCAGGCTAACTAGCTATCACCATACCAAATTTCATCCAAATACCTACAGTGGTTTTTCTGTGATGCGGTAACAGACCTACAGACAGACAAAAATTCTAAAAACTATATCTTCGGCCTCTGTATCGATAATAATGTTTATTTCAATAAGAATTTTCAAAAAATATTAATGTACAGATTCGGCTTAGTTACAATTTTATTATATGTATAGATTATACGTTTCATATACTTTTTATATCATTTACCGGCCGGTGCAACACATAGCCTTAACAACAACGAGGTTTGCATACGAAAGTACTTGAACTATTGTTTGTATCGAAAATTTATAGTGACAACGTGAGTCTTAGGCATGGTTAACTTGAGATTTAACCTTCCCATCAAAGATTTAAATTAAATAACACTAAGCAAAATAAATATGTTACCACATAAAATTAAAAAAGGAATAATTGCTAATAAATTAATTAAAATAAAAACTTTTCACAAACCAGGTTTTATAGATTATTTTTTCTTTTTAGTGCGATAGTAAAAGATTGTTTTTAAATAATTTTTACTTTCAATTTATTTATCTAATTCTTTACGTAGTTTACAAGTCTTGGTGTTTACAAGTCATGATGTGAACTCATTACTTAATTCAACTGAATTATAAATGATTGCGTATACGAAATTTCGTGTCTGTACTGTTAGCCGTTAAGGAGTTGTTTCGTTTGGAGCCAATCCTAGATGAAGAATCAGGCCATGAGTATAAAAAAATGTCATCGGAACTGAACCGACATGTTAAATTTCGACTCTGTAGGATAAGAGGAAGTGGTTCTTATTCATTTTGCAAGATTATAGGGTTTTCGTACCTCTTTTTTTATTATCATCATCTTTATATATCATTTTCTTTTATTATTATCATCTTTTTATAGATGCTCGATGTGGAGTCTGAAGACTCCACGTCTTCATTTCACTTTCGACTTGACTTTCTTTAAGTATTAAAAAGTTTTGCTTTCCAAAGTCCTCTGAGGTCTCATATTTTTACTGCATTCATCTTGCTTTCATACTTCTTCTGCCAACGTCCACGTCTCGAAACTTTTTCGACCCCCTGATCTGCTGGCATTAATGCTAATCACTTATAATAATCATACACTAAATCGTTCTAAAATTTTATGTTCAGAGCGTCTCAAATTTTTAACATTCACTGCTCACTGCCATTTCACCATTTGGACGTTAAAGGATTCAATGTTAGTAGGCGACATTCAAAAAAACGGGCTTCGACTCTCACAGAAGAATAACGATTTAGCTCCATTTTTGACAGAGTTTAATAATATCACCAATCTAAAGATTCAGTTTAGACATCAGATACAATATAATGAATACATAATATGGTATATGCATTGATATTTTACCTATAATCTAAATAATAATATATCGCTTTTGGCGTGTAAAATTAAAATTGATGGTTGCACAGAAGAAAACAAATAATGCTATATAGTCATACAGTGTCAATTTCCTAAAAATAAATAAATGTTATTTTTAATATATTTATTATATAAAATATATTATACATATATAGTATATTTTAAAATTATTATAGAGCTTTAAGACAAGCTATTATCCTATGGAAAACAACAACACTGAAAAATAATAGTCTCTGTCACTCTCTGGCGAATAAAGGATTTCTATCTCAAATTTCAAAAAAGCTTCATTGCTACGAAAGAAGGACAAACTAACAAACATACTGACTCATTTATAATATAATTATTATTTTTTTCAGCTTCCTTGAACAGCGCTACTAAAGACATAAATAAATTACCAGTAAAGATATAAATAGGAAATATGCTTGTTAATTATTTTGGGTTCAAATGTCATTGTCGAACGAATTACAATTATTTTCTTATTTAGTTAATTTGTAATACATAAAACAATAAATAAAAAGATCGAAGCATGCGCAAGATGTGAAACAAAAAAGTGTGATTAAAAGTACGCCAACCGATACACAGATGGCCTCATGACATTAATTCATACTTGATGAGAACAAATGCAAATACCTATTTGTTCTCACTAAGTATTAATATGTTGTAATTACTAACTTCAGTGTTGTTTGTATAAATATATAAACAAAAAGAAAAAGATAACGAGTTATTAGTCCCGCCGATACGATATTAGTCCCGCTGAGTTTCTTTCGCCAGTTCTTCTCAGGTCTAAGGCTTCTTCTTTCTGAACTGGTAGTAGACTCATGAAGTTCAGTAAAAAATTGTAATAATTTAATGCTGAAGAAAATATTTTGAATTTGAACTAAAATATTTTCTATACTATTTTACGGTGGTATGATAATTTTTACAAGTTATTAAAAATAAAAGAAAAGCATTTGCCATATTTATTCACATAGAAATATAAAAAAAAACTCGTAAAAGTTGTAGGGCACAGTATGTCAACTTACATAATATGTGAAGCAACATAAAGTGATTACCGTGTCTGCATTCGCTTTAGTTACAAAGCTTTTTTCAAAGCTTAAAATTTTGTAAACTTTTCAGTATTGAAAAACCCCTTTCAAGTAAAAACTATATATATAACACTTATTTCAATATGAATATCTATTAATAATATAAATTGCTGTTACATTTTCAGCTTTATTACTTCATCTTTTATAATATGTAGTATACATAGTTACAACTTTTATATAATGTACTTTATCAGTCATGTTCAAGTGGCAATAAAATATTCCTTCGTTTTGAGGTTTTATACCTTATAAAAAGCTCCACCATCATTAATTATGCTTCAATAGGAAAAGATAATTAGTTAAAATTTATATGTTTAAAAAATATCCTTTTGTGTTTATTCTTTAGCTTTTATAATCATCGCTCAGAATACCAATATTTCAAACTATTGTATACATAAAGCTATGTGTTTTGAATTGAAATCTGTATATTTTCATGAAAAGTACAAATTAAGAGAATGGTTGCCCAATGCAATCACTTGGGAAACCGAGTGTAATGAGTTCAAATCCCGGGTCTCGCACCTCTAATATTTTCATATGCGTATCTTTTGAATATAATTACCACTTGCCTTGCGGTGAAGGAAAGTGGGACGTTAAAAAAGGGCTGATTCCAACAAAATTTTCTTTCTATCTCATTCAAAACCATTAATTAAAATCGGACTTTTATAAATGCAAGTGTGTATGTGTGTGTATATCTTTTACTTCTTCAAGTTGTAACGGCTGGATGGATTTGGATGTAATTTAGTAAGCAGAGACGATATGATCTAAAGTACCACAATATAAACTATTGTTAGGTACCCAGAGATGTAACCGAGCAAAGCGAGAAAAAATCGGTGTTTTTTTTTATAAAAAAACCAGCAGAACCCGCGGCTTCGCTCGCGCTAAAACTCCAATAAATCTCAAAAAAGGTAGATTTCATACAAACTTTCATTCCCTATTTTACCCTCTTAAAGGATGAATTTCAAAAAATGCTAGAACATGTATTTATTCAATTGTACTGAAGAGCATTAATACCAAATTTCAAGTAATTCTGATCACAAAAAAAATCGGGTTGTATTATAACATGTTTTCCTTTAAATTCTGGTTGTATTATAACGTGTTTCCCGTAGAAATGAGATATTGCCCCGCGGTAAAAAGTAGCCTATATCTATCCCTCCAACTATCTCCATACGAAAAAACACCACAATTCGTCTCTCCGTTTCGACGTGAAAGAAGGACAAACTAACAAACAAACAAACAAACGAACACATTTAAAATATTAGTATGGACACATTTAAAATATTAGTATGGACATTCAATGCACAACTTGAACCAATTTATATTGTATTATATGTATACAGATATATGTGTACATAAAACAGATAGGACTTATTAAACATAGTGACTTGTTACAGTGTACGATGCTACAGCTAAACCTCCGTCGGGTATTCTGAGTGGCAACGCCAACCAGTACGGCGACTTCGACGAGTGCTTGGCCATCGATGGCGCAGTCCGCGGCAAGTACTGCCTCGCGTCGCTGCAATTCAACGTCGGTGGCGAAAAAGGATATGACCACTTGGACTATTTAATACACAGTGGACATTATATAAGAAGTAATGTGACAGATGTAAGTCTATTCATTCACTAAACTAGCGACTTGCTAACACCAAATTTTTCTAATCAGTATAAGTGTGCATTTTTAAGGACGCATTCAATAACCTATTTGCAGTTTACCAATATCTTGTGAACAAATTTTCACGGCACGTTTGGCCCAGCTTGTTGTGACCTTACTTGTTATGCCAGCGCTCGCGGGTTCAAGTCCCGCTGGAGATTCGAACGCGCGAATTCATTTGTGTAATGAGCACAAATGGTTGTACTCCAGTCATGGGTGTTTATACTTAAATATGTATGTATGTATTTAAAGTTACATAAGTATAATGTATCAACTATCTGGTATCTATAATACAAGCTTCTTAGCTTACCATGGAACTAGATGTTAATGTCTCAATATGTCCCAACATATTAAAGTGACTTTCCCGTATGAAACTAGCTTATACCACTCAGCGGTCCATCATTGCACAAATTTCATTGGTAGGTATGTTGCTTGCCTGCTGCCAAAAAACTTCAATGAAATTTAGATTTGCATTTACAACACATTACATATTACATTAAGGGTTATCGGTAATTTTGCAAAGCACTCCACTCCAACTTGAAAAGAACCAAAATAAAACATAGGTACCTTATTATTAAAAAAACTCTAAGATGTGCTGTTTCTCCTAAACGAACATTAATATTTTATACATACCTATAGCATTTATGCATATTAGATATATTTTTTATTCAGTATATTAGCTTTTATCTATATAATAAAGTAAGCCTTTAGTGCCTATTTAGTAATGCATAGTAATTATTTAATTATGCATATTCTCGTTGTTATTGTTAATTTGGCGATCGAAAATTATTTTGGTTGATGTTCATCGTAATATGTTATTAGTAATTATTGTATTAAAACAGTTTTAATTTAATTACCCAACATAATTTTATATTACATAATTATTAAAATAGTTATAAAAATAATATATAAAACTTATTAAAATAATTTTATATTAAACTAGCGACTCACCCTCGCTTCGCTCGGGTTCTTCCCTAGCTTGATTCCCAATACAAAATTTTATCCCCATTTTTACCCCCTTAAGGGATGATTTCCGGGATAAAAAGTATCCTATGTCCTTCCCAGAGTCTCAAACTATCTTCTAAATACATCTAAATCGGTTAGGCGGATTAAGCGTGAAAATGTAACAGACGGACAGACAGACAAAGTTACTTTCGCATTTATATATAAGTATGGATTGTAAAAATCAGTTTGTAAAATAGGATTATAATTAAAAATTCGCCATCATTTGTATTACATCCAAGTCTTATTCATCGACAAAACATTTAAAAATTATATTTCTATGAATGAAAACGGCATTCTTATTCGTTACTAGGTACTAAAACATATTTTTTAACATTATACGAAAACTGCAATAAATTATAACGATAATTTATTTTTAGATGGGTCACAGAGTGCCTCGATTTTCAAGTATTCTATGGGGAGTCTGCATTCCAAGTTCTTGCAGCAGCTTTGACCTGGAAGATGAACTGTCTCTCAAGATGTCGGACCTCGGTATATCAGTCAAAGTTCAAAACATAATGTGTACAGTGAAGAATGTGACGCGGCCATATTCGCTTGGAAAATCGCTTGCCATGTGAGTAACTTGATGCGGTAACTGTTCCCTCAATGACCGCGGGCACACCGATGTGTGTTATCAATGGGTTTTTTAGAAATTTAATTAATTTCTTAGAAATTTATTTAAACTCCTGTTAAACTATTTATTTCAATAAATTTATTACGTAGATATTATCGTACAATGATTTATTATTTTATTAACACATTTATTCAGTTTTGTGATTTTTTCGTGCAACATGCCCACGATACATATTATCAAGTTATAAATTAGTACAAAATTCTTAATATAAAATTGTGTACATATTAAGAGCTTATAAAAATATAAAAAAACGCTAACTAGTAATTTAAAAAAAGTCTTGACATTTTGTTACAGAACATTTTTCTTGGCAGTAATACTTCTGCTCAGTTTGGGAACATTGTTTGACGATGGGAGAGATGGCGAGACGAATTTTGAGAAGTTACTGAATGCTTTTTCCTTAAAACGCAATTTTAGACGTCTTTTCGACTTATCCGACTCACAGTCCAGTGTGAAAGGTATTGATGTGTTTAGAGGAACCAATGCATTCGCGTTATTCATCGCGCACAAATCTGTCGCAATGGCGCACAGTCCATACACGAACAAGACAAGCTATTCTGAGGTAATATATGAGGATAATAATTATATATACTATTCTTTATTGCACTTAAGCGAAATACAGTAATACTATAATATTATAATTCAGTAATCTATACGTAGGCATAGTAAAATTCTAACTGAGCGGAAACTGTACTTAATTTTTTTTTTAAATCTTATTGAAATAGTCATTATTATCGATACAGAGGCCTAATCTATAGTTTTTAGAATTTTTGTCTGTCTGTCTAAGAACGCATCATGAGAAAACCACTATAGTCCTTTTCACCTTACATGATTTCTGTGACAATTCAATTTCGACAGTTGTACAGATGTCCTATAGTGAATTCGTATCGATTTTTTCTGAGAATCGAATTCACTTTATAAGAAAATTAAACCGATTTCATTACATAAAGTAACTAAATTTTAAATATTAATCAGTTATGTATATTGTATTAAAACTTTATTGTTTATAAAGACATTACATGGTAAAGTACCTACATGGTAAAATAAAACAGAATTAAAAATACTAAATTGTTTATTCAGTTTCTGAAAAGTTATCAGCATTGTCAGAATCACTTGAAGAGTCATCACCAACATGTATTATTAGTTGGTCTTTCAATCGGTCTATTGCAATGTACCGCTCCCAGTCTTTTAATGTATACTGACGCGATTGTCAAGCGATCACGAAATGGCTGCCGATTACGAGTGTCCCAGCTCTGTTAACACACCGTTCCATTACACGAACTGCGTAGTTAAAAAATAAAATGGTTTTTATTTTGTATTTCACTAAATTAAATCAAACGATACTGTTTTTGTTTTGTATGATTAATAACTTGAATTTTTATATTTTTTGCATTAATAACAGGGCAATAAAATTAAAATATTATAAAAAAATATATATTAATTTACAAACATATAATGCGTAATTCGGGAAACGGTGATGTGTCACAGAACTCATGTAACTTGCAAAGAACTATAGACAGATATTGATGAAATTTGGTATGATGATAGCTTGTTATCCGGGTTAACATATAGGATACTTTTTACTGCGGGAAAATATTTTTGTAGTCCAAAACTGCCAATTACATTACTACGCATAGAACTTATAAAATTGTTTGTCAAGTAGTCAATATGCATAATTAAAAAATATGCAAAAAGTTGAGATTAAATAAAAATATCAACGTCGATGAAACGTCAGAAAGAGAGGGCATCTTGGTTACATGTTTGTTATCTATTAAAATATGCAAATAATTTCAATTACTTATTATGGATGTCGTGTGTAAAAATAATAAATTAAAAAATAAAAGCTCAATATGAAAAACGACCATTAGACTATTATAAAATCATTTATGATTTTTTTAACTTTTTGCGGTTATCTCGCAAGTGACAGATATTGTACTACCTGATTTATTAAGAGCGAAATATTAATAATATACTTACGCTTTAACGTTTAGTACAGATTTCTCAAATATGAGATATTTTTTCGCAGTAAAAAGTATCTTATATGTTGACCTGGACAGTCATAATACCAAATTTCATCAAAATCCCTCCAATGGTTTTTCCGTGATGTGGTCACAGACAGACAGACAGACAGACAGACAAACAGACAGACAGACAGACAGACAGACAGACAGACAGACAGACAGACAGACAGACAGACAGACAGACAGACAGACAGACATACATACATACATACATACATACAGACAGACAGACAGACAGACAGACAGACAAACAGACAGACAAATTCTAAAAACTATATACTTTATCGATTGTAATTACTTTTTCAATAACATTTTCTAAAAAAATATACTAGATGCTTCAACTGCAAACTGCAAGCTAGATGCAATAATAAAAATATGTAACGAGATGTCACGTATTGTAAGATAGAATATTCCGATACAGTACCTACTCCATTCAATTTTGTTCGACACTAATTGAATTGTTTTCAAATAGTCTATATATTTTTTTCTATTTCGGTTAATCTAATCTCTATAGGTATGATTTATCTTTTAAAACTTTAAAAGGAAGAGTTTGTGTCATAATAAAATTATTTTGCGGGATTGTTCTCTTAGCAGAAGTCACAGGTTCGATTCCTGTACCAAAGCAAATGAAATAGATCATACAGATTCTGATGTAATAAAAAGAAAAGTGTGACGAAAACTCGCACTAAATACGCAATATATTAAAATAAACAGAACACGGGAGAAACAAATATGTTTTGTTATTATTTCTTCAAATAATTATTAAATTATGTTAATTATATTAATTAATAACTATTAATTATAAATTATTATATAAATAATTGTTAAATTATGTACCATATGTATGTATTTGAATGATTAATTTTATATATAACTAGCATTACCCGAGGCTCCGCCCGCATTCAGATTACCAAAAACCAAATAAAATAGCGCTATCGTTATTAATAGTTTTTGCTTTATTTAGTAAGATACCTTGCTAAAATATATATAGTATCGTCGTGGCTTTATTCTAACCAGTTTTTGTATTTTTTCTCAGAAATGAGATATTTTCCCGCGGTAAAAAGTATGTATGTTGACCCGGATAACCACCTATGACCATTCCAAATTTCATCAAAATCCCTCCAGTAGTTTTTTTGTGATGCGGTAACAGGCAGACAGACAGATAGACAAAAACTCTAAAAACTATAGATTCCGCCTCTGTGTCGATAATCATGTCTATTTCAATAAGATTTTTCAAAAAATATTTAATGTACAGATTCGACTTAGTTAGAATTTTATTATATGTATAGATAATTTTATATTTATTGTTTTAGACATTTAGTATGCCCTGGGCCGTAATCGGGCGATCATCGATAGTATATACAGACAGCTTTTTATACCTCAGTGGGTTTTTAAACGCTCACAATCTTCTCCAGGACTTAGAGAAGACCGGTACTATTAACATGAAGGACAGACTGCTGGCCAGATGGTTTAGGTAAGTTAATTATACTCGTAAGTTATTTTAAAGAAACGGATAGTAATGGATTTACATAGTAAGGATTTCCCACAGACGTTATATTGTCTGTGGGATTTCCACACAAAATAATTTTTTGGGTTGTATTATAACGTGTTTTCCTGTGGGAAGGAGATCATCTCCCGTGGTAAAAAGTAGCCTATGTCAATCTCAAGCCCTCCAACCATCTCCACACAAAAAATCACGCTAATCAAGTAAAGATAAACAAACAAACACTTGCACATTTATAATAGATATTTCCCATTAGCCGTGATTAAGAGACAAATAACGCTTTCAGACATTCATCTTCGTATCTTTCAACTGTTAATGTGCCTTTATAATTTTAGAGACGCGCCTTCGCTATACGTACTCTAGGTAACTTTTCACAACAGCGTAATCTCCACAGGAAACCCTTAATCATCCGGGATACCAAATAGCATATTTAACTCTCTTCCTATATTACTGTTCTTATTAATTATACTGTATAAAAAAAATCACCTGCAATATTGTACTCTGTTGTTTGCTTCAAGAACAAACCAACAAACGTACTTTCGCATATATTTTTTGCGCTTTGATACCTATGTTAGTTACATCGAGAAAAAGCAATCTAAGTGTTAATCTATATTAATATAATTATAAAGAGGTAAAGTTTGTGAGTTTGTGACGTTGTAGGGGGTAATCTCTGGATGTACTGAACCGATTTAGATGATTTTTTTATCCCGGAAATCATCCCTTAAGGGGGTGAAAATGGGGAAGAAAGTTTGTATGGGGAATCAACTTAGGGACAAACCCGAGCGAAGCGAGAGTGAGTCACTAATTATATATAAGATGCCTCTAATCTTTTAACATAATTTGTTATGTTAATAGATAGCACTCGAATCTTGTTCTCTCAAAACTATTGTTAAGCTATCTCCGTAGCGATATTTAAAAAAAAATTACGATGCAAGGAAAAACTTCTATAGAAACACCAAACATAAAAAAATAAATAAAGTAGTATTTTATAAATTATGTGAAATAACTAATTAGGATTTGTTATTTAACCATTTTTTTTTTAATTTGAAGACCGTAAAATGGCGTTCCGCCTTGAAAGAAAACATTGTAATTTAATTTTAAAAAAATTATATTATCTATAGTCATAAATTTTGACCCACTAAAGTTATATTAATGTTTTACGAGTGAATATGAATATTCAATAAACATATCCTCTATAAATTTAAAGTCAAATATAAATCACGCGACGCGTTAATTAGTTAATCTCAACATTGTTATTTGCATACTAAAATGACTCAAACTACGTACACAAGAAAATATACTAATTAACACACGGCTTTATACAATTTTCAGTATTAAAACTCATAGCTCGCTAGTCCGCTCTCGCCTCGTTTTAGGGGATAGCATATACTGAATAGCATCAGCAGTGGCGGATCGGTAGGTCCTGGGTTCGATAAACAGGTCAGCCCAAGTACAGTTATTGAGTTTATCTGATAAGATATTCTCTGTAGTAGCCCGGAAGTGGGCACCGTTACACCCCTATGCCTCGGAAAACTCGCAAATCTGTCGGTCATATGGTTTAAAGAATTAGAACCTTAAACTTTCGACTAAATTTAGGTAGTGTAATGAGACTCGTCAAGTTGAATCGAAGAAACCTCGAAGGCTTTACTAATAGAAGAGAATTTTATTAAAACTATCTACTATCCACTTCCTGACTCAGATCAGATCCAATCAGCGGTATTAAATTATCACAAATAGTATAATTCCAGAGAATAACAAAGGAGCAAATTTTAATCTCTTAATAATAGCGTAAACATAGTTAAAAAATATATTGTCTAAAATGAAAAAGTTTTGAAAATTTCATATATTTAATACCATTTGTTTGTTTTATTTATCTTTTACAGACTATTTCCAATGTTCCTGAGTCTGATGTTATTCTGCACGTACATTCTGCCGAGCATCAACAACGGCCCGCAGTGGAACCTCGTGGTGGAAGAGCACAGTAGGGTGTGTCAGAACAATATGTGGAAAAGCTTCTTGTTCATACATAACTACTTTGGATTTGAGGAAATGGTATGCTATTTAATCGTACTCTTTCATAGATCGTATCTTCGGCCCGCTTTTTTGTATATACAGATGTATGAACAGTGATAACTCTGAGGCCTAGATAAGGTGCGTTAGCGATCTGATGTTAAAATGCAGAGGTGAACAACGAAACTCCATAATATATAATGTAATTTAAGTGTGTGCTGCATAATGAATAGAAGTATCTCATTTTCGTATTTATTTGTATGCTACCGGCTCATACTCGCTTCGCTCGGGTTCGCATTTAGAAAAACAAAAACAAATCTATCCCACGGGAACCGTACATTTTTCCGGGATAAAAAGTAGCATATGTGTTATTCTGATGTATGAACTATATTAATGTAGATTTTCATTAAAATTCATTCAGGGGTTTTTGCGTGAAAGAGTAACAAACATCTAGACATCTATACATCCTCACAAACTCACATTTATAATATTAGTAGATTTTTGTTTTAGGTGATATTTTTTATATATTTTTTTTGTTTACATTAACTTATGATTAAATTCTACTATACTATAATATTGCGATAGTGAAAAAGCAAACCTATTTGATATTTTAAACTATAGTTCCGGAAGTTATTGTGGGGTTTCCGGTTTAGTTAAGATAACAAATTCAAAACAAATTGTTTGTTTTTGTACCCGGAACAAGTATCTATATTGACTTTACAAAAACTTTCTCTGGATTTAAATTCAAAATTATTAAACATTAGAAATATTAGAGTGCTGATTAAGTGTTTAATTACAAAAATAATATTTTAATTAATTAAGATCCCTTATTATTTCCCTAAGTCTGTAAGGAAAACTCAAATTTATTATTATTATTTATTTAAACTTAGCAATACCAATAAAAGTTTAAGCTTTATTGAAACTAACTATAGATTGACGAGACGTCATAAATCACGACCTAGGTCTTTATATATCATCGTTTTTCGGATTATGTACATATAAAATTAAATCATTGTGATGTCTATACATAAATAAATAATAAATAAATATATTCTGACATTAACACACAGCACCATCTAGTTCCATGGTAAGCTACGAGGCTTGTGTTATGGATACCAGATAGTTGATACACTACATATATATAACTTTAAATATATACATATTATAAATATAAACACCTATGACTAGAGTACCTATACACATTCGTGCTCATCACACAAATGAATATCCCTAGCGGAACTCGAACCTGCGACCGCTGGCACAGCAAGTAAGTTCATTACAAACTGAGCCAAACGTGTCGTCAATGTATTAATTATTTAATAATAAATATTCATTTTATCTACGTAAATGAAAAGAATTGTATCTGATTTTAATAAATATACTTGTAATGTATCTTACGCGAGATGAATTTATATTTATCAAAGATTTAATATTTTTACTTCATATAATATTCACTTAGTTCACCCAAGAAGGCCATCGCAGTCTGACAGCGCTAGTGTATCGTAACTCTTCCGGCAAATAACGAAATTGAACTAATATGATAGTTCGAGCGATTATTAAGAGTTCCCATGAGCGTTATATAATGCCGGTGTCACACTTATTAAATGTATGCTCAGTACTTTTTGCTGAACGTGCAGTTTTTGGTATGCATTGTTTGGATGCGACCCAATTACTGTGTGCGATGAGTATCGACCTACTTGATATATTATTATTGATTAACACTCACAATAATTAATTTATTATGTAAATTATTTTTTAAATTTAAATAGATATGTAATATATATATAATATGATTTTTTTAACGGACAACTATTAACTTTGCACAAAAATCCATTATAAGAATTTTCATGTTTAAAATAAAAATAGCAGAAATATTTTTTGTAAAGCTTCAAGTACTTCCCTTATATTTCCATCAAATAAGGGTTTTCTATTATTATATTGAAATATAAAAGGTAAGCACTTTTCTTACTAAAACTAACCACTTCAAAGTGAAACATCGTTTATATTGTACATTAGACTTGCGTAACTAAGAACATTTAACAATTTATATGTATAGGTTTTTAACCACATACCTAAAAATTTATGGCATATAGGCATATCGTTGCGCATCGTAACATCGTTGAGATATACTAAACGTTAACTGTCACTGCCTTGTACATCGCAGGTTCGATTCTTGTACGAAATTAATGTGTATTATTAATTTTTTTCTTAAATATATCGACATATATCATAAAACCAATTTCTTGATACTTGATACTAGCAAAATTGGAAGGTAAAGTAAGTCAGTCGCGTTCTCTCTGCTTCTTTCTGTTTTTGTATCAAACAAGGGAACCTGATGGAGTAGAACTATATTATAGATTGATAAATAGATATGGATAGATCTCTATGTCCAATCATAGAGATGTTTCTCTCAAAAAAAAACCACCGCACGACCTCTAACATATATTCATATATAAGTTAATTATTACATAATACGAAAATTGAATTTCAAAGCTAAGCTTTCTAAAAAAGCTACAATATTTTTCTTAATTACAATACTAATAATATAACAATTTTCCAAAACAAACTAACGTAAATTTATATGAGCTTACCATAAATTCTTGCATTTACATATTTCTCGATACAGAAGGGATGAATTTTAATATTTTAATGATTGATTTGCTCTTGTAATATTCCAAGAAACTCTCATAATGGAAAGCAATGAATTCAAGTGTTAAAATTCAGTAACAAAGGGATCTAAATAATATTTTATATGTAAACACTTCACTGGGAGTCAAGTCTTATAAAAGGTAGGCCGTTACAAGGGTATTTTGCTGGGTCAAGCTGACCCCTGACCCTAAATATTTCATTTCACATTATTTTAGTGGATTATTTATGGTCTATACCAAAAATTGCTTGTGCAATTTCAAGATAGGTGTGAAGAAACTATCTTACCTTGGAAATATTAGTCCAGCTTAAGTAATCCTTTGTAGTAAGCATAAGTAGAAATATATAATATACTAGCGACTCACTCGCTCCGCTCGGTTCGTCCCTGCTTACGTTTTAACGTTTAGTATAGATTTCTCAGAAATGGGATATCTTCCTGCAGTAAAAAGTATCCTATATGTTGACCCGGATAACTAGCTATCACCATACCAAATTTCATCAAAATCCTTCCAGTGGTTTTTCCGTGATGCGGTAACAGACAGACAGACAAAAATTCTAAAAACGATAGATTCGGCCTCTGTATCGATAATAATGTCTATTTTAATAAGAGTTCCCAAAAAATATTTAATGTTCGGCTTAGTTACAATTTTATTATACGTATATTTTATAGATATATATTTATATTTTATAGATATATTGTATAGATATTTTCATTTTAATATTTGCTTAGAATAAAAAAAACTAGACTTTTTTTTATAATTTTTGCATCAACTGTATAAAACATGTTTGCGAAATTAATGTTAATTATTTAAAACTGACCAAAGGCTGTCATTGATACAGGCTTTTTAATATATAATTGTACTAGATAGTTATTATTCATAACACTGTAATCTTGCGGTCAGATATAATGTACGAGAGACCTTACGCGAAGGTTGCAGTTCGTAACTATACGTATATTAGGGGAAAATTTATTAATGCTAAATCTTTCTGCAAAAAAATCTTTATCTCTAAAATGTTTTCAGAATTTGGTTCATTTTGCTTATTACAAATAAAATGACTAAGAAGTGAAAAAGTACAAATAATTTTATACTATATATTAATTTCGTAAATAGACTTTTGTAATAATAATATTAGATATAATATTTTAAAAATCAAAAATCCGACTGCATAAAAGCTAGCTAAAAAGATGAAAACAAGTTTATGAAGGAATATAGTACCTACCCTATTATGCAGTCGAAGACATACACGTTTCATCCTTGCCGCGAGATGTACATACTCGTATCTTTGTCTCCGACTGTATTTATACTATATTCCTTCGTGAACTTGTACTTTTCATCTTTTTAGTTAGCTTTTATGCAGTCGGGTTTTTTTTTATTTTTATAATATATTTATTTATTAACAACTTTTTAAGTGTTTTTATGTAGGAAAATTTGCGAGAACTTTAAATCATTATATAACCTAAACTGTTAAAAAAAAATCACCTTAAACAATGAAATCTAGCAGCCCCCATATTTATTTATTTTTATGTCACCTATCAAACTTGAACTAATAAGACTAATCTAACGATTCCTCCATTAAAGAAATCCATCGAGTGGTTTGGAAGATATGAAGGAATAAAGAATATTATAAACAAACATACTAAGGATAGGCGCGAAAAACATAACCCTTTCCTTGCAGTTGGATAAAAAAGCAGTCATGAGGACTGCCGACACAAGTGAAAACTTAAAACTATAAACAAATAGTTGTTATTTTTGAATATTTAAATTAATTGTTTGATCTTAAATTAAAAGTAAATTAAAACTGTTTACATTTATCTGGTTTTGACATCTATAGGCACTCTGAATGTTAGCGTTAACACGTCACGTGACCATGTCGATGACAATTTACATGAATTTACTCCCCATCCAAACCTGCCCGTCGAAGATTTCACTTTAAAAAATACATGTCTGTAAAAACCATTTCTGCCGACTGCTCTACCTACGCATACACTAATAACGTACGTTAATCATAACCAATTCATTCAGAAGAATCTGATGAAGATCAAATCATCACAAGGGTTTTGTTTTGTTTCAGTGTCTAACCCATACGCATCAAATCGGTATAGACATGCAGCTGTACGCGGCAACTTTGCCTTTAATGCTGATACTATGGAAGTTTAGGAAAGTAGGTTTTATGCTCATAGTGGGCATAGCCGTCGCGTCGACAGTATTGAGATACCTCGCTACACATTGGTACGATATCAGCATGTTCGTGTACTATGGCATTTCGTAAGTACTATTATATCATATCTTTATTTATTCTTAGGTTATCTACATCCAATAAAGAAATACACCTACAATACCTTTTTTTTAACATTGAGAAAAGCATTTAGGCACAAGGTGTAGAACTCACCGGTAAAGCCAGTACAACCCACTAAAACCCAACGGAACCTCCCTCGTTTTAATGGGGCGTCGCAGGATCGCTTACGCACTTAACCACGACGCCCCGGCAGCAGATCTGCCGAAGCAGATAACAACACCTATGGGGTTGCTGCTATGGCCCACTCTACTAACAGAGAAGACCAGGAGCAACCCGTGGCACACCGCCCACCGAGGTGAGCCGCCTCCCAGTACGTTTCTTGGCTTTACGCCCGACTGCATTGCCGGGCATTACTGAGCCCATTCTCTTCCAACTTGTTCTTCCATATAAACCCTTGAAAACCAATCCACGTCCCGCTTTAAAAAAATTCGTATTGGATTTACTACAATCCATCCTCCCTGTACCCTATAAAGGAAACCTTATAAAACTACCATTTATCCTGCTAAACAAACCCACTGCGTTCCAGTAAAAACCCTCAAAAAATAATAAGCCGTTCTTCTTCTATCTTCTTTTCTACACGAAACTGGCTACTCTCTTTCCCGAGATAAATAGTAGCTTTACCAAACAAACAGTTATGAGAGACAGATAACATAATATGCTAACAGAAAACTTAAACATAAGTAGGTATAGATTGAAACAGGAAGTATTCTAACTATGCAAATGATGCAGACATGATCTACACATGACTACTGCGACGTGACGTGGGTGGGTAATATTTCGTACATACGAGTATATGCGTTCGAAATAAGTATTGATTATGGACAAAAACATTAATTAAAATTATCTGTGAACAAGGATCACGTTTACGAGTGTTCATTTGTTTATATTTTAATACGCGATTGGCATTTTTAAACTGTTATCTTGTCAACAAAATTATTATTATGATTATTATTATAAAACAAATTAAAAATTCAAATAACCCACGACCGGAACTTGTGACGTGAAAAAACTTCAAATAAAAAATTCCAAAAACCGTTTTGGAAAAACATGTGTATACTGTAGCGCCTGTAGGAAGGAGATTATACATAGCAAGAAACCGGTTCAAAATCGGCCTAGCCGTTTCCGAGAAAAATGTTAACAGACACAAAACATATACACAAATACAGAAAGAACCATACTCTCTATTTAAGCGTAATTTATTTATCTGCTACCAGAAACCAACACTGAACATTTTGATATTATATTAGATTATTTTCTATTATATAAGGTTATTTTATACTACTTTTCATTAGTAAGCTTTAAAATTAAAATAAATTAAAAAAATATACATGTAGGTGTAAAATTAAAATACAACTGTAACATTATCTAACATCATATGGAAATAAACAATAGTTGTCTATAAAGAATATTATGTTTTCGGCACCACATTGTTGTAAACCCGAAAATCATGAGTGTGACACAAAACAATCCTGTGACAAAGGTTTTAAGCCCTTTTAAGCAACGCTACTTAACCGGGCAAGATTTTTATTTCGTACACAGAATTTTAACGAACTACAGTAGCATCACACATATTTCTTAAAAATGTGTTTTATTTAAAAAAAAATATTTTCATTTAAAACATATTAAATGATACTAATTATATATCGTTTCAGAGTTAGAAAGTTACTGGACGCAGCTCGATATTCCTACATTCTGCCCACTCACCGAGCTACTATATACCTAATAGGCGTTATGATGGCGTATCTAATTAAGTCTAAGAAATCTCACATAAATCTCAGTCGTGTAAGTATAATTTAATACATAAGTATATATAATATGAAACTTATTTTGTTCTTTTTATACGTTTAATAAGTAGGACATTTTTTAATTCACCTCAATGAAAATGTAGGTCCAAGCGAGAGGTTCGATCCCAGGCAATAGAAATGGTTTTTGATGTACTAAGATCCGGCGAAGGCGACCTATTACGTGTGGCCTAGGAGGTCACGACCTTAAAAATACAATTATTATGAAAAAAAAAAATAAAAACATATCAATTTTAGTGTAATCACATTGTATCTTCCGTAAAACTACGCCATTGACTGAATAAGAATTAATTATAATGCGTCGTCGAGGTACATTTGGAATAGATAAATAAGTTATTGTGAGTGTACCTTAGAAGATACTGTATCTGTGCTACTACGGAATTTTCGATAGGCCTTTTTAAAACCTATAATTTTCTAATACATTCTTTTGATATACATACATACGAGTATGTATCGTATGAAAATATTTTTTTTGACAAACACCGTGATAGTTCTGGCTGAACCTTATACACAAAATATTTACAAATTATGTTGAAACTTTCCTCGTTTATCATTCTTTCTATTGGTGAAAACCTTATCAAAATCCGTTGCGTGATTGAGAAGCGAAGAAACATATAGAGGCAGTAACAACGACATCAACTTTGTTTTATAAAGACGAACGACTTGGGCCCGAACTAAATTTTGTGTTTTCCCATGAAAATGAGTGATTTTACCACACAAAATTGTTAAATATGTTATTTATTATCTTGCTACTAAAAGTTTTTGTGTAATAAATTATTGAAATTTTTGTATGAGGGACAAGGCTGCCGACCAGTTATTGCGTTTTCCCGTGGGAATAAAAGTTTTTCTTGTAGTAAAATATATCCTAAATTTTAACCTGAGTAATAAGTTAAAACTCCAAAATATTTAGTTTAATTACATTTAGTATAGATAATATAGTTATAATAAAATAAACTAGTTTCATCTAGAAGATCACTAACTAGAAGATCTTTCCACATTTCATCTAAATAAACAAATTGATTCAGTAGCAATTCTTAGAAATAAGTATCAAATATATTTTTTAACACAAATATATTATAATGTAACACAAGTACCAATTTTTATAGACACAAGCAGGATTAGTGTGGGTTCTGTGCTTAGCGCTGGGCGTTTACACCATAGTAAGCCCCTACAAGATGGGGCTGGAGGGGTACAAGTATGAACACTACCCCGCGGCCATGTTCGCAGCAATCACGCCGATATTATGGGGCATGTTCATGTGCATGGCGCATTGGTGCATTTGTCATGATTATGCAGGTAAGATATTATATATAAGTGGAATTTGATATGTTTATCGAATTACTAATAGATAACGGTTGAAAACCATAAAAAATGAATTCTAATACATGATAAGTGCTTTTTTTTGAGAGCATAACTACGGTTAGTATTAAAAAAAAACTTGTTATAACAAATAATTTAATACGTTTCAATCATACTATAAAAGACATTAAAAAATGTATGAAAATGAAAACTACGTTCTAGTTTTTATTTACACTTTCATTTAATAACACACTGCAAAATCTATAAGCTTTAATGACTAAAATTACATTAATATTTCATAACTTAAAAGCATGAAAGCTGTGCACTCTAAATAATTAATTTAAATTTTCAGGTGTAGGAACAGCATTCGTCGAGTCACGAGTGTTCAAGTTCTTCAATAAAATCGCATACAGTGTTTACTTAACCCAGTTTCCTATATTCTTCTACAATGTCGGAGTCCAGAGACATTCTGAACACTACACGCCACTGCTGCTTGTAAGTTTCTCATATCTTTACTAATATTACAAATATGAAAGTTTGTGATTTGTGAAGATGTAGGGATGTTGCTCATTTACGCGTAAACCGTTGAACGAACGTTGTTTTACTAATAAAAAATCAACTTAAAAATCAGTTAAAAGTAGTAAAAATTCCTAATTTAGTGGTGAAATTTTCTTGGGATAGTATTTATATGAATATGTAAACCCATATAAATTCATACCTCCTTTACCCTATTCATTAAAAAATAATGTTGAAAATCGGTTTAAGTAATTGCCGAAAATATCGCGTAACACACAAATAAAATGTTATTTGTAATTACCTTAACCTATACCTTATAAGGTATACGTAATATTTTAGTTCTAATCTTATAATTATCGCACTATTGAAATTCCATTCGTATTTCAAGAGGTGCCCGTCTATGAATGATAAATTTCAATAATGTTCTTTCCATACGTTTTTTTAGTTTTCTATTAGCAATCAGGATTGTAAAAAACCAATTTGATTAAACCCTACGTTTTATAGTTAAACACTTTAAATAGATATAATGAATACTCTTACGATTATTATCACCCTACTAATAAAAATGGTTATTTTATTATACCACAGAACTTTAGATTACTAATATTTTACTAATGGTTACCTACTCATAAGAACTAAATCATTTCAATCAATTACGGTGCCACATCGAATACTATAGTATACAAGTACTATGTTTAATGATTTCCAGATATTATTCATTGAAATACATATTTACAGATGAAACAGAAATTCATTTAAATATATCGTTTATTTTAGAACAAGGCAAATCAAATTCAATCAGATTTTGTAAATAGAGATGTGCTTTGAAAAGGATCAACTGTCGTATGAAATTACTGCCTAAACTGTTTGTATAGAATTTATAGCTACGTCATTGCTGTCTTGACGAAGAAATCTTACCCTTGTTATCTTAAAACCTTGTCACGAAAACCCTTTGGCTTTTCTAAATACCTTGTGATATATTTTAACTTATAATGTCCGCCTGTAAAAAACTAAAACATTAGTTTTCAATTGTCTCATTCGATATTCCAAATTTATATAACTTTAATTAATTTACATAATATATATTGCATATTTATTACAATATAGATAATAGGAACGATAACTTCTTGATTAACCTTTTTGAGATCCATCACTTGTTGCGTTGATAAATTGATTGCTTGGTAAATTGGCTAGCTACTGTGCTCATATGTTGATGTTTCGAATGCTTTACAGCAATCATGGTCACAGGGTCTCTCCCGTGACTGACGTTCATTATTGAAAAGATAGTTATATTTAAAATAACTCAAGATTTAGGTATATCGTTTTGTTCTAGATCTATTCGACTTAGTTATTAACTATTTTGGATCAAATTCAAATTGGGAAGAGAAAGTTGTGTACGTTATCGATTTAAAAAAATAATACTGTTTTCACTTGTAACTATGTAATTTAATATTCGAAATCGATTCTAAACTACCTTTATTAACGATTTGAAACTGTAAATATCGATATGAAACACGGATGACAATTCAAAAATTTCATACAAGCTGATCTAATAATAGAGTCGCGAGGTAGATAGTTTTATTTTTCAATTGTTACTAGTAAAACGGTCGTACTTGAGGTTATTCAATTTGACAAATTCCAATTATAAGAGTATGTTTTTAGTATATGATTTTTTAATCAAAAAATATTATTTTTAATTGGAATTCGACAAACCATTTTAAAAAGATACGAGACAAAACAAATAGAAAGAATATATATTGTTATATGTTCTATTCATCCCAAATATTTTTTTTTTTGATCCCTTATTAGTTTTATTTGACGTAGGAATGAATTATTATTACGACTTGTAAAGAAATACGAATAGTTATTAATATTAAATTATACTATTTCAGTTCCATGTTCCGGAAATTGCGGTTGTGTTGGTGGTATCGATTTTAACTACAGTGGCAATAGAGATGCCTTTCAACCAGCTGTATAGGATATATTTTGGTAAGAGCCCTCCTATACTCCAATGTTTGTACAGTATTATTACCAACAACTTATTTTGTGTTATGATTAATTTTTTTTCCTCAAAAAGTAACACGTAGAATATATTGACAGAGGACTAGCATAGTCCGCTGCAATTGTGGCGAATCCACGAGTAATGCTAGTTATATTCTAATAAAATCATAGAAAGGTCATATTTGTCATTTAAAAGATCATGGTGACATGTGTTGATGATTTGAAACTATTTATAATTTTTTTAACTGCCTCGGTGGTGTAGTGGCTAGCATGTACGGCTGCACACCCGGAGGTCCTGGGTTTGAGTCCCGGGCCAAGTTTAGTTATTGAATCGTTTTGTATAGTAAGCCCAGAGTTGGGAAGTTGGCGGTGCTTCACCCCCGTGCCTCGGAGAGCACGTATAAGCCGTCGCTCCTGCGCCTTAACTCTCACCGGTCGTGAGATGTATGAGTAGTATGAGAGTGATAGGAATAGAGAGTGCACCTGTGTCTGAGCGTACACTTGAGCACTATAATATCTCCTGCGAGTTGGCTAGTCTCAATGAGATTGGCCGCCGTGGCCGGAATCGGTCAGGAGAACATTCATTATAATTTTTTGCCTTATTTTGTAAGTTAACTTGCTGATCCGGATCCGAAAGTTGATCCGAATAATCAGCTATCACAATATCAAATTTCATCATAATCAGTCCAGTGGTTTTCCTGTGATGCGCTAACAAACAGACAGATTCGGACTCTGTATGGATAATAATGGTTATTGCAATAATATTTTCCGAAAAATATTTAATAAGCAGATTCGACTCCGTTATTTTTATATTGACGACAAAATTAGAAATCTATTTATTTATAATGTATATTATAAGTGAAATTCACTCACACAAAAATTTGAAATTAACGTCACGAATCCTAAATGCGAAGAAAGTATACATAAATAAACTACGTGACTAGAGCCCCGGCCATAACTAGTAGATATATTATAATAGCTGCAAACTAAAGTACAAGTTTCATGTATTTATATAAAAACAAAAAATCATTTAAAATAAAAAAAATAAAAATACTACACACGGACAAAATATCTATAGTGATCGACTTACTCATTTTAAAAATTGCAGGAATAAAAATATTCGAGATTCATATTTTAATATCTAGTAAAAAGCTGATATAAGATAATTACACGACACTACGAACTTGCTATATTTGGAGATATCGAATAACTGGTTATATGCGCATACTCTACAGTTTAGCAAAGCAATAAAAAATTTGAACTTCAGTAAACC
This sequence comes from Brenthis ino, assembly GCA_921882275.1. Lineage (NCBI taxonomy): Eukaryota > Metazoa > Arthropoda > Insecta > Lepidoptera > Nymphalidae > Brenthis > Brenthis ino. Next base: position 4,244,397 of record OV170232.1, read on the forward strand.
TTGACATAAACAAGCGATCAAAAGTCACTTAATTCAAAATAAATCTTGTTTTACCTTAAACATACTTGTGTTAACAACTGCCCTACTTTATAAATGCAAAGCTTTTTGTTGTTTACAAAAAAAATTGGGATAATATGGTTAATTAACTTTTTATTTATCGATAAAATTTTTGAAGATCTTTTTAAGTAAATCTATCTTTTCGGATTATTTCGCGGATTTATTTTGATTTTTGATTCCTGACGTTTCGAATGGATTTTTGGTTCCCGACGTTTCGAATGCTTTACAGCAATCATGATCACGGGAGAGACTAAATCTTAAAAAAAAAGAAAGTTAAATATGAAAATAAAAGATGTTATGTTATCTTAATTCTGTTGCTGCTAGCCATAGGGGCCTTGACAGCGTAACCGGTTGGGGGGAGGCGGGCTAGTAAGCCTGACCTCAAAAATTTGGAGCCTAATAATGACGGCTCAGAAAGACAGCGGTGACGCTGGATCGACACCGTATTTGACTATACATTAAATTAAAATGAAATTAAAATTATATATTACCCGAAGTGGAGTAAAATGTATGTAACTGTGTGTAATTGTATATTACTTTTGTGTTTCGACTGTGTTAGGAAGGTCGTCTAGGAGCGCGCCCGATCGCGGCTGAGGTATTGCGAATCTCGGCGGTCTCGGCTGCGTCGTCACCAGCGACGACGCACCGAGTTCGTGTATTGATTTGAAACGCGGCGTTCACTAACGTTATAGCGTCGTCGGGGTCAGTCAGAATGTTTCACGGACGTCTAAAACGCGGGTCGTGGGGTCGCTGCGCGTACGAGCTCGCTTGCACCTCTAGCGGGTTAGGGTGCGAAGCTGCGGTGTCGAAATACCTTTGAGCGGCGTCTTTGAAAGAGTTGCTCTTGTTAATTTATATATCCAACTGGCACTAGCTCAGTCGTGAGTTCAGTCAGGCACATAACATACGTATTGCACTCGATACTGCATCTAACTCTTTTTCATACTTCATCTAACTGACTTATGACAAATGACTAACTTGCATTCCTCTTTTGCAATATAATAGAACTCACAGAAAGAAAATGATCATCATAATATACTGCTATATTGGGGAGACTGTTTTGAAAATACGTGGAATTTAACCTATTATAAAAGTGTGTCGTAATAAAATGAAGAAGATAAACATTATATTTTCTTTTTGTTCCAGGAAAGTCACAGACAAAATTAAAGGACAAATAAGGACATAAACCATGATTGTATTAAATCTACCATAAGACAAACATCACATGTTAGTTTGTAATCGTTGACTATTTTTGTACGATAATAATTATAAGGTTGTATTTAGTAAGAAAAATAAATAAATAAATGATTATTGATTAAAAGTTGTTTATATTTCTTTTAATATTGTTTGAAAAAAGGTCAAACAAACGAACGAACACGATTTAATATTTATAACATAAATAATAAAAATATATGTATATACTACTCATCGCTTGTTGAGGATTATATGCGTATTCAATGAATAATCACGAAAAGTACTCGTATAACAATAACTATTAATGCGAACAATAAAATTAGACTGCATTACAATATCACGTTTGGTTTTAGAAACATTGAACAACCAACAAAGATAATGAGAACGTCAGCCCCATACGGGGCAATTTCCATCTGTATCGGTGCTACAAGTATTTTCTTACGTGTCTTCAGTATACGACAATTACTCATAAAAGATATTGCAAAAATTCGGAATAGCACCACTTTGCAACGAATTCTGTATGAAAAGCTTTGCTTATTAAAATAGGTTGATGATATTTATGATTCAGCCTCACATTATCTAGACCTATGTATAATTAGACAAACTTTTGGCTCAGTTTATAGTGACCCTACTTGCTGCGCCAGTGGTCGCGGGTTGGAGTCCCGCTGGGAGCATTCATTTGTGTGATGAGCACGTATTTTTGTACTCTAGTTATGGGTGTTTATATTTACAATATATATGTATTAAACGTTATATATGAGTGTGTAGTGTATCAACTGGCTGGTATCCATAACACAAGCCTCGCAGCTTACCATGGAACTAGATGATGCTGTGTGTTAATGTCCCAACATATTTATTTATATTATATTTTATTCATATATAGCCAAATGAAGCAGCAGTTTATGATTTAACATCACTTCCAGAGGCTAATAATTACCAGCTATTAAAAGACACTAATAGCATGCACTAGGCTGACGTGAAGGAAGTTAGCGACTCTAGCTTATAAGAGAAGCTGTTGTAAGTCCAATTTTGAAGCTTGAAGAAAACTTATTCAGGATAGACAATCCATATGAATATATCTAAAACATACTCAAGATGCATCCCTAGGTCTTGATAAAATAGAGATGAAATAAACCACACATCTACTGCAATAAGCAAAACTTTTCATACAAAACTTAGTTGGTGTAAAAGTGGAGCTGTTTTGTGACTTTGCCAAGCCTTTTAAGAGCTCATCACCAATACAGATGAAGATTAGTTTGTTGGCATTATAATGGATTTCATTATATGTACGTACGAATAGTAGAACACTTTGTTGAAATGTTTTTAAACGTAAGGTGATATTGAGATGTGATTTGAATATTCTTTTTAATAGTCGTAGTTATTGGGATCTTATTAGTGCCCTAACATCCAGCCGGACAAACTAAAAGGTGGTTCGGTGGGTGGGTGGTGGGCGGTATACCATGCAGGTTGCTCCTGGTTCTTCACTGACAGCAAAGTTGACTGTAAGGGCAACCCTGTGATTGTTGTGGTCTGCCTCAGTTGACTGCGTTAAGTGATCCTGCGACGCCTCGTTAAGACGGGTGAGGTTTCCTTGTGTTTTAGTGGTTTCTTAGTATTTCAGTTGCAAATGTGGTACATCAATGAATGTTAATTCTTTTAGAAATAATTATCGTTGCATAATGGCAAAAATTTTGACTGATTCTCAAAATTTCAGTAGTATCAGAGATTTACCGTTCACAGAAAGATAAAACTATGTGAAAAAAACTTTTTAACAATTAACAATATTATTGATATGCGTCGTCTCCCTGGAATAGCTTTTTGAATTATCGAGGTATCAAAATAAACACGAGTTTTGTGAGTGATATTTCAACAAAAAACCTGCTGCAAAACGTCTATGACGTCTGGCATTATCTAAAGTATTGTGTTTAATTAACTTATTTACGAAAAATATCTGTATGACAATTATAAACATTCTTTTCATATAAAAATCGAACTTGCGACCTGCAGTTTGCTTAGGAATTCCTGATCCTGTTTAAAATTTACACCTATTACCTCTTTTAAATGTTATTGCGATAATAATTACTTATTTGCTTATATATTTGAGTTACTTCCGAAATAGATGAAGTGATTTTGAAGAGAAGTTCTATTTGCAGGTAAAGAAATTTTTAAGGGGCTAACCTATGCTACTATCCTGAAGATATTATGAGATATAAAAAATAAGAAATGTATGAAAATATTATATTTAAGGTCTCCTTGAAAGTGTAGAATCGACTACAATATTTAGAATTTTAGTAAGCTTTTCTTAAGTCTTTGTCATGCCCTCAAGTACAATATAAAAAGGACAGAAATTGGATTAGTGGTTATTGAGTTATGTCTCACGATAGATAAATTCTCTAAACTATGTGTTCTACACAGGTCTTGTGGTCTTGTATTTTATATTCTTTGATGTTCTCTTTCGTAACAACGTATATAATCATGGTCTGTATTACGTTTTATTTTTATCTATACATATAATAAAATTGTAACTAAGCCGAATCTGTACATTAATTATTATTTTTTAATTCTTATTGAAATAGTCACTATTATAATCGATACAGATGCCAAATGTATAATTTTTAGAATTTTTGTCTGTCTGTATATCTGTCTGTCTGTTACCGCATCACAGAGAAACCACTGGAGGGATTTCGATGAAATTTGGTATGGTGATAGCTGGTTATCCGGGTCAACATATAGGATACGTTTTACCGCGGGAAAATGTCTCATTTAAAAAAAATACAAAAACTGCAATGTAAATCTATTAAATTAATTTTTAATGTAAGAAAATTATTTACTTTATTCTTACTAGCTCTAGCTTCCCCGCATCTCATTGCCCTTATTAATATTTTCCAATAAAATTATCTATTTAACAAATTTGTTTTTGATCATTTGTTTATACGATACTTTTTACTGCGGGAAAATATCTCATCTCTGAGAAATCTATACTAAACGTTAAAACGTAACTAGGGACGAGCCCGAGTGGAGCGAGGGTGAGTATATGTAGATGACAATTGATAGACGTTGTCTAAAACGCAATTTTGTTATCTTGATGTTCGCAGGACTATCGAATCATCTATTAGTTCTCACGAATTTTCTAATTTTCTAAACAAACTTTTTTAAATGTTTTTTCCTAAAAGTCTTACTCAACTATTACGAACGTCAAAAAAACTTGACAAATCGGCCCAGCCGTTTTCATTTTTATTATCCTATTCATCATTCATCCTGAAGAAATCGAAATGTAAGTCATGTACCTAGTGCGAATTATCATTATTTTTATATAACATAATTAATTAACACTAGGTGCTATTTCAGTCAAAATTAAATTAAACATTCTTGAATTATATAAAATACATGCATTTCATTATTAATTCTGATATAAATAAGTACATATTTTAAAATAAAACATATACTTGAAAAGAACGATTAAGCATATCTATTTACACATAACAGTAGAGTTTCTTATGTGCTCTCTTCAGTATAGACCGTTCGTGTAAGGTTTCAGTGTGTCTACTATTTATTGAATGTGTAGGTAATTGAGAAATTATTGGTAATATAAAAATAAATAAACTTAAATAAACTTTGAAAGAAACAAACAACTTTTGGTCGATTATCATTTATTTATTTTTCTTACTAAATACATCCTTATAATTATCATCATACAAAAATAGTCAAAGATTACAAACTAACATGTGATGTTTGGCTTATAGGTGGATATAATACAGTCATGGTTTATGTCCTTATTTGTCCTTTAATTTTGTCTGCGATTTTCCTGAAACAAAAAGAAAATATGATTTTTACCTTCTTCATTTTATTACGATACAATTTTACACTGTAAAGATAAAATTGTACAGATTTCCAAGATTGTCTCCCTAATATAACAGCGTATTATGATGATCATTTCCTATTCTGTGACTTCTATCGTCTCAATATATCTTATATTGAAAAAGGAGAATGTCATTAAAATTTAACTATGTATTCCGCACGAAAACATAAGAAAATGAAATATAATAAAATTCTAAGCCCCACTGGCTTATTTTATTTTATTTGTCGCGCCATCAGTAAGTACCTACTCTATCTATGGATGAAAGTTGTAAAAAGCTTCAACTAACGCAAGAATTATTTTAATAATTTAATTATATCCCAATAAAATAATGTGACACATTGCTCTAAGGCTTTATGCGTTATATTTACTAAAATTACGGGACACAAACGTACGCTTTCGAAGCTAGGGCCAGTCCAGACATATAAATTAACAAGAGCAATCCTTTTAGTTTTGTATTTAAAGAATGAATGATTTACAAAATCACAAAGAGACTCACAAACGACTTGCCGGTCTTATGATTTAAGGTCTCATAAATTCTGCTTTAGCTACAACCCGCGTCTATCCGCATAAATTTTCAATAATCCCTATTATAATATTTACTCTCACTTGAAAATCCACTCTCTTAAAATCTGTGAATATAAATGGATTCCAGTTGGAAGTTTTAAATTGCAAATAAAGCTGTTGATAAAACTCCTCGCAGTCTTGGCGTGTTTTTTTAAAGAATACAGATAAATAATGTTCGGTCTTCATTTGTTTATTGTACCTACTAGCATAATAAATAACGTTTTAATGTTGAATATATTATACTATTTTAAGCTAAAAATAACGAAGACCTTAAGCAAGGATACATACAAAATATTTTAAATTTATTTCGAGACTTGAATCGCAGCTGTTAGAATCTATTATTTTTTTTATTTACTAATGCTCGTCATACAAAATGTTAAACAAGCCTCCAAAAAACTGAATTAATTTTATTATCCCTTTTTTTTTGTAAACAATAAAAAGCTTAGCATTTAAAAAGTGGGGCAGTTATTAACATAAGTATGTTTAAGGAAAAACAAGATTTGTTTTTGAATTAAGTGACTTTTGAAAGCTTGTTTATGTCAAGGCTTATTGAAGTTCAAAATTTTAAATGCTTTACCAAACTACAGTATTGATATATATCCAGTTATTCCATCTATTGATATCTCCAAATATAGTAAACTCGTAGTGTCGCGTAATAATTATATTATAACGGGGCATATTGCATTAGACATTAAAATAATAATATTTTTATTTTATGTGATTTTAATCTTAATAAACGTGCACTAAATAGTACTGGCGCTTTCCTGCGACTCCGCCTGCACTGTACATTAATATCATACACTAAAACCTTCTCCGAAACACGCTTCATTTTATGGTATGAGTAATATCCCGATCGGTTTAGTAGTTATCGCAGTATAACCGAACAAAAAAAAATCGGCACTCCATTTATTAGTATAGATAGTAATTTAAATCATTTTTATTAATTTAAAGTAAGTTGTTGGTATTAATACTGTACAAAATATATGGAACTTACCAAAATATATCCTATACACCTGGGTGAAAGGCATCTCTATTGCCACTGTAGTCAAAATAGATACCACCAAAACAACCGCCATTTCCGGAACATGGAACTGAAATAGTATAATTTAATATAATTTATTATTCGTATTAATTCTTTACAAGTCATAATAATAATCCATACAAGTGAAATAAAATTATAAAGGTATCAAATAAAAACAATTGGGATGTAATAGAAAGCTTGTTTATTTACTTTGCTCGAATATTTTTAGAATAGTTAGATGAATTTCATTTAGAATAATAATTAAACATTAAACAATAAAATCCCCTACCTAATACTTTTAAGTACTTTTAAAGTTGATTCTCTGTTAGTGAAATAATCTAGAATATATCTGTAAATCGATAAATTTTCCACTTTCGTCCAACGGCTTACACGTAAATGAGTAACATCCAAACACCTTTCCAAACTTTCATATATGTAACTAGCGGACCCGACAGACGTTGTCCTGTCTACACGTCTTTAATTTGAAAATTTCAAACTTTTTTTAATAAATTTTTTGATGAAAATTATTATTCAAATTGTGAATCTAAACCATTCCCAGATCCCCTTGAACACACACAAAAAATTTCATCAAAACCGGTCCAGTCGTTTGAGAGAAGTTCAGTGACATACACACTCATAGAAGAATTATATATATAAAGATATTATATATGTAATATTAGTAAAGATATGAGAAACTTACAAGCAGCAGTGGCGTGTAGTGTTCAGAATGTCTCTGGACTCCGACATTGTAGAAGAATATAGGAAACTGGGTTAAGTAAACACTGTATGCGATTTTATTGAAGAACTTGAACACTCGTGACTCGACGAATGCTGTTCCTACACCTGAAATTTAATTAATTGTTTAGAGTATTCAATTTTCAATGCTTTATGCTTAAGTTATTATTTTTTACATAACAAGTGATGAACATTAATAAATAAAAACAAATATATCTCACCAGTGTAATCATTACAAATGCACCAATGCGCTATACACATGAACAAGCCCCATAATATCGGTGTAACTGCCGCGAAAATAGCCGCGGGGTAGTGTTCGTACTTGTACCCCTCCAGCCCCATCTTGTAGGGACTCACTATGGTATAAGCGGCCAGCGCTAAACACATAGCCCATACTAGTCTTGCTTGTGTCTATTGAAATTAATAAATAATTATGTTACATTACATCTTATTATTTGTATTAATTAGAAATAGATGTACTTTTGTATAACAACTACTACTGAATAAATTTGTTTATAAAAATTAAATATGGAAAAATCTATCTAGGAAGAGCAAAATGACGAAAACTATATAACATACGAATAACATATTTATTTTATTATAATTTCCATTATAATTAATTACTAGTTGCTGTTCAAAGTACTTTAAACAAGTCACTTACACAATGAATTCAGATTCCGAAACTGAATATTCTAGCTCGGATATCGAAGGCGAATACGATCTTTGCTGCCGTGAAACTGGCACATGCGGGTTACCCTTCGATCCTACTTCTTTAGAAAACGTGATTTTGTCTATTAGCGATAAGTTCAACTTTCGCATTATCTTAAATGATAGCCGAGCAAAGAACGCTATACTCATAACCACTGGCCTGACGCTGGCTGGGACCTTAATTGGCAAACATTATGGCGGTAAAATTGGAGCGGCGACATAGTCTACGATTATCTAGCTGGTCTAGGTATAAACGATTATAAAAACGCTGCCAAATTTTTAATGCAAGATAGTGGAACCAGTACGCAGCTTGCTATGGTCATTTTACAAGTTACATCTGACGTTCTTGGGAAAAAAATACTATCAAGTCTGACTGCTTAGATTTAAGTTATTATTAAAATAAATATTATACTATTGACTTAATGTAATCGACTACTGGTAGTAGACTGTATTATTGACTGAAGACTAGACTGTGATATTTTATTGACATTACTGCGATAATCGAGTATTATGAGTAACTGTAAATGATTCTGAGAGTTAATATATTGTGTAAATTTTAGTATCGTTAAAATCTATTGTGCTTTTATTCTTTTGTGATTCTTTCTTTTATTCTTTCTCTGAAATATGCTTGAATTTTTGATACAGTTTTTCTTTTAATTTCTGTTAGATTTTGAACGTATTTTTATGATTTGTATTGTTTTATGTATTAACCTTTAGGTTGTAGTTGATGTTAGTTTAGTATTGATAGAATTTGTTATTACCTACTTTTAAATAAAATTATTATATTAAAAAATAATAGTCGTTGGTAAAGGCAAAATGTTTTAAAATGTAATAGAAAAAAAAATATTAATCAATTCTTTGATTCAATTTCAATCAATGACATATTTTTACGGAAGAACCTAGTGAATAAGCAAAAATTAATACCGTGGTTTTTGTGTATTTTTTTAATAATAATCAAATATAGTGTTAAGGTCATGACCCCCCACGCCACATTTAATAACTGACCTTCGCCATTTCATACTTCATAGTGCAGCTACAAACATTTCTTTTGTCTGGGAGTCGAATATCGCGTGAACCAACTTATTAAAGATATATAAACAACAAAATAAGTTTCATTATACTTACACAACTAAGATTTATGCGAGACTTCTTAGACTTAATGAAATACGCCATCATAACGCCTATAAGGTATATAGTAGCTCGATGAGTGGGCAGAATGTAGGAATATCGAGCTGCGTCCATTAACTTTTGAACTCTGAAATGATAATTTGGTGTCATTCAACATATTTGTAATTAAAAATATTATTTTTGAAGGTAATATATTGTAATTCTGTGTACGAAATAAAAATCTTGCTCGGTTGTGTTGCGTTGCTATGGGCTTAACCTTTGTGACATTGTTTGTTTTGTGTCACCCTCATGATTTTCGGGTTTACAACAATATGGTGTTGAAAACTTACCTTGTTTAAAGTAAAATATTTTTTATTTTTATATTAAGTTAAAAAATATTAAAATTGTGTTATATATAGACTTATATTCAAGTTAACATATAAAAAAGGCTAACATAATTTTAATGACTTCTGACTTTTATATGGAACTACGACACATAAAGCTGTTTTATGGTAGCAGCTCTCAATAAATTAAAGGTATATAGGGAATATACAAGTCTAATGCGGTATAAAAGTACATAACTATATAGGTTGTACCTGTATAAATTATTACTCCCTATAATTACGAATTTATTAATATTACGAGTGTCTAATACATGATTATTTTTTTGTGAATAAATTAAAAAAGGCCCAGAGTTGCGCGTAATTTAAGGATTTGTTGGCAAGATACAAATAGTTAATGGCTGTGCGTATTAAAAATCAACAAATGAACACTATCGTAAAAATTAATCTAATTCAACTATTTTACATTTAATTTTAGATAATCTTGTAGAACTTCCTGAAACACAAATTAAGATTGTCTAAACTTAGTTCGAACGCATATGATATTACCGCCCACGCCACTTCCCAGTAGTCGTGTGTAGAACAGGTCTGCATCATTTGCATAATTTAGAATACTTCCAGTTACAATCTATACTTACATATGTATAAATTTAAATTTTTTAGTGATATAAGAGGTAGAGGATTTAAGCGAGAAAAACATAACTTACAAATAGTTATCTGGCGAAAGAAACAGGCTTTGCGCAGAAAAAAGATAGAAAAAGAACCGTTTATTTTAACGTCTAACGTCCAGCTGACATTGTCTGCAACGTCATGCAATAGCTGCTAAAAATCATAGAAATAAATGAAGTTTGTGCCATTTTCTGTACCTTACCCAGGTTCTGAGATACTGAAGAATTACAGACACGCGGTTCCATGTTTTTAGTTGTACATAACCCTTAACCTAAATAAATAGGAACAATATACATATAATAATACTTACGAAATGCCATAGTACACGAACATGCTGATATCGTACCAGTGTATGGCGAGGTATCTCAATACTGTCGACGCGACAGCTATGCCCACTATGAGTGTAAAGCCCAATTTCCTAAACTTCCATAGTATCAGCATTAAAGGCAAAGTTGCCACGTATAGCTGCATATCCATGCCAATTTGATGTGTATGAGTCAGACACTGTAACAAAACATTTGGATCTTCATCATAGTATTGGTAATGATTAGCGTATGTCCATATGGTGTAAATATGATGAAGATGGTGTTTTATAGAAAAATGAGACATATTTTTTATTATTATAAAAACGTTCAATTGCGCAATTAATTGATATAAAGTATGTAGGTAATGATTTAATCCGCCAATACAAGGGTTTTTTAACGTCCCACTGCTGGACATGAGCCTCCCTTTAATACGAGAGGAATCAGGCCATAGTCCACCACGCTGGCCAAGTGCGGATTGGCGGACTTCACATGTCTTTCGAAAACTTCCCTTGGTTCTCTCAGATATGCAGGTTTACTTACGATGTTTCCCTTCACTGTAAGGCAAGTGGTAATTATGTTAGAAATGATTCGCACATGAAAATATCAGAGATGCGAGACCCGGGATTTGAACCCGCTTCACTCGGTTTCCCAAGCCCTTACCACTGGATTACCACTGCCTAAGACTTTTTCCTCTTATACATATTTACCAACTTAAAATCTTTAATAAAACACATGGTTAACATTTAGCTAACATATAGTTAACCACAACCTTCACGTAAGGTCTCCCGTACATTATTTCTGACCACAAGATCACAGTGTCTTAAATAATAACCATCAAGTAAAGAATATTAAAAATGACCTGTATCAATGGCCTTTGGTTTTTAATAATTAACATGAGTTTCGCAAAAAATATTCATAAATTTGATGAAGTTCTTTTTACAAAAATTATAATATAGTGTCTAGTGATATCTTTTTGTGTTCTAATCAAACAATGGGAAGAATTTTATAGTAATGCTCACTACAAAGGACGAAGGAGGAAGGATTTAAGCAGAATTAATATTTCTAAAGTTGAGTGTTTCTTCACACCTATCTTCAAATTGCACAGGCAATTTTTGGTATAGACCATAAATAATCTCCTAAAATAATGTGCAATGAAATATTTAGGGTCAGGGGTCAGCTTGACCCAGCAAAATACCCTTGTAACGGCCTACCTTTTATAAGACTTGACTCCCAGTGAAGTGTTTACGTATAAAATATTATTTAGATCCCTTTGTTACTGAATTTTAACACTTGAATTCATTGCTTTCCATTATGAGAGTTTCTTGGAATATTACAAGAGAGCAAAATCAATCATTAAAATATTAAAATTCATTCCTTCTGTGTAAAGAAATACCAAAGAGTAAGACACATTTTTTTCGCACTCTTTCTCAGTATATGCCTCATTACTCTGGAACAAACTCCCTAAATACATCCAAAAAAGTCCCTCTATAACTTCTTTTAAAAAAAATTAAAACAGTACCTTCTGTCACAAATTGGTCCTTAATTTTATTATCTGATCCACTATTTTTATGTATTCCATGCATACGATTATATTTATACTTTAATATGTATGTATACATGTATGTATATATGTATATATGTATGTATATGTGTATATAATATATGTAATATGTAAGTTTTTGTATGTTTATCATTATGTGTCTTTTTTTATCTTATTTAATTGTATGATTATTTATAATTTTATCTTAAATCGATTGCACTCTTTTAGTCCCGTCATATTATAACACTATTTCTCACTTCCATAGGTTGGCTGGAAGAAATCTCTTCTAGAGATAAGTCCACCTTTGCTCACATTGGTCTCTGTATTATCTGTGTTACTCTATTAATAAGCAATAAAGAATATATAAGAAATACTCTTTCTAAGAATAATTCTTAATGTTTTTTACGACAAAACATGTTCTGTTTATGTAAAACAGTAGTATAACTATTTACTAATCCATAATTTATTTGTAATCCATCATGTTCCCTAATTAATACAAGAAAGAAAGAAACAAAGATAACGTGGCTGACTCTTTATTCCACCTTCCGGTTTTGCAGCATCAAGAAATTGCTTCTTGGATACCTATATGTATACATGAATCAACATACATCGAAAAAACGAACATATTGACTTCGTATGAAAATTGAACCTGCGATCTACGTTATACAAGGCAGTGAAAGTTAAAGACCTAGTATCTCCCTACGCTTCGATACTAGGTAAAACTATAAAATTATCTAGTAAAATGAGCCTATTTTCCATATATTTGTATATGGATAAAAACCTATGCATATAAATTGTTCATTTTTTTGGTTATGTAACTTGTATTGTCCAGAACGATGTCTCTCCTTGAAGTTCGTAGTTCGATTTAGTTAGAAAAGAGCTTACCTCAATATATTTCAATATAATAATAGACAAAGCTCTTATTTGATAGAAATATAAGAAAAGCACTTGAAGTTCTACGAAAACTATTTCTGATTACAAATATTATTTAATACATGAACATTAAAATAAAGGATTTTTGATCAAAGAAAGTCAATTATTGGCTACTGTGCTATATATACATCATTTTAAAAATCTATATAAATCTACATATCTATTTAAATTATACATAATATATTAATTATCACATTTGTTCATCAATAATAATATATCAAGTAGGTCGATACTCATCGCACAGTAATTGGGTCACAACGATTTTCAAACAATGCATTCCAAAAACTGCACGCTCAGCAAAAAGTACTGAGCATACATTTAATAAGTGTGACACCGGCATTATATAACGCTCATGGGAACTCTCAATAATCGCTCGAACTATTGTACCAGTTTTATTATTTGCCAGTAAGATATACTAGCACTATCAGACTGCGATGGCCTTCTTGGGTGCTAAGTGCAGTAAGTTATTCGTTTAAAAAATGAATATGGCATAATAAATAACTTAAGTAAGGCAATGCATATACGAGTACATATATTCATTGAAATCAGATACACCTCTTTTCATATACGTAGATAAAATGAATACTATACGTACTATAGATAAAAAATATTAATATAATAAGATCATTTAATAATGTACAGACATCGCAAAGGTTTAATTTTATATGAACTAGTACATTTATTATAATACAGAAGTCGATGACATTGAAGGTCTAGGTCACGATTTACGAGTACAAGGTCACTTCAACTTTTAGATTGCTCCAATAGAAAGTTTTAATCTTTAATGACGTTGTAAAAAAGATATTCTCATATCAATTATCTAACTACTTAGGTGTAGTAACACAGTTTTAAAATTAAACACTAATCCAGCACTTTATTCATTTTAAATGAAACTTTAGAGAAATAAACTGAAATACTTTGTAAATTCAATATAAATACTTTTCCTGGGTACAAAACAATTTTTTGTTATCTTAACTTTACCACAAGCCCTTAAACGAATGTCGGAACTATAGTTTAAAATATCTAACATGTTTATCTGTTCACTGACAAAATAATATATTATGATAGGAGCATTAAATCTCAATGCGGAGAAAAAAAAATTCACCGACAACAAAAAAATTCATACAAAAATAAGTTAATTCAATTCATTAGGCAGTACCTAAGTACACACTTAAAAGTAGTTCTTATGTTATTGAGTACTGTTGTTCACCTCCGAATGTCAACATCAGATCATCAGCATGTTTATGTTCGGACATCTCGCTAGCACACCCTATCTGGATCTCCGAGCTCTCGATGTACATACATTATATTATTATAAGCGATTTACCCCCTTTTCGCTCGGGTTGTCCCTAGGTAATTTTTAATGGTTAGTATGGATCTCCCACGGGACCGTACATTTTTTCGGGATGAAAAGTAACCTATTTGCTATTCCAGACTATATGTCTATCTCTGTGCCAAATTTCATCCAGATCCGTTTAGCCGTTCAGACGTGATTGAGTAACAAACATCCATTTCGCATTTGAATTATTTATAAGATGTACATATTATGTAGAAAATAAAAACCGAGACGAAAATATGAACTGTCCTTTTTTTGGGTAAATAGTACAATTAGTAGCATACCATTTCCTCAAATCCAAAGTAGTTATGTATGAACAAGAAGCTCTTCCACATACTGTTCTGGCACACTCTACTGTGCTCTTCCACCACGAGGTTCCACTGCGGGCCGTTGTTGATGCCAGGCAGAATGTACGTACAGAATAACATCAGACTCAGGAACAATGGAAAAAGTCTGTAAAAGATAAATACAATAATATTTTCACAATTTTATTATTATAGATAATAGAATGTTCAATTTTCTTAATTATTCTTAAGCTATTATTAAGATATTAAAATGTGTTCCCCCGTAGGAATTATTCTCTGGAGTTATATTAACTATCAATTGTAATTACAATATCAATACAGTAATTTGATACCACTAAGTAGATTTAATGATGGAATCAGGAGGCGGATAGTAGATTGCTTCAATAAAATTCTCTTCTTTTAGTAAAACCTTAGAATTTTCTTCAATTAGATGAGTCTTTAGTATTAATTTTATAAGACCATTTTTTAACTAGTATATTTTCTTGTGTACCTACGTAGTTTGATTCATTTTAGTATGCAAATAACATTGCTGAGATTAACTTATTACCGCGTCTCGTGATTTATATTGGACTTTAAAGTTAAAGAGGATATGTTTATTGAATATTCATATTCACTCGTAAAATATTCATGTAACTTCAGAGGCTCAAGAGTTATGACTATACGATATTCTTTAAAAAATATTAAAAAATGCTTACTTCCTACAGCGGTGTGCCACTTTACGGTCTAAAAATTGACAACGAAAATGGTCTTATGTATTTATAAAATACTAGCAAAACCCGCTGCTTAAAATCTCGGAAATCTCGCGGAAAAATCTTTAAAAAAGTAATTTCATACCTCCAGCCCTCCAACTATCTCCGCACAAAAATTCACACCAATCCGTCACTCCGTTTCGACGTGAAAGAATGACAAACAAACAAACAAACAAACAAACTTTTACATTTATAATATTAGTATGGATTTACAGAATGGTTAATTTACGTAATTTTTTTATGTTTTAGCTTTTTCCGTTACACTTTTTCCTAGCGTTTACCATACACTTTCTATAAAGACATTGCAACCAATAGACGGCTTAAGAATAGGTTTGTCAGTAAGTTATTCTAGCGCGTTTGTTATGTTAATTTTAGTGACTATGAACTTCAGATTAGAGCTGGTACTACGAGTATGCCCTGAAGTCTGTTTCTCTCGACGTAACCATGCACCAAACTAAATATATGCGAAAGTGCGATTTGTCTTTGAAGCAACAAAGTATTTTGGTGATTATTTTTTTACAGATAATTTGTAAAAACAGTGACACAGCACAGTAAAATATGCTATTTTGTATCCCAGATCATCAAGTTTCTTTTCTGAAAAGGTTCCTAGGGGACCTGAAGCGAAGGCGGGTCTCTAGACTTAGGTATATAAAGGCACGTTAACTGTTGAAAGATACGAAGATGAATGTCTGAAAGCATTATTTGTCTGTCAATCATGGCTAATGGGAAATAGAAACTGAACATAATTTCAAAGAGTCATGATTCTTGAGCCAAGGTAGAATCAAAATATGATAAATAAATTAAGAAACTATTATTTTTTTAATTAAAAATGTCGTACACGTGCTATATAGTTAATGCGATTTAAAAATATTCTTAATTGTATTTAGATGACTGATGATATTAAATTGTTTTCTTAGCCAGTCAATTTGGGTTTTATTGGTAATTAAAAAGATCTTTTGTTAGAATGACGTATTTCTGATACATATTGTAGTAGTATTGAATCGGAATTTTTAGGACAAAAATCATATATCGAATATAACAGAAAATGAGGGCATATAGTGTGTACGATACGATTCGCATCTTTTAACCGTTTTCTAGACAACGTGTGCTGGCTTACGCTTAGTGCTTATAGCAACCACTTTATTTTAACCAGTACAAATGTAGCCTTTTTATGGCCAGTACATAATATTAAAATTCGATGACATCGATTCAGTTCTTGGAGTTATGCATACCACTCCGACGACAGTTATCAAATATATAATGATTATTTTTGAATGAAAAAAGTTCTCCGATTTAAAATCGCTTTTCCTTGAAACACTACAGTAAAAATAAAATTTAACTTTGCACTAATTTCACAACTTCTTTTTAAAACTGTTTTTCTAATGTCCATACTTTTTGAGCTATAAGACGTTCCGTTTCCGAGATATCGGCCAAAAAAGTTTTTCAAGATGGCGCCTGAAGCTCCACCGAAGTTTGTCAGCATTTTGTGATTTTATACTCAATAAGTGATCCTAAGCCTTAAAAAATAAAAAAATTGGATGGGAAAATTAGTGCAAAGTTGACCAAAAAAACGTCTATTTTTACTGTAGTTACAAATATTTAAAACCGTAGTTATTCAGTTGCTTTTTTACATAATGTTGTTAGTTGTTAATTTACCTGAACCATCTGGCCAGCAGTCTGTCCTTCATGTTAAAAGTACCCTTTTTCTCTAAGTCCTGGAGAAGATTGTGAGCGTTTAAAAACCCACTGAGATATAAAAAGCTGTCTGTATACACTATTGCTGATCGTCCGATTACGGCCCAGGGCATACCAAATACCTAAAACAAAATCATATGAATAAAATTAATTATTTTTATATATGTTATAACTAATTCTATAAATCATTTAACTATTTTTATGTAAGACATTAGAGGTCAAAAATGCCATCTTTTTTGTACCGCCTTAACATGCAAAACATACTCGTAGCATGATGGTTGCGAGTTGGCAAGTTTCCTTAAAATCAGGTCAGGTTCTATGTGATCTAACCCTTTGCTTTGTACAGGAATCGAACCTGTAACTTCTTCTATAAAAACATTCCCACATAAACGTTAATTAATGGACTGCTACTGTCTCCCTAATCTCACGCACAACCAAAATCCATAATAATTATAATATACATCAATTTTAACTAAAAATTTAGCCAATGCATGTATTTTCGATGACAGTATTATAATTCGCTACCATTTAGTTGATCTGATTATAGTGTATATGTACCCAAGACGTGAATGGTCGAACTCTTCAATTGCTCGTAGTAGTTCATTTTGTTTATTTCTGTTTGTTTGTCTTGACCTGTTCAATACGTTTTTACGATTTACTATTTTAAGTGTTCTATTTACAAGAGCTTATTTAACTTTGTACTTTCCATGTGAAATATTCTTAATAAAGTATCAGATTCAGATACTTTTTTTTATTTTAGTATAAAATATAAGTAAGTTTAAGATTTTAGTTTATTAAACATTGCCCTTGATTAGCGTAAATAGATGGGCAGTTTTTATAGATCTTATTATCTAATATATAAATATGTCGTGTCACGGTATTTGTGGTCGCATTCCTCCGAAACGTCTCGACCGATTTTAAAGAATAATTTTTGTGTATTTGGTAGAAATGAGTATAGGTCGTAAAGTATTTTTCACCCTCCTACCCCCACCCTCCATGTTTTAAGCAACTAGGGGCGAACCTGAGCGAAGTGAGGGTGAGTCGCTAGTAGCCATAATAATTTATGCCGAGCTAACTTAAATTGCTTTTAACTGAATCAATGTATATTGCATTATATTAGCAATATGACAAAAGCTGTTCCTTTTAAAAAAACACACGGATAGAGATATTGTCGAAATATATATATATATATATATATATATATATATATATATATATATAATTTAAAACACAGTAAAAACAAAAAGGATGTATATCCTTAATTGAAAACTATTCAATGGGTGTCGAACAAAATTGGATGGAGTACAGGATCGGAATATCCTATGGGCTATCTTGCAATACGTGACTTCTCGTTTGATATTTTCATTATTACTTCTCAATAGAAAAATACAAAACATAACATAAATTATACTATATCAATTAAATATACATGAATTTTATATTATTATGTTTATATTTATGTAAATGCTACGCCACATTTTTTTGGCAAATGTGTTGGGCATTCGTAAATGATAATTTAAGACTAGCAAATTTATTGAAAAAAGAATTCGTACGTTTTTAAAACCTAAATCTATACATATAATAAAATTGTAATTAAGCCGAATCTGTACATTAAATATTTTTTGGAAAGTCTTATTGAAATATAAACATTATTATAGATACAGAGGCCGAATCTATGGTTTTTAGAATTTTTGTGTCTGTTACCGCATCACAGAAAAACCACTGGAGGGATTTTGATGAAATTTGGTATGGTGATAGCTGGTTTAATTATATAGTCACTTATATTTTTATGGAGTGGACGTGTTAATTACTTACCTAAAACTAATAATGTATTTCCTACATAATAATAAAATGTGTGCCTAAATATTTGCATGCAGTAACCTTATCTTTTATATGAAGGCTAACTTCTAATATATTAATCATTTTGTATCATTTAATTATCTTTCTCAATAAACTAGGAAGTAGAATATACATGTATATCTGTCACTTCCGAGATAAGAGCATATAAATAAAGTATTTATAATAGTCTAATGATTGTTTTTCATTTTGAGCTATTACATCTTTTATTTATTATTTACAACTCACCCTCGCTTCGCTCAGCTTCGTCCCTAAATACCTTATTACGGTTAATATGGAAATAGGTATGATGAGTTTTATATCCCTTACTTGAGAAATGATTGATTCCCCATACAAATTTCCACCCCTCTTATCACCCCCTTAAGGGATGATTTCTGGAGTAAAAACTATCCCATGTTCTTCCCAGGTTCAAACTATCCCCATACCAAATTTCGTCTAGATCGGTTCAACGGATTAAGCGTGAAAATGTAACAGACAGACAGAGTTACTTTCGCATTCATATATAAGTATCGATTACACACTGTACTGTGTGTACTGTAAATATGGATGTCTGGATGTTTCGATGTAAGGATCTTTGTTAGGTAATCTTTCACGCAAAAACTTCTTTTTGCTGCTTCTTAAAAGATTTAAGATTTTAATTAAACTTCACAATAATATAACTCATACATTAGAATAACAGATAGGTTACTATTTATCCCGGAAAATGTACGGTAATGGCTTAGATTTGGTTTTGTGTTTCTGTTGCTAGTGTGGAAATAAAACTAGCGATGATATTTAAGGAACGGAGCATGAAAATGCTTTCATTTAATAGAAATGATCATTTTTGTTACTTACCTCAGAATAGCTAGTCTTATTTGTGTACGGACTGTGCGCCATCGCCATGGATTTGTGCGCGAGGAGTAATGCAAATGCATTCATTCCTCGGAACATATCAACACCTTTCACCCTAGTCGGTGAGTCGGATAAGTCGAAAACACGTCTAAGATTGCGTTTTAAAGAAAAAGCATTCAGTAACTTCTCAAAATTCGTCTCGCCATCTCTCCCATCGTCCAACAATGTTCCCAAACTGAGCAAAAGTGTTACTGCCAAGAAAAACGTTCTGTAACAAAATGTCAACATATTACCAATATTTAAATAGTTAATAAGCATCTATCATTAATTAATATAATTTTAATAAGCATTTTAAGTACAATGTACACAATTTAATACGAAGCATTTTGTACGAATTTATAACTTAAAAATGCGAAAAACTTAATAAATGTGCAAATCTAATAATAATTCATTGTACAATCATAATTGCATCATAGGATATTAAATCAGCAGTTGCTGCATCAAGTTACTCACATGGCAAGTGATTTTCCAAATGAATATGGTCGCTTCACATTCTTCACTGTGCACATTGTGTTGTGAACTTTGACTGATATACCGAGGTCGGACATCTTGAGAGACAGTTCGTCTTCAAGGTCAAAGCTGCTGCAAGAACTTGGAATGCAGACTCCCCATAGAATACTTGAAAATCGAGGAACTCGGTGACCCATCTAAAAATAAATTATCCTTATAATTTGTTGTTGTTTTTGTTATATGTAATAAAATTATTTTTCGCAATTATGAATAAATGTAGTTGCCATATCGTGCATCAGTAAGCTCATTTAATTTTATGTTTGTAACTTAAGCTGTTCCTGCATCGACAAATAAAAAATAATAATTTTACGAAATAATTAAATTTAACCGTTTGCCACAAACGGAGGTCAGGTATTTAGTGAATAGGCCAAATTTTGTAAGAATATTTGAATATTCGGTTAAAAAGTTTGCAGAATATGGACGATGTCATATTATACTGATGCCTAAATAGGCTCATTAGGTACTATTGTTTTGAATCATTTCGAGTGTTTGTAAAGTGTTTTAATTATCGCTGAAGACTTATGAACGGTTTTGGTCAAGGGCTATTGTCTTACACAATGAGAATTGTGATTCGAAATAAAGCTAGATACCAAATAAGTTGACAATGTAGACTGCGAGCTCTTCACGGAATATTAACTAAGGAATCGGACCTTGGAATTTGCGTGATCACGATCCAGATGATACGGCTTTATTTTATTATTCGTCACCGTACATTTTTAGCATTTTTGTTTACCCTCATGATTTTACTTAATAATTTTTTTCATTCACATTTATAAGTTGTTAATGTTCATGAGTTTTTGCTACGCTTCATATAAGTGTTTACAAATATTAAAACGACCTTGTTATTATAATAACAAACCGAGCCTAGTGGTACTTAAATTTAAGTTTATTATCATCGACGAATTGCCAGATCATGCATAACGTTTCACTCTTTCGATATTGACTTCCTGCGCTCACATCTCGTGAGCGTAAGCTACTCGTATATTTACATACAATTGAAGATGTATTCAACACTTTATAATATTGAATTTAATTTGCTACTTCATTTTTTTGTAAGTATGACGTGCTCAACCTATAATTATGTTGGTCTTATTAATTTTAAACGATATTATAAAATGTAAATATGATATCATTCTTTCCGAATTTTCGCACCAGATTAATCTTTGAATACCTCTTTTATTTCTTTTGTTTCGTTATCATTCACTTCATGTACCCCCGTCCAGGAGTCCTCGGACTTAACCTACTTCAAGTAAAAAAACTTCATCTTCTCAGGCAGGGCTCGTAAGCCCTTCGGGCTTCGGGCGGGTTTTAGGCCTTTCACTCGCTTTATCATAATGTAACTTTTTGACTATTGTGTAGTAAGAAAACCTAATAATAAATGGATCTAACCATTCCCCAAAATGCCTACTTATTAAGACTTAAAAGGTTGGTAGTAGATAAACGAGTTCATAGAAAGTACATAAATACTTAATTTGAAAGCAATGCTTAGGACAATTTATTAGAAGTCGGTTAAGAGAGAAGGGTCTCCGCCTTGAAAAGTTGCGTTATGCATGTTCTTGTAAAAAATTATAGTAACAATAATAATTAACAATCTTCTTCGCATTTGCGAAGAAAAAAGATAATTTTATCTCACAAGTTTGTTCTGTCTACTTAACTTATTATGAATATGGAAACAAAAAAGGTATGTTTAAGTAGTATATAATATGCTTGAATTAAATATGATAATGCTTATAATATATACATATCTTAAATTTTGGACAAATATCCTCATGTCAGCAGTGAAGTAATTATATAAAGCTCAAACGGTTAACAGTTAATAAAGCCACGTGGAACTTTTAAATCCAACAGTTTTGTCTATACGATGACTCTGCCAGTGACCTTCTGATTTTCCTTTTAGGATACAAACCATATCACGTAACCTAACGTAACATTACACTTGTCGAACACTATGTCGAGCCGGACATCTGAGGTCGTATACCCCGTTTTATAAGTTATCTTAGATATTAGCTATTTGAATACTAAAGTACTCAAACTATTTTACTAAAAATGATATTTTTAACTATTAAAGCAAATCTCTGAAACCAATTATATTTTTTGCCTGTTTCAAAGTTTGTAAATATATCAAATCTATATGACAACATAATGATGAATGCAAAGATATTAATTTGATCTACCTTACAAGCTTAAAATCTTTTAAAAATACCATCAAGAATTGATGAATCGATAATACAATGGATAAGAAGAATGGAATACTAGTGGTATTCCATTTTTGAAACTTATTAAAAATTACCTATAAGATATAAGTTTAAAATGTAAGATGAAAGATAAATAAACAAGCTATATCGCATTTATAGTATTTTTATATCAGTGTAACAATTAATGCGATAAATGTATAGAGGTTTTGAATGTTATGTCAAATCAACTATGTAATAAACTATTAAACGCTATAGCTAAGAAAAAATATACGATACATAACAATTTAATCAAGCAAAGTCACATGCAGTAAACAGTGTATAGATGAAACTGCTAACGTATTCTGGTCGCATAATTTTTCTCCGTAATTTGCTGTTTTACAACACTCCGAGCTTTTACCCGAAAGTGCATTGCATAAATGAGTGTTCTTTATTCGTAAAGATATAACATAGATAATATAAACGCTATTAAAAAATATTTTAGGGTACCGTACTATATGTGTATGTCTGTCTAGCTGATATAATCTGGGGGCACAGCAGTGCCCCCGCCAAGTCAAGGAAAAAAATACTAAGTCATTCTATTTATTAAAGAAATAAAGATATCTAATACTCATACGGTCACTACAAAATTTTGTTATTTAAACTAATTAGGTAACAATTGATGACAAAGTTATTGGATAGATGCGTCCTTTCCTTGATATAAACTTGGTTTTACATTAGATCTCAAAACTTTTTAGGGTAGAAGCACTGCATTGCGAGACTTGCATTTTTTACATGTTATGTTTTTGATGGGTACCTACACCTTTTTATAAATCACCTTAAGAGTAATTATTTCCCATTAGGGTGAACTTTTATTAGATATATCAAGGTTGTCGGACCTCCCTCGACGATTCCCAAAAATATCGAGTAACATATTATACAAAAAATATAAGTACAGTTCAATTTAGGGACTCTTCTATTCTAATCTTCTAAAAAAATTGAATCGAGTATAAACCACGGCCGTCTCCTCTCTGGTATTTTCAGCGAATCTCATTTCAACATGATTTTTAATTTGATAATCGAGTGAAGTTCACCAATCTACATTTGGTATCCGTTGTGGAGATTATAGTCTATATCTTCTAGCACTAGAAGAGCCTGTATTATTAAGACTTGAGAGCGTTGAACTCTTATCTATACATATTTAGAATATTATGACTAGCTAATCCGACAGAGGTTGTCATGTCAAATTTGTTTGTGATTGAAAAAAAAACGTTCAGTTTCTTCCCATAAACACAATAGTATCAAATATTTTAGCCAAATCAATACGATAATAATATTTGATAATTAAAATAATATCTAATGATTATTTTCCTGAAATATTAAACAATATTTTATATTAAAAGTCATTTTTTTTTTAATTTTAAAATGTTTATCCTCTATTCAAAAAGGAATATTTTGTGAGTAATCGTAACGTCTTTCTAATCCAATTAGTCTCTTTAGCAAAATAAAGAAATGCGTAGATATTATGGACTTTTACAAACAACTCAACGTAATGTACAAAGATAATAAGTTTAAAGAAATATTAAATTAAAAAGAAATAGCCACGAAAAGCTGGGGTACGGCTACTAGTTTAAACATTAATTATTAGATATAGACAACTACTGCTGCAAGAAAAATCTGTACATCGCAAAGACGTCCCTCTAAAAGAATTTCTTGGCAACGTAACCGCCGCCTCAGCGGGACTAATGCATTTTAAAGTGGTAAAATATTACAATATAATCTTCGAGAAAATTTATTTTTGCTTGCCTCAGATTTATGATATATTATCCAGTGTTTATTTATAATATAAGGGCATCGATAATAAAAAATGATTATCTATACTAATATTATAAAGTGGAAAGATTTTTCTGTTTGCTTGTACCGAATAACCTCCGAAACTACTGAAGTACTTATCCTGGAAATCATTCCTTAAGGGGGTGGAATTTCTAAATGAGGATGAATTGATATGCCATTTTATATAATATATTTATGAATTATACGAGTATATTAGTGATCTCATGAATATCGCTTTATTTTACCTTTTAGTCTCGGATAGCGACAAATAAAAACCAGCCCAGTGACAACTTCACAACATGGGCAAGGCTGAATGGTTTTATATACTAAGTAATATTACTTAAAATACTTGGATTGTAATAAATATTGTTTTATATTTGACATTCATTTTTATGATAAAATTAGATTGACTATTCTTACAAATTAATATTTAATTTGAAAAGAGATAATGATTAATTGAAAAAATATTTGTTTATCAATTATATGTGCTTATAGAACATATATTTCAAGCAGCGTATTATTTAAATAATTAACTTCCATGCATTATGTCTCCTTAACATCGATTTGATTGCTAATTCCCAAATGAGATTCAATCGTGGACAGAATCTTAACAAGAATTGAACCATTGTATATAGTGTTGATTCGAAAAAATCTGTTTATTCTTTGTTTTGAATTACTAACAAAAATGTACACAATCTAATAATAAAAAATGTATATATATCCATATAATATGTTAAGGTATTATTATCACAGTACCTACTATAAATACAGAAGTTTGTTTGGATCTTTAGAACATCTTTTTTATAATACTGATGGTCAATGTTCTAAATTACCATATAGAATACTCGTAGTCTACTACGAGTATAATACGAGCTGTTACCTGAGATTTAAAAAATACCAACAGGAAAAAACAATACAAAATTTTACTTGGACGGTGTTTAGTTACAATCATATCGAGATTTAAAAAATAAATTAAAATGAATCCTAAGTATATTTAATATACTATAACTATCATATAATATGTGCTATTGTGTTTATGCATAACTCATAGCATTTTGTTATTTCTATGAAATCTCAACATCTTTTGTTTGGAAACAAAATTTCAACCTTCATTACGTTAGCGTTCAAATTAACGTCATACAATCGGCAGTTGATGACAAATGACGTCACTGATAAAGCAATCACTTAGCAACTACCAATACGTAAATTATTTACATGAAGTATTAGAATGGGCATCCCATTTGAATTGCTTGTTTAAATCTATACTTATAATAAAATTGTAACTAAGCCGAACATGTACATTAAATATTTTTTGGAAAATCATATTGAAATAGACATTATTGTCGATACATAGGCCGAATCTATTGTTTTTAGAATTTTTGTCTGTCTGTCTGTCTTTTACCGCATCACAGAAAAACCACTGAAGGGATTTTGATGAAATTTGGTATGATGATAGCTGGTTATCCGGGTCAACATATAGGGTACTTTTTACCGCGGGAAAATGTCTCATTTCTGAAAAAAAATACAAAAACTGCGGGCAATGCTAGTATACAATACAATTATGAAGGCTACATTTATTTATGTTTGACGTTTCTTAAAGTTTATAGGACCTATAGTATATATGTATGACATATCGATACCTAAATTGGCAAACCAGCCAACTCCAAATTTCGTAAAAAAATATTTTTCAGTTCAGATTGTACGCAACAGTAATTCAGTAGGATTATGGTAGTACAATTCTACAGTATCAAAAATTACAGCTTATGGATATTATCTATCAACGGTATTTTTTTTTTAAAGTTATGTACAAAAAATTTTTTAAAGTTTTATTAAGTGTCTCCTGAAGCTCGCTTGGAGTTATCTGATTTGCCAATTAAGGTATCGATATGTACCTACCTCCATAATTACAAAGCGGATCTCGCGACGAAAGAGTATTTATTAATTAGTTTAACGAAAATCTGTCAATATTTTTCGATTAGGATTGTCAGTAGGTACCTATATAAAAAGTAAATATATAAAAATATGCTGGGACAATAACCCACAACACCATCTAGTTCCATGGTAAGCTACGAGGCTTGTGTTATAGCCGATGCAAAGCAAATCTAATATATTTCGATACGTAAAATACATCACAAATTGATGTATAATATTTAAACTATAATTAGAGTTCATATCTTATCATATTTACCTATTAGATATTCATATCTTAAAATATCGTCTGCTGGCACCGACTTCAAAAATATCTGATTAGGTATCTATTCTAAATGAAAACCTCCATTTAGTTTTTTTTACATTTTAGTGCCTGGAAGTCCTTTTTTTAGTTTTTATTTACCAACTGATACCTTATTTTCAATTAGATATATATTTTACTTTATTATTTTATATTCAGAAGAACTATGTATACGTTCATAATTACAATACAAAGCAAAAAGATTTACCTACCCTCGCTGCGATCAGGTACGTCCCTAAGTGCCTTTTGCATTTATAATATTAGGACTTGATTACAAGGCATTGACCTTTCTTTAAAATCTACAAATAAACATAAAAATTTAAAAATAAATTATGTAGGTATCTAATTGTTAATGAGAATTGCATCAAAAATAAGTTAGGGAGATTAGAACCAAGCAAACAAATAAAGTTATTTCTTTACTCAGTATCAATTTACGATAACATTAGTATACTCCATTATCATTTGGCAGATTTAAAGTCATTAGAAGCCTAATACAGGAGCGAGATAGCGTTGTGCAAATCTTATGACGAAATGGCCACAATGAAGTCAGCTTAATTCAAATTAAGATGCAAGTTGCATCTCGAGTGTGCAGAATTATAAATGCTTGTAAATAATTTATTCGCCCTAACGTTAGACAATGCATTTGCATACATAGAGATTGTGACAAAGATTACTTACTAGTTCTGTTTCTTGTGTCAAAAAACCATTAAGCTCGTGTATCTTTAGTATAAGTCATACAGCTTGTATTATTGTCATTATACTCGTAAAGTTAAGGCTATTATCCTATAGATTAAAAACCTGCGATTGGCCCAATCTCGTGAGACATTAACACGTCTAAACAAACAAAAAACGTTCTTAAACGTGTTAATGTAGGGTATACTACTAATTTGTCGTGGTGGGGGGAGGTTGGTGGACGGTCTCAGTAGTGCCCGGCAGTCCAGCCGGGCGCGAAGCTAAGAAACGCACAGGGAGGTGGCCCACTCCGTTTAGCGGTGTACCATGTGGGTTGCTCCTCGTACTTCTCTGTTATCAGAGTGGACCTTGGAGCAACCCCGTGGTTGTTGTGGTCTGCTTCGGCAGACCTACCGTCGGGGCGTAGTAGTTGAGAGCGTAAACGATCCTGCGACGCCCCATTAAGACGGGGGTGTTTCATTGGGTTTTAGTTGGTAGCACTGGCTTTTCTAGCCGGTGAGTCCTTCATAACCACCTGTATGTCTACAGTGGTATGCGTAAATGCATTTCCCAACATAAAAAAAAAGATTTAGTAGTGTATATTATATTTACTAATATATTATATTCTTGTGATCGGTAAGTTTCATGATTACGAGGGATCCTTGTGAGGTGTTAATTGGGTATCCTTATTTATTCCTAGTTCTAAAGACAGCAGATTATCATATGGTCACCAATCGTGTCGATTTCCGCTTTACAACATGACGAAAATCGACCATGTAAATATGACTTCGATGAAAATGATGGTTTTTTGTGGATATTTAGTTACCCATATAAGCTGTATGGTGGAAATTAACTCGCGCTAAGACATACACAATCTGGATGATATAATGTGAGAGTTATTACTAAATGAATTTCAATTTTAAAAAGGTTCCTGTAATAATACGGTCGGTTTATATTATAATATAAATTTTGTTTAAAAATAACGACTAAGAGGTTTTCAAAATATTAGAAACGAGGCTAGAAATTTTATTTTCCCAGGTATTGATGACGAATTGAATTAGGCTTGGATGTAACAAAAATAAATAAGGAATTTTTGATTATAATAGAATTTAAAAAAAAAGGTTTTTTTTTCAATTTGATACATACATTACTTATGTTATGTATTATGTTTGGTAATGAAAAGCTGTTAAATATAATAATTATTAAATATTGCGATAAATATCAACCAAAATAATTTATGAGAAAAAGGGGGACGCAAACCGTTGAAAAATAGTTTTTTTCAATTTCCGGCTTACTGTGACATTCTTTCGAAAAATGTTTTCTACAAAATTTGTAGGTCTAGTAAAAGTCTACAACTTTTGTAGATAACACTTTTAACAATAACCTCAAAGTTTTCGAGATATTTGCAAAAAACTCGGTTTCTCGGGAGTAGCTGGGCATGTGGGGCATTTTACGAATTTCTATTCCTTATATACCTGCTAACATTTTAAAATCATTAAACTTCAGGTTTTCAATATTTTGTTCCCAAACCGGATTGCGATTGGACTAATAAGCCAAAATATCTCCCTTGTTTAGAAGAAACAGCATTAAGGTTTTTAATTAAACATTTCGAATAAAAGGTCTATGTTTTATTTGGAGTAGAAGACAGAAGCGCTTTGCAAAGCTAGCAAACAATCTATACATATAAAAAAATTCTAACTAAGCAGAATCTGTACATTAAGTATTTTTTTGAAAATCTTATTGAAATAGTCATTATTATCGATACAGAATGTATAGTTTTTAGATGTCTGTCTATCTATGAACGCATCACGAGAAAAGCACTGGACAGATTTTGATGAAATTGGTATGATGATAGCTGGATATCCGGGATATATGGGATATTTTTTACTGCGGCAAAATATCTCATCTCTGAGAAATCTATACTAAACGTTATATCTCTCTTGATGAGTCTCTAGTCCTTGATAATATTATAAATGCGTTCATCTATATTTGATTGAAGTTTTTTCTGACAGCAACGGCGCAGCAGATCGATGAAATCTGTGCATTGATGTTTCATGGACCACAAAGTGACATAAGCTGCTTTCATTCGGGAACATTATTTTGTCTGCAAAATATTGGCAAACGGCAAATAGTTAATAGAAGGCGCGTCCTTCAATAAGAACGCATGTACTGACTTCCTAAGATTAATGTTAACCGGTCGCTAGTTTAATAAATGAATAGCCACTTACATCTGTCACATTACTTCTTATATAATGTCCACTGTGTATTAAATAGTCCAAGTGGTCATATCCTTCTTCGCCACCGATGCTGACTTGCAACGACGCGAGGCAGTACTTGCCGCGGACTGCACCGTCGATGTCCAAGCACTCGTCGAAGTCGCCGTACTGGTTGGCGTTGCCACTTAGAATACCCGACGGAGGTTTTGCCGTCGCATCGTACACTGTAACAAGCCACTATGTTTAATAAGTCATTTCTGTTTTCTGTACATATATAACACAATAGAAACGCGGTCCAAGTGGTGCATTAAATACTTTTATGAACCCCCTCTTCGCTCGGTTACGTCCTTAGATGCCTAACAACAGCCTAAGTATTGCTCCAGGTCATGTGGCTATGTGTTGACTAAATTATATCCAATTACATCCAGCCGTTAACGTGAATTACTGTTATTATTATTTCTGATTAATATTTTTTGTCTTTAAATGTAGCAATAGTGTTGCTTAATATTTTAATTTTAAATAATAGCAATCTAAATTAATATTTTAACTTCTTTTAAATTATATATATAAAACAATAATATTGCTTCGATAAATAATTAATATTTTTAATTTTTAATATTCTTTATGGTTATACATAATATAATAATAGCAACACTAAATAATATTATTAATTAATAAAGTTTTTAAAAATTGTAATATTTATAATAATAACAGCTAAAATTAAATTAATAATATTGCTATATTTAATTATAATACTTATTAAAAGAAAAAATGTTTAGAAATAAAAATCAACAAATATTGTAAGGTACTTTATTGCCATTTTTGAATTTTTGAAATCATTTTTGTAAAATAGGTAGGCACGGTCTGTAACAAGTATGTGTTTGAGACGTCTATAACCTCAGTCTCTCCCGTGACCATGATTGCTGTAAAGCATTCGAAACGTGGGGAACCAAAAATCAAAATAAATCCGCCAAATAATCCGAAAAGATAGTTTTATTTACAATGTCAAATATTCGCGTAAATCTAAGAAAATATTAAGTGGGTTGTATAAAAAAATTTACACATATACCTACTAGTAAGACAGAATAAGTATTCCAAAGCTATACAACAGTAAGTACTTATTTTTTTCATTAAGTACCAAAGATTTGAATATCACATCCTATATAAATAAAAATGAAACACCGAAATGTATGTACGCGCATAACTTCGGATCGACTGCACCAAATTGGATAATTTAGGAATATGTCAGGAAGTTTTGTATAGAAGAAAATGAAAAGAATTTTTTTTTTACTAAAATATTTTTTTTTTAAATCTCATGATATGAAAAGTGAGTGAGTGAAATAGTTTTTAACCCGGAATTCATCCCTTAAGGGGGTGAGAATGGGAATGAAAGTTTGTATGGGGAAGCAAGCTAGTGACGAACCCGAGCGAAGCGAGGGTGAGTCGCTAGTTTGTTATGATGGATGATGCTATGTTTCGAATCCCGCAGATGTTTTGGACTTTATATAAAAGTAGCAAAGCAACATCAATTGGAAAGACATTGAACCAAAACAGAAATGACAACTATATTTCCTATTGATATTATTTTACTTGTTTTTATGCTCAAAAACGCAAACGCTCAAAATGAATATCCATAAGCCATGTGCTTTTCTGAGCACGCCGAAAAAAATAATAATATATGCGACAGTGTGTTCGTTATATTTTTCTTCTTTCGCGTAGCTTTTTTGAACCATTTTCCTATTCACAGATATCCTTTTTTCCACACTGTCTACACTATAAACAGAGACTAATTTATTTACCGGTAAATGAATCGATTTCCATATGTATTAGTTTATCATATAGAGCTATAGTAGGACCAGATCTCGATATATACATATTATGTACATAATATACAATAATTTCAAATTATACATATATCTTTAAAAGTAAAGCCTTAATTATTAATTATAAAAATCATATTTTAAATGTTTTTAAGAATATGAGCAGTGACTATCAGCATTATATGTTGTCTTCTGTGCCACCACTAATAAAATTTATCTTTAAGATAATATGTAAATTCATATAATATATCTATTCATTATGAATCTGACGAATAATCAACGTTATCAGACGGGACATATTATCAAATTCAAGTTTTAATATACCTATTACACGTTAAAGCTACTATTGGATTTTAACTGCAAAGTCCCAAGTGAACTCGAGTGTTCATATATGTTGGAACTCAATAACCTGGGGCTAAATTGAGAGTTGAAGCCCGTTTTTTGAATGTCGTCTACTAACATTGAACCTTTTTACGTCCAAATGGTGAAATGACAGTGAGCGTTGAATGCTAGGCGCGTACAATCTGACTGACATTGGCGTGACTCGACTTCGTTGCGATTTGTGTTCGGAATGAAATTTAAGATGTACTGAACATAAAATTTTGCAACAATTTAGTGTATGATTATTATTTTTAGTCTCGTTTGTCTAATGTTTATTTAGTCGCCTGCAGATTATGCCCTGGCTCAGATCCTGGATTATACTAAGAATAGTAAGTTTTTCAGTTCAGTATGTCTTAGGTGCAGCCTTAAATTAGAAGGTGTCGGTGCTACAACTCCATGCCGTTATCACGCTGTGCTATATTCTACGACAGTCCAATACAAAAGATATTGATCAAGAGTTCACTTTTTACTGGTTGATTGTCATCCACCAAATTATGGCGATAAAAAGAGTAAAGTCCAAATGAGTTTATAAATGTATTATTTTAACTGCCTCGGTGGTGTAGTGGCTAGCATGCACGGCTGCACACCCGGAGGTTCTGGGTTCGAGCCCCGGCTCGGACTAAGTTTAGTTATTGAGTCTTTCTGTATATTAAGCCTCAGTAACAGCCCGGAGTTGGGAAGTTAGCGGTGCTTCACCCCCGTGCCTCGGAAAGCACGTAAAGCCGTCGGTCCTGCGCCTTAATTCTCACCGGTCGTGTCGAGCAGTCGTCCCACCGGAGTATGAGAATGACAGGAATAGAGAGTGCACGTTTTGTCTGCGCGTACACTTGTGCACTATAATATCTCCTGCGCAGTTGGCTAGTCTTAATGAGATTGGCCGCCGTGGCCGGAATCGGTCAGGAGAACATCATCAAATGTATTAATAAGTATCAACTATTAATATTTAAAACATTGAGTAGATATTATTTCATTAGTTTATAGTATAATAATAGTAGCAATAAATAATCCTATATATTACTATAGAATAAAAACGCGTTGTTAAGTTTAATTAAAAAGATATTTTTTTTTATTAAATCAAGACCTTGTAATTTACGATTCGAATTGCCTTACTGGTGGCAGGATAAAATAAAATAAATTTTATTTTTAGACTAGCGGTACGTTTGAAATAGATATACTTAAATAGTTATTAGCCAACGTTAGCCATATAAATTTTAATTTTTTTTCGTTATTTTTTTCATTTTTTCTCTTTATTAACACCTCCAGGTAAATTTCTAAGAAATTAATTAAATTACTAAAAAATCTATTGTTAAATATAACGCCGACGTGTTCACGGTCGTGGAAGGATCAAAACCTTCCGTGGACCTTAAGGAACATACGAAAAAAAAAATTAGCCGAATTTTGTCATTCTTGAGTTATGCGTTTACCAACATTCATATATATACATATATATATATATATATATATATAGAAGGAAAAGTCACAAGACGACATTGGGGATTTGACCCCGTGTAGATATTGTAGCAGCCAGCGATGAAAAATATGTAGCTTTATTTTAGATAAATATGTAGATTACGAAAATTGTTTTTGTATTATTTTAGATTAAACTATCATTTGCTATGACAAATAGATATATAAATCGATATATTTTACATTAGACATTGTTTCATTTTTTACTAGCGATTTACCCTCACTTCGCGTGGGGGTGTGCTTCCCTAGGCGCCTTTGTAGGTTACCGACTTTAATTAAAGCTATTATGATTTTTGAAACTTAAAACATTTTTATCGCAATGAAACATTGCCTATTATCTTCGACAGAAATTTTGCTTACTATTACTGCAGTAGAGATTACCCCCTAAATACACAAACTTACAAATTTTACCTCTTGCTCCTTATATTATTTATATTGTAATTACGATTTTATGAATAAAAGTATTATTATTAATATTTGTATGAAGTACTCAACCTTTAAATTAATATATAAATAGATAAGATAATTTTCTAAGATTTTATAAATAAAAGTAACCTCAAAAATAATGTGAAATTAATTTAGCTCAGGCCTCTTACACATATTTTTTTTCTTTTCTTGTTTGTAATATAAAAATAAGCAATACTTTATATTTAATTCCTACTCAGTTGCATAGCCATATTCCGTTTAAAAAAAAAGTAACACAAACCTCCTTTGGTACAAGGAGATTTTTGGTCCCCTCAAAATGTAAACTAAAAATTCTTTCATAGCTCATATCTGGAAAAATTTGATAATCCTCAGTATCTAAAATATTTTAGCAAATACTTTGCTCTTATAAAAATCTTCTTAAAACATTTTTTCATATATACATTCATCTTTCAAAAGATCTTGCAAACAGGTAATTTTATTATCGTCTATACATATATTAAAATTGTAACTGAGTGGAATCTGTACATTAAATATTTTTTGGAAAATCTTGTTGAAATAGATATTATTATCGATAAAGAGGCCGAATCTATGGTTTTTAGATTTTTTTGTCTCTGTCTGGGAACGTCTTAGGTTATATTAGGTAAATTGTTTTTTATTTTCATGGTGGTCAATTTGTTTTCATTTGCATGAGATAGAAGAAAAAAATTCAGATTTAGTTTTCTCTTCAAAATTGCTTAAATATTTTCTTATTTATATTTTTTTTTATTTATAATTAATTTTAAAATATAATGGTATAAATACAAAAATAGATAATTAAATCTAATGTAAGGGATAATGTGTTAATAAAAATGTTTCTAGATTTGTATGAATTTGATATTTCTGTTTCTTAGGTGAAGGTTCATTCATTTTTTACGCAGTAATAACCTAGGTACTGATATTTTAGCGAATTTATGTTCTATAAAGTTCTATTTTAATTTAAATTCGTTTCCACGTTCTCAAAATTACTTCCGTTATTTTTAAACAGAAAACGATTTATCTAACTCAAATGTATAAGTTTTTACATCTCGGTTGTATTTAGTGCTTCATATAAAACCCAACTTTATTTTTTTAACTCTAAAAACAAATTCTTTCTTAGATTTACGCGAATGTTTAAATGAAACTATTTTTTATTTTTTCCTACCGGCGTTTAAATTTGATAAAAAATTAAAATAATACCGTGACAAAACCCGAAAAGATAGTTTTATTTAAAATATTAAAATAACAGTTGATACCGAAAATAACTTTACACATATATAAATAAATTTTAATTAACATTTTGCTTTAATTATTTTGTTTCAAAAAGAGAAAATGTCAAAATATTTCCTCAATGATCAATAAACTTATATTACATACAATTATATATTATACAATAATATAGCAGTTATTTTTTTTTGTACATAATTTAATTGAATTCAAGTAATTTTACTTCGAATAAATAAAAAAAACTTCATTTTCGTATATCTTGATTCATATTTTATTGGTAAATCAAATGTTAAATATAAAGAAAACGATAAAAAACATATTTTATTAATTTACTGTGTTTATTTCAAAATTAACATAATAATATAAATTTTGTAATTTTTTTGTGTAGATTCAATTGAAATTTAATGGTGTTTTTGTATGTTATCATATTTATTTTGATAAGTATTATTTGAACATTTGATGGGAAGGTTAAATCTCAAGTTAACCATGCTTAAAGACTCACGATGTCACTAAAAATTTTCGATACAAACAATAGTTCAAGTACTTTCGTATGCGAACCTCGTTGTTGTTGAGGCTGTTTGTTTTTACACCGGCCAGTTAAATGTATAAAAGTATATTTAACATATTACTCGTAATACTTAAAAATGATTTATGCTTATACAAAAATTCAGTTTCAATTAAGATAAAAAATTATCAAAAATATTTATTTATTATTTATTTCATTTTACTATTTAATTTTAAAATAAATTATGTGACTTTTTATTCCATAAATTATATTTATCTCGCAATATTTAATAGCCAAATAAATAATAATAATTACTTTTCAATGCCCATAGCTCCAGTCTATCCAGACTATCCAGAAACAATCTGCTGTCCCGACGACACTGTTGACTCGTGCCATTCATGGGTACCATTATTTTCGGGAACCTGTCCCATAGTTCCAGAATATTTACTTTCGCATTATCGACATATGAATTGTTCTTTACTTTAAATATGGTTCCATTGAATATACTTTCAGACAACAAGCTATTTTTCATAGTAAGTTCTATACACTCGCGGGCTGCGCAGGCGCACACCAGGCAGAGAAACACGCAGGCGCGCGCAGCCATGTTACTCTTAGCAATGATGCTTCGTACCGGCAATTTGGTATTAAGATCGGTGGAACAATAACCCTATGACACTGACATCAACAACAATAGAGTTGACTAATTTCATATCTACCTACTCATTATTAATTTATTAAAAAAAATATTCACATCTTAATTTTCATAACTTATTGATTTTTACAACATTTTCGATTTTTTTATTGTAAAGCCTTTTACGGATAACAAAAGTTAACCGCGCGGACTAAGGCAGCGGAGCGGTCGTGGATATTTGTGAAAGTAAAGGACACAAGTACAAGGATCAAGGGCTAAACGTTTGCTGTACTTATTTAAATAATTTCGGTATTTATTTTTATGACAATTTCCATATATATATTTTTTTTGAGTTTAATACGTCTTAAACTATGTTTCCCATTATTATATTAAAGAGGTGCAATTAACTTGGTAGTTGGTATGTAGGAGGTAAAATCTGTACCTATAGAGGCGATACTAAAAATTATTACTAGTAGTAAGCATTTGAGTGACATAGGCTATTTTTTTTCGTTAAAAAAAGTTTTGGAAGCTCTGTTATATCAAATTTCAGGTACATGTATGGAGCGGTACCCCTGTTTTTTGTTTTTTTGTTATTATTTCAGTACAAAATTGTCTAGTGGTTCACATGAAGCACCTTTCTACTAAATTTTAGCAATGTAGCTCAAATAGTCGTCGAGTAAAATGCTGTGACATACGGACAGACAGACATAACCAAATTTGGAGGATCCGTTTTGGCTTTTTTGACTACAGAACACTAAATGAAAGACTAACTAGAAACGTGAATTTTACCGACTTAAAAAAAGAGAGAAGCTTTTCAATTAGGGTGTATGATTTTAATGTGTATTATATTAGACTGAATTATTATAAGTCTGTATCCGAAGGATGTTCCCATATAAACTTAAAGAACGAATACCCCTACCCTCTCTTAGGGGTTTAAGACGGTTATATGTTGGTGTAACTTTTTATTCAAAAATATTATTTAAAGTTTTTCGTTTTGCAAGGGTTGTGTTTCAAGTCTGAGCTAGTTTTGATATCACGAAAACAAAATTTGAGGTCGCAAATCATCGATATGAGTTTTAAGAAATATTCAATCAAAACGTAGGTATTCTAGTTATTTAACAGACAGCAAAAAAATCATTCTTTTAGGATTCTCCAACTCTCTCTCCTTTTTTGTATACAAAATGCGTAAAGATTGATATTAAGACGAAAAAGCCTCGTACAAGTGTTAGTGTATCTACATATTATGTAAGAAATTTGAGGACAGAATCATTGACTACTTTTATTGATCATTCGATATGCACGCGTGACCAAACATAAATGTTTAACTTAGAGTCATAGATTATAGCGCTTAATGGTCGACACTATAACTCGTATTATTAAATTGTTATTAATATAATGTCTTTAGCGATATATTTGTAGGATACCTAATAAGGTTTTAAGTGGAATTAGATAAAATCCATGAAAAGTTGCACATTTTGTTATATTTTAATACTGAGTGCTGACTAATATTATGTTTTAAATAGACCTTTTGTTACGCATTCGAACAGATCATACAATATTTTAGGTAACGGTTGTAAGATTTTGTGTTTTAGGTTAGCTTAGGTTTTTGAACAATTCCACCTTGTTTTCCGTTTTTCCATTTTTGTTATTTATACTTATAAATAAAATATAAGGATATGTTAAGATGAAGGTTGTAATTGTGGACTTTCTGATATCGGACAAACTAAAATTGCCATTTATTTCGGGTCTACATAGTGTACGGTCCCCGTAAAAAATGGAAATTTATACGGATTTTTAAAATAGTACCTTAAATACTTCTTACTTACAGATAAAAGGTAACTTTACAGACTTCAAAATTATGTAACAATAATTATTCTATTCTTAGGTTTTTTTTATTTTACATGAAACCACCCTTGAGGTGTAAACTACTAGTTTTTTCCCGCGGCTTCGCTCGCGTGATAACTGGGATGGGGGTCAAAGGTACATTTATCTTGAATTAAATAAACATTATCATATTAAGTGCAAAAATGTCATCACAGGTTATTTAAACATATGGATTCCAATTACTTCCATCTTCAGGATGTAAATTGTTTGTTATCAACAGTACAACATCCACAATCCACCAGATACCCAAACCTCCTAATGTCAAAAGCTTGCCAACAGCTGTACCTGTCTATGTCAATCTCAGGATGCAATCTATGCCCCTGCCTTGAATCTGTTCATGGTTTTAGCGTGAAAAACGAAATATGTAACAGAGTTATTTGCACGTCTATAATATTAATATGGATTCATTACAAAAAGAATAATAAAAATCGGTTCACAACAAGTCGTAACAAACTCTCAAAAAATAGTAGTCGAACTGAGTAGTGTAGTAGGGGAGCCCAAGAGGGGATTTTCTGTAGTTACTCGAGCGCGGCAGATTAACATAAAAGAGGTTACCTTGCACTCTATTGAGTACTTTCACCACAATATAATACACAAGCCTAAGAGGCAAAAATCATCATAAACTTTATAGTCGATTTTTGCCTCTTCGGCTTGTGCAAATCGGCAGATTATTGAATTGGACACTTTTCAGGATGTGACTAGCCTACCACACCTTAATCTGACGGTTTCAAGTATTTCTACCTTATCAAAACATTTTTTAAATATTTTAATCGGCTTCCCTAGACGCGCCCCTTTATATAGAAGACTTATATTATACTTATATAGAAGACTTATATTATGTTAATCTGCCGCGCTCGAGTAACTACAGAAAATCCCCTCTTGGGCTCCCCTACTAGTGGTAGTAGCCTTTTTAGAGCGGTCAATTAATAACTTTAAATTACATTAACCTCAGTTACAACCAAATAACAAACTTGTGTACACAATAGATAGCTGATATTAGATTTGTTCTAGACTAGTGATTTACCATGGCCTTGCTCGGAAGCGTTCCTCCATAATGCATTCAGTAGGTGTATAGCGAATTACTCAAATGATTACTTGTAGTAAAATATTATATTTAGACCTAGTTTGCTTTAATAAGACCATTTCAGGTCCAGTGCGGGATGATGGAGCTAAGTCAGTGAAAGCCAACAAATCCTGCTAGTGCTCGAGTTTCGATTAATTTAGTTTATTTGAATGAATTCCCTTGCAATGAATTAAAACACTGGCTTAAATGATTTCATAGTCAAATAGCAAATAAAATTAAGATTGCGCTCCAATAAGAAACTGAGGGATGAAAAATCATTTTAAATGCTCATAATCGTGTATATTTAGTTAGATAGTTTTAAAAATAATATAAATGCGACAAAGTCACTTTTTAGTGTTAGTCAAAAGTTGGTTAACGTGTTATATACTTCTATGAGACTTAGAGTAAAGTGTGCATCTGTAACTTTTCAAATTGCGTGGAAAATTGAACATGAAAATTATTTTAATGTATAACATGAAACACCATCTTATATTTGCTGCAAAAAAACTGTAAGACATTTTATTTTATTTTTAGCCAAGTATAAAAAGAAGTGAACAAAGTAAGTGAGTAGGTAAAGCTTAAAGCAGTCTCATACAAGTAGTTGAACTTTGTACAAAGTGAACAAATAAATGTGTAACTATTGATAGTGGAGTCACACCACAAAGATAATGTAAGGTAAATGTCATGTGTAGAAGATTAATGCCCGATTTCACTAACAACCCATAAGCTACCACCTACGTATGGGATCCCTAGCTTAAAAGTCCCCTAAACTAGCCCCTAAATTAAATTTCGTTTTACGATCGTCTTTAAGCCCATATTTCGAGCACCTAAATTTAGGGGGCCTTTTAATATTTTGGTGACCCCTAACTGTCGGTGAAACAGAAACTGTCCCCTAACAGCCCTCTAACCATGCTTAGGGGATCCCTTAAACTAAGGTGACGTTGGTGAAATCGGGCATAACTCTCATTCTTTTTTTGATTCGTGGGGAAACCCCCTTTCGGGTGCCCGAACTCGGGGTATGTGGGACTCCTGTCGCTAGAAGCACGACAGACTACCCACTAAAACCAGCACGGTGATTCCTATCGCAAGAGACAGGGCCACGGGATCGCTTGCACGTTCGTCCGCGAAAGATTAAGTACCCTATGTACGTAAGTTAGGCTTGCACTTCGGTCATTTCTAATTCAATTTTTATTTTTAATTAATTCAGATTGTGATTAATTCTGCCTAAAATCTATAGTATATTAGCTTCCTTTACATAGTATGTGGAAACTAACCTTTAAAAATATATTACTTTAGCCTATTTTTAACCATTATATCGATTGAAAACTTTTCAAATATATATGTAAATCTGGGTGACAATACGATAATTTCATGGTAACATTCAGTTCTGATAATGGAGCCAGAAGGTGGTAATTTAAACTTTATAATAGCTATTTATAGACTCCTTTTATTAGATTTGTTTCGATTTAAGAAAATTCTTTACGTGGGAAGTTAATAATATTTGTACATCTTAGTATTTACTATTTTAGCTATTTCAATCGATTTTATGAATGGTCCATATTAAGGAATGTTAATATGGACATGGAATAGGCAGTGTTAGCCCAGTGGTAACGCACTCGCTTGGGAAACCGAGTGAAGCTAGTTCAAATCCCGGGTCTTGCACCTCTGATATTTTCATGTGCGAATCATTTCCTACATGATTACCACTTGCCTTACGGTGAAGGAAAACATCGTGAGGAAACCTGCATGTCTAAGAGAACTTAGTTAGATTTCGAAAGACATGACAGTGTAATCCGCCAACCCGCACTTGGCCAGCGTGATGGACTATGGCCTGTGATCCCCCTCGTATTGAAAGGAGACCCGTGCACAGCAATGGAACTTTAAAAATACATACATACATACATACATACATACATACAAAGAATGTTAAGATTAAGTTAAAATGATTAATAGTAATTATCAATTTAATTAGCCTCATTTATAATGT
Source organism: Brenthis ino (assembly GCA_921882275.1). Classification (NCBI taxonomy): domain Eukaryota; kingdom Metazoa; phylum Arthropoda; class Insecta; order Lepidoptera; family Nymphalidae; genus Brenthis; species Brenthis ino. The sequence continues at coordinate 4,285,301 of OV170232.1, forward strand.
AGTTAAAAATATAGACCTAAGTTTTCCCCAAAAAAAATGTTTTAAACATTATTAGTAAGTACGAGTATCAAGCTAATAGCATAAAATATATATTTCTATACAAAGTTTTATTGTATAAATTGTAAACGCGAAAAGCGTGTGTATGTTTGTTACTCATTCGCTGAAACGACTTGACGCATTTGAAACACATATAGACTTTGACTGACTAATGTTGGGCACCTCGGGACGTACTCGAGCGAAACCAGGGTAATTCGCTAGTTTAAAATAAAACTTTCTGTGATCCATTTTAGGAAAAATAATATATTAACTTTAGCTCTACAGATTTAGCGGATTGATCAGCTATTATATAATATTTGCATAATAATACTTAAAAATTGCAAAATTTAGTATATTATTTTCTACCACATTCCTCTGCGCCTTCTCTTCCCTTTATGTATTAGATCCCACTTTGTATAAATTATATAGGTTATACTAGAAGCTAAATCTATAACTAAAAATTCATAAAATAAATGTTGATCCCATTTCTAAGATTTAGTTTGTTCTAGGCATTTAAAGGACTAGTTTTATTTTTTATTTTTATCCAAGTAACTAAAGGGCATTGTATTACTCGTACAATGTCCTTCGCTTTAATTGATACACACGTTTTTCTAGCTACTTTAGTCTCTTCGCATTTTGCGCGAGTGGGTAAATAAAAGAAATAATTTAAAAATAACTTAAAAAGTACAGACCACTTCCAACAACTTTATTTATTTATTTTAAATATCCTAAACAAAGAATTTCGTTTAAATTTTGAAATATATGAGCATGTACGTATTGCAATAAGAAGAACAGGATAATTATATCGGCTTATAATAAAACATTTGATATATAATTTCACGTTCTTGAGCTTTTTTAGAATAAAAAAGTAAACATGCATCATTAGATGCCTTACAGTAGCCTAAGTGTTTCTCCAAATGCCAAAATTGGAAATAATGGACGCCGAAGCAGTATCTCTACTGTCCACAACGATTTCGACGAGTCGTTTCAAAGTCAAATGGAACAGACAAAAAAAATCGCAAAAAATCTAAAATTCTACAAAAAATTAAAGGCGATATTAAAAATAGAAGTTACTGTTGTTTAAAGTTTTTTAAAGTTTGCTGTGTATTAACCAGATTTGACTACCAAAAACTCAATTTGTGATTATAAGAATTGAATATACAAATCGTTTAGACTCTAAATAACGATGTTAGAATTTTAAACATAAAACATGTTCAATAAATATTGATTTTTACTAAATTAAAAAAAAGCTTTATTTATTGATACCTCTCTCCAAGAGATAATTTAATTTTATTCTGAGAAGTATTGATGTCCCGGGACCTTGGTCGTGGGTGGACTCGTGTCCCGGGACTTTGAAAATGTCGAGACTTCCCAAACCCTAGTATCTGTGCGTTTGTTGTCATCTTGATTACCCTCTTCAGAGGAATATAAGGAAAACTGTAAAGCCTAAATGAATTCTTCATTCTCGTGGTCAAAATCGTCAACACCTAACGACTCCTCGTTGAAGAGTGAAGTGAACAATGCTCACTGTCGGCTGGTTCGTGTATGTTTCCACCGTGCAATTCTCACAAATTACAGTGCAGTCCAAGCCCGTTTTTCGGCACCCACATGCTCTTCGTAGAAAAGACCGTTGGGCTGTCGCGTCACCCGCCGAGCGTCGGCATTTCTACATTGAACGTTCTATAGCTTAAAAAGTATGAACATTAGAAAAAAGTTTCAAACAAAAGTTGTAGAGAATAAATGGATCTTTAAAAATGGATAGATGCATTTTATTAATTAAACCAATATTTAAGAGTAACCGGTCGAGATAGAAGAACCGGTTCATTAAATGTGTAAGTTTTGCAAAAAAAATTTAGGACACAAAAGATGCGAAATTTTATTCTCTATAAAAATAGTTTCAATAACTTTTGCACTATAGTGCAGTTTTCGAGATATCGGCAAAAAAAGTTTTTTCGACATGGCGCCTGAAGCTCCACCAGAACCTGTCAGCATTTTGGTATTTTATACTCAGTAAGTGATCGTAAACCTTAAAAAAATAAAAAATTGCATCGGAAATTTAGTGTCAAGCTGACCAAAAAACGTCTATTTTTACCGTAGTACACTTAATAAACTTTTTTTAAGTTTAAGTATTTATTATTAGTATAATATTTGTGATAAACTACGAGCCTTATTATCAAAGTTTAGTCGATTAAGGAATAAAAAAAAATCCAATATTGCTCATGATGTAAAAACTTTGGGTGAATCAATAATTTCATATGAACTAAGCAGTTACGGTCTTACTCGTCCATACAAAACTCACATTGATGAAATATACAATTTACAGTTAAGACTCATAAAAACAATTGGACCTAAAAAAATTAAACATTCATACAAAGATGACGATTATGGGCTATTTAGTTACAAGCGATTAACCCTCGCTTCGCTCAGGTCCAACCTTAAGTACGTTTAAACGGTTTTACTAATATGGAACAAAAACAAATCTATCCCACGAGAACAGTACATTTTTCCGAGTTAAAAAGTAACCTGTGTGCTTTTGATTGAGTAACAAACATCCATCCATGCAAACTTTGGCATTTATAATATTAGGTAATAGAATTGCATAGTAATGCCAGTACACAACAGAATTCTCTACTTATTACTGAAAGAACAATATCTATACTTATTATAAAAATAAGTCCCCCGGCCGCGTCTTTCTGTCCTCCTGTCTGTCCTCCTGTCTGTCTGTACGCGATAAACTCGAAAACTACTGAACGGAATATTTTATATTATCGTTACTTATTTATTGTACTTCTGTACACTAAATAAATAACAATAAAGAACACTTTCTAAGAAGCCATATAAACATAAAAGTAGAAATGCCCAAATATAAAAATAATTATGGAAAAATGGTATTAGAATATTTAATTTCTTTTTTAATTAATAGCCTACCTAAAACTTTAAAAGATAAAATTAACAAAAGTATTATTAAATAATATAGGTACCTATATTAAAAAACTTATCTAGAGCGGTCTGTATAGACAGTTGTATTACGAATCGGTTATACCCGTACGCTAGTACTATGGTAATGACCATATATAACATTACAGTGCTAGTGCAGTGCATAATAAACGCAAATTGGTGATATTCTTATCTGATTTTAATAGATGTATAATTGCATATGTATGTATAATTAACTACCGCGTATGAATCCGCTGTGCACAGGAAAATCATACATTCATGGTTGTTGTTGCGCTGTTTGTATCTTGATTAGTGTGTATGTATGTATGTATTCAGCCCTTTTTAACGTCCCACTGCTGGGCACGGGCTTCCCTTCAATACGAGGGGGATCTGGAGTGTGTAAACAAATGTAATATACTCGTAAATTCAAATAAAATAAAAAAAATACAAAAGATATTAAATAGTGTAAGATATAGTAGCTCTGTTGCCTATTTTTTTTCTTTATCATATTCAGTGACAAACGAGTAGACAGCCCACCTGATGGAAAGTGGTACCTGTCGCCCATAACACCTACAGTTCATGCACCTAGGTTTTATGTTACTTACAAAAATGCAGAACCGCAGGTGCGTTGTCACTGTGGGGACTAAGATGATATGCCTCTTGCCTGTAATTGCGATGGCTACCTTATCCTTGAAACCGAAACACAACAATGTTGCGGGAGAAATAGATACGGGGTATCTACATATTATATACGAGTAAGAGTGCATGTATACTGCAGTAACTTGAATATCGAAATATTGTTATAATATATTGGTATATTATAACAATATTTCGATATTCAAGTTACTGCATCAAAGCTGACGAAAGGCATGTTACAAAATTAAATTATTATTTATAACCATATTTATGGTATGCAATAAAAAAACGTTTGATTCTATTTCATAAATTAATAAGTTAATTTAAATGCCAAAAAGAATTAAGCTCGGGGAACAGGACATGAATTACATCAATTTACAAGGACATCTTGTTTTGTGAATCATATAAATATGCATATAAGAGGTAAAAAATAATTTCGTTAATAAAATTTGTCGGGGGTATAAAAACTTTAGCAAAGCTATCGGTGGAATCTAAAATAGATATTATGATAAACTAGCGACTCACCTTCGCTTCGTTCGGGTGTTCATTTTGTTCATAATTTCATGGCTTTTTTTAATTTTTTCGCGGAACCCTAAAAAAATAGCCTAAATTACTCCTTATAACATCAGCTATCTGCCAGTGAGAGTCCCGTCAAAATTGGTCCAGCTATTTCAGAGATTAGCAGGAACAAACAGGGAGACATAAACACACAAAAAAATTAAAAAATGTTTTTTCTTGTATGTACGGTATATATTTTCATATCTATTTAGTAAAAAGCTGTTATTTTGACATTACAAACAAACACTTCAATTTTATTTATTTGTAATAGATTGTAAAAATATTGCGGAAGAGAATCAAATTATAGTGTTTTTTAATTATATGATATTACTACTCGTATCATTGGCCACGGTATCGCGCTCTAGTTGATTTATCTGTTAGCAAAATATCTAACCTCTGCGTCTCTAAAGTAGGTCGTACGTATCTTTGATGTTAGCAAAAATATAGTACTTTCATATGAACTTGCGAAAGCCTTTATACCCCCTTTAAGTGGATCCTCTCGCATATCTCCATAGCTGATATCTTCTACCTATAAAATAGCTAAACTGCTAAATATCAGATTCATAAAATAAGTGCTTTTCTAGGTTTTATAATTAATCACTGAATAAGTGAGTGATATTTCACTTCTATACAGGTATACTCGTAGAGTTTAGACTAACTTTGCCCCCGGTTCTGACTGTGCAGGTTATTTATTAGTCTGGTAGCGAGATTTGAGATGATCGTATAAACTTCGCTTGGATTTAACCTTAAATTGACACGGATTGGCACTTCTAGAGGTTTAGGCGTATACTGGGCAAAATGTCTGCTATTTTAAGGCCATAAAATGATTAAGGATTTATTTAGATACGTCTATCTTATTTTCAAATTACTAACAAATTACTCGTAATTTTTTACCAAAATGGTATGTAATTCAGCTTTTTCAAAGGTTAGCCTGGACACTCAAACATATGGACAGACAGATTATTAACGTACTATCGCGCAAGAGAAAACTAAGTAATAGCTTTAAAATCTTATAAACCATTAGGAATTGCTAAGCAAACAGTAGGTCGCGAGTTCGATTTTTGCATGAAACGATCACAGATATGTATTTGTCGTAGATATGCCTACTTTAGATAAGAGAGACGTCCCAAACACGCAACGTCTCAAATATCTCAGTACAGAGTCTACAGTCCCGTGAGAGTGAGAGGATCCTAAGTAAACACAAAGTAATTGGTGTACGCGTTTTGTGATTTTTTGTTGAAATATCCTAGGTATAGAAAACTATATGCGTGTAAGATACATGCTAATATTTGTTGTACTTGAGAAGTTATGAGTGTTCTGTCTTATCTGTACCTTTCTCAGAATAAAAATTCTATACGCTTTTCTACGAACATTGTATTTCATACAAGTTTATTTGTTTCAAAGTTGTCAATATAATTACAATAAACATTTTTCATGACAAAAACTTTTGTTACGAATTCGATATTTAAAATTCATAATATCCTGCCATGTAAATAGACCTTCATGTGAAGCGGACAACGAAAAAAACAAGCTTCTCGTGGATTATGGGATTCTAAAGAATTGGCCTGATTATAGGAAGGGTTTCTTTGTTTGTTTTTTCATATTGAAGTATTTTAAAAGAAAATACGTAACTGTTTTGTATAGAAAATTTACTGTTCTTTTTGATTCTTAAATCAGATTCCAAAGAGATTACTGGCATTACTTTTCACATTAATGTGAAATATAATTCTTTTAATGAAATCAAAACTTATTTAGCCGCGTTGAGCGATTTTTGGTAGGAGCAAAACTTCTGGGTTCGCGTCACCGACATGCTACGTGTGACATGTGACGTGTTGGCGCAGTCTGCCGCAGACTGGGACGCGCGGCGTTATATGTTTTAATGAATAAATAAACTATATCAAAATCTAAATAATTACCTACTGATCGGAGTGCGGATGGATGTGAAAACCAGACTAATAATAATTTCAATGTACAAATTATGAAATTATAAGTATTCATACTATAATTAGTTTAAAAATTAAAAAAATACTGTTATTCCAAGTTATAAGTTTTTACTTCTGTCGGCAGTCCCCATGACTGCCTATGTTAAGTTTTGGTCTATCATTGAATACTTAATAACATTTTTTTTTTATTAGCCACAAGACAACTTTGGGGCCGTTCATAAAATACGTCACACTAAAATCAGCTTTTTCTGACCCCCTCCCCCCCTATTGTCACGCTGTGTCACACTTTCTGTGACTTCCCTAGAAATATTTCGTCACAAAAACTAAGACCCTCCCTGCTGAGTATGATAAATTCTAAATGATAGTACACAAATTCTGAAAAATAAAAATATTTATTTAGTTATTATAATAACATTTAAATAAATTAATAAATATCTTTCATAACGAACATATAAATAATATTTCTATTATTCAGAAGTCCAAGGATTTTCTAAATGGGCCGAAATATCTACAATCGGTATTGCACCATCTTCTTCTTCAAAACTACCGTTTACTTCATCGTCATCTAACCATTCTGCATTTTCCGTACCATCGTTTTCATCTTCTATTATGCATAACAGCTCTCGAGCTCGCCGAGCTGCGATACGAGTTGGTTGTACGCGCCGAACTACTTCACCCTTTCTATTTTGTTTTGGATGTAAATGTTTTAAATGCTGTAGTAAGGTTTTGTTAGATGTGTGATATAGGCCACATTCTTTACATGTTCTACTCGCCAATTTATCGTGGACTGACGGACAAAACCAATCGAAAGGAATTTGTTTAAAATCCGGAGCTTCAGGCTGAAGTTTCACAGCAAGACGAGCAAATAGGTTAAGATATGTGCCATCATCAGAATTCACTTGCGATACCTTTAATCCGTTTTGAGTTTGTTGTAATTTAATTTGTGGAGGCAAAAATCCGTTTGGAAGTAAATTTCTCAAACTACTTCTATATTGGCCACAGCAGTCTTCGTCTGAGCATTTCAAAATTTGCAATAAATATTGTGATTCACGAACATGTTTACAGTACCAATCATCGATTAATGTTTCTACATTTTCACTAACCTCTTCTTCTGGTACAATATACTCTGCATGTACATCATAACTATCGACTTTTAACGACTTCCAAACACTAGCCAAAGTTGTCCCTGCATATTTAAAGTTTTTTTTCCAAATTTTTGTGTACGGTTTTACCGTAAGAATCTAAATGCGATCCATAATGCTCATGAGGCAAAATTAAGCCTGCAAGCTCATGACTTAGCGGAGCCATTCTTCTTTCCACACGATTGTAAGCACTCCTACCCGGTGCATTGATAACAACAAATAAAGCATCTAAATTAAATTCTCGAAAATGCTGGATAGCATAAAATATTACTTTTGCGTAGCGAGGATTTTCGTCAGGACCCCATCAGCAGAAACGATTACTACAGGTTTTGGAGATCCAGTGTTGGTGTAGGCGAAACTTCGAAATGATTCCAGTTCAAAAAAATTTTTTAAATCATTGGCATGTGTCTTGGTAGTCGAACTAGAACGCTTGCCACTCCGAATAGCTATAAATGTTGGTCCTGAATAGGTTACTTTTGAAGGATTTCCAAAATTTTATAAGTGTTAAATAATTTTTGATAGAGTTCATTTCTTATCGATGTCATTGTTTTCTTATATGTATCTCAACTATTAAAATCAGAAGTGACAAATTTTGGCAATAAAGAGTATAAAGTAATTAACTGAAGAGTATTAAATTGAGAAGATGATAAAAGCATCTGTATTAGTTCACTGCTAAATGGCGAATGAAGGAATAAAATAATAATAAATACATGAGAAACAGTATTTTCATTTGATACTGAATCGAGAGCGCAGGGTACGTGGAAACGTTACTCTCTCAAGTATTGCAAAAACAAAGAAACCAGTTGTGACGGATCGCAACGCCGCTAGAGTCGCGCCACAGAGCTAACTCTCATGTCAAAAAATAATAAGCGGCGAACGTCACGTTGCCGTATACCCCCCGTCCCCCCTTGTCACATCTTGTCACACTCAGCCAGACCCCTCCCCTCCCCTTATATGCGAACGTATTTTATGAACGGCCCCTTTTATAAATGATTATGATACGCTATACTTCAAAAAACTATGCCAGACACTAATGATGTCAATAATTTTGTTAATTGGTAAATAATACGAAAATGATAAACAGTTATTTACACGTCATAGTTTTTTTTCTTTGTATAAAGGTAAATCTCTGAAATTACTGAACTGTTTCTCAAACTTCTTGCAATTTTACAACGTTAAATAATTATTCCTAAAATTATCTATTTTTATTGATATACCATGCGAGTAAAACCGCATCAGCATATTAGTATATAAATTATAGGATAAATAAAAAAATAACTTATAATAAATTCTATATTACCATATTTACATATAAAAATAAATTATATTTTCATTTAAATAGCCGAGATCAAAACGTCCCGTAAAATAAACATATGTATCACTTATATCATAATAATTTTTTTGGCAACTGTCTGTTCACTTTGAATCCTGGCAATAACACAATACAACGTACATTATGTACAAAAAGTTCCATTTTATTATATATAAGTTAATATTATAATAACATATGCCTACGATATACCTATGTATGTTTGTTCACTCAGTAAAAAACTTGACTTTTAACTTAAAATATTCAAATCACTTTATTTCTTCGTCACAAATTCCTACAATTAATATATGTGTACATATATACTTACAATAATACATTATGATTATTTCTATTACAATCATGAAATATAAACTTAGTGTTTACATATTTTACTAAGGACCTGCCTGAGTCGGCTTACTTGGCTGGTATTTTTAAGTTTAAGGTTACATTTTGAAAATAAAGACATACAATTTTACAAAAGTAAGTAAGTTTACTTTTATTCACGTTATATTTTTTTATTTTAATCATTAATAAATAAACTGTCAAAATGTCAACCCTTTAGAACAGGGGCACACGCAATGACATTCTACAATCGTTTAGAAAATAAAATGTAAAAAATATATAGTACGTTACATGACGTCTTAACGTTTAGTATAGATTTCTCAGAGATGAGATATTTTCCCGCAGTAAAAAGTATCTTATATGTAGCTATCATTATACCAAATTTTATCAAAATCTGTCCAGTGGTTTTCTCGTGATGCGGTCACATACAGACAAACCGACAAAATTTCTAAAAACTATAGATTCGTCCTCTGTATCGATAATAATGACCATTTCAATAAGATTTCCCAAACAATAGTTAATGTACAGATTGATTATCAGAAATCTATTTATCATAATGTCATTCCCATATAATACTTTCTTAGATTTACGCGAATATTTGACATTATTAAATAAAACTATCTTTTCGGATTATTTCGCGGATTTATTTTGATTATTTACAGATGTTAATTGTGGGTAGGCTGTCTGTAACAACTATACATTCAAGACATGTAACACCTCAGTCTCTCCCGTGACCATGGATGCTGTAAAGCATTCGAAACGTCGGGAACCAAAAATCAAAATAAATCCGCGAAATAATCCGAAAAGATAGTTTTATTTAATCATTACCTTATATTTTTAGGGTTCCGTACCCAAGAAGCTAAAACAGAACCTTTATAATTTCCACATATCCATCTGTCCGTATGTCACAGACTATTGATGGAATATTGGAGTAACATTATTGATATTTAGAAGGTAGTTATCTCATGTGGACCACTAGACAATTCTGCAGTTAAATTACAAAAAAAATGGGTTCATACTTGTATGATGTATATAACTGTGAGGGAAAAATTTATTTTATTTTTCTATTTTTGAACGATTAATTATTATTATAGAATTACTGTCTAATCCCCATGAATTGACATAAAATAGCACTTCAATTAACAGTGTAACAAATTAACATATACTTTCTTAGATTTATACGAATATTTGACATTTTAAATAAAACTATCTTTTCGGATTTACCAAGATTCTAAGCGTCGGAAACCAAAAATCAAAATAATATCGCGAAAAAATCTTAAAAGGTAGTTTTATTTAAAATTAAATTAATAGTTTAAACATACTCGTAATTGAATGAATTTAAACTAAAGATGGCGTTTGTTATAATAATAATACAAAATCTAAAATTCCACAAGAGACGTTACCTTTATTATTTCGACTTTCAACCTGCTTTACAGATGCCTGTTTTAATTTAGTTTGCAACGACGTGCAGAGAAAATAGAACATGCATTGAATTTGTGGAAGCCAAATCTTTTTACAAAAAACGTTGGATTTATTTCAACGAAATTTAATTTAATTCTACAGATAGTAAAGTAATTTTTATTATATAAAAATTACCTATACCTTTAACTTCTAAAATATACAATATAAATATTAAATACATACATTTATTACGAGCTTTGCTTGCTGCTTTATTTACATTAACTTCTTTAATCAAATTTATCAAATATTATTTGCCACGTGCTAATTATATACATATTAGGTTCATTCGTTTGCTTTGGCTATCAATCTTTTTTTTTAAACTTCTTTTTAGCGTTTTTATGCCCACTAGAGGGCGCCATATTGAACTACTCACACTAGCCACGTCACATAGCCTATAACCAGTGACCATTGGTGACGCTTCTAACCACGCCTCATTTATCAAATTATGATTGGTAGTTTAGATGATATACGGGCACAAATGAACATACAAACACTGACATTTAAAACCCTCCATAGGCCTCGCCTAAGTCGGGTAAAAACCTTCCTTTTTATTGCACGCCGTAATTCGTTAAAAACCATGGTACCAAGCTTAAATAAGTAGGTACACAACACATCCACAAATTCTAGTAGTAAAAAACAAAATGGCGTCGCTGTCAACTGTCTACATCCACACATCTGGTACCAGCCCTGCATAAGCACGGAACACATCCATAAGTAGTAGCAACAAACAAAGTGGGCATCACTATTAACTGCCCACATCCACACAGTCAGTACCAGGCCTGCATAAACACGTAACACATCCGTAACTAGCGCTAACAAACAAAATGACGTCACTGTCAAAAACAAAATGGCGTCACCGTCACCCGCCCGCGTCCACGCAGTCGGTACCAGGCCTGCAGGTGCACGCGACGCGGCCGGCGCCGTCCCGCGCGAGCCAGGCGCCGGCGGCGCACGGCCCGCGCGTGTGCAGCAGGTGGCACGTCTTGTTGTACTCCACTGCGCCTGCGCGGGACGAACACCCGGACACCTGGGGTGGAGTGTGTTATTGATATATAAGTACACGTAGGTTTATGTCGAATCGATGAGATGGTTCTTATATATTATAATGGTTCACATATAGTTATATGGATAGTGTTTTGTATACATGTACATATGTACATACTTATTAATAAAAATTAAAAAAAAACGACTTCAAAAAACATTAAAAAGATAACTGATTGGTAGTTTTCATGTACACAGATAAATAAAATTGAAGTGTCTGTTTGTAATGTCCAAATAACAGCGCTTTACTAAATGATACTTATAAGAAAGACACATTTTTTTAAATTTTTAACTTTGTCTCTGTTTGTTTGTTCCGGATAATCTCTGAAACGGACTGATTTTGACGGGACTTTCACTGGGAAATAATTGATGTTATAGGGTGTAACATAATCTACTTTTATTTTAGAAAAATAATTAGGATTCCGCTTAAAAAAACGTACCTAGGGACGAACCCGAGCGAAGTGAGGGTGAGTCGCTAGTTTACTATAGATACCTAATCGGATATTTTCGAAGTCGGTGTGCTTTGATTTGCATCGGCTGGCAATTCATAATAGAAAATACCTGTTTTGAATTGACCCAGAATAGTTTCAGCCCAAATTTTTGATTTATTGCCTTATAAACTAACCTCAAAGACTGAGTTCACACTGCATTTTACTGCTCGTTTTTTGCAGTAAACGTTTTGCCTTATATTAAATGAACAATTCTTGTTTCATTTCGTGTATCTCGATGATCGTGATTTGGTTTTTTTTTTATGACAATTCTATTGCTGACAATGAAAAAAACATATCGCCAATCAATAGTAACCTACTGAACGAGTGTTTCGTCCAGGTACTCGTGTATTTGTATGAACAAATGATTAACCATAAGCCCTGATGGACCATATATGTAAGTAATATGTATATATGGGATCCGCCGCCTTGAGGGAAGCCAGTTAGTTACCAAGCTGGTCTTAGTTGCGCACCCGTTCAGATGAAACATTATGATGTAAATATAATTTTAATTCACACGAGTTATAGATTTATGTATATACTAGCATTGCCCGCGGCTCCGCCCGCGTTCAGATGACCAAAAACCAAATTCTTAGGTTTTACATATTAGTATACTCTGACAATGCAGTTTTTGTATTTTTTCTCAGAAATAAGATATTATCCCGCGATAAAAAGTATCCTATATATTGACCCGGATAACCATCTATCACCGTACCAAATTTCATCAAAATCTGTCCTGGTTTTCTCGTGATGCGGTAACAGACAGACAGACAGACAGACAGACAGACAAAAATTCTAAAATTATAGATTCGGCCTCTGTATCGATAATAATGTCTATTTCAATAAGATTTTCCGAAAAATATTTAATGTACAGATTCGACTTAGTTACAATTTTATTATATGTATAGATGTATATGAACAAATAATTTACTATAAGCCCACGTACCTGGTGTTGCCTGGCGCGCAGGCAGGGTGCGCCGGAGCACACGCACACGCCGTTGTGGCTGAGGCCGTCGACAGCGGGGCGCGCGGCGAAGTCGAAGCTGAGGTGCTCGCCCGCGCCGCACGGCTCGCCCGCGCCCGGCCGGTAGCAGCGCCGCCGCGCGCGCACGTACAGCCGCCCGCGAGCGCACGGCACCTGCGCGTGTTATGTGTTAGGGAAAATTGAAATTATTGCTTTTTTTTATAAAATTTGTTGTTTCTATTGATATTAAATTAACATTTTACTTTAATAAAGCCACAAAAAAATTATTTGTATACAGATAAATAAAAATGAAGTGTTTGTTTGTAACGTCGAAATAACAGATTTTAATTTTTTAATAAATGCATATGAAATTATATACGATACTTGTAATAAAAACAAAATTCTTAACATTTTTTTCCGTCTGTCTGTATGATCCGACTAATCTCCAAATGATTTTGGCGGGACTTCCACTGGCAGATAGCCGATCTTATAAAGAGTAACTTAAGCTATATCTATTTTAAAAAACGACTTCAGGTTCTTCCAAAAAAAAATTAATAGGAGGCACCCGACCGAAGCGAAGACAAGTCGCTAATTATCTATATATGTATATGTACTATACATTTTAGAAATAAGGCTTTATTCTTAAAATAGAATTAAAAAGTCTACAAAGTATATCGAGAATCGGTTGTTTAAGCAAATAAGTATTAGAGGATATTACAACGACCAACCTTAGTACAGTTGCCGCCCCGCGCGATCATCTCGTCCTGCGCGCAGGGCCCGCGCGTGTACAGCCGGTAGCAGGCGCCGTCGGCGGCGCGCGCGTGGAACCCCTTGCAGCTGCACTGCGCACGCGCCGCGCCCGCGCCCGCCAGCGAGAACGTGTGGCCTTTGGGGCACGGGCCTAATGAATCTGGAAGTTTTCATGTGAATAGATGTTATTTTAATCTGTACATTTATTATGCTTAGAATTAAAAACTCTTTGCGACTATATATGTATTGGCAAATTTTCAAATCACACAGTAAAATAAATTATTATTTTTATGTTTTTTTTTTTTGCTTTATTGTGAAATTGATCTATATATTCTATGCATGTCCTTACATATAGATAGATAGACAGATAGATACTTTATTTTACACTACAAAGAAATATGCAAAAGAAAAAATTAACAATATGATGAAAATGATGCACAACATAGACATCTGTAATAGTACTGTGAATAGACGAACAATACAGCATTTCAAATTTTATTTCTAAATACCTTATTTTATGAAGACATTTAACAAATGTAAAATTATTACAATAGTTAATGTAAAATTAGTACAATGGAGAGCTTATTTTTATCTAACATCTATTTGTAAGACTTTAAATAAAATAAAAAACCAGTAGCACGAAGATGACTTTGATAGAAATGGATTTATTTAAATGTGTAAATCATTTTTTTTTCATGTTGAAACATTAACACGCAGCAACATCTAGTACACAATTCTCATATAATACATATGAGAATTTACTTGTGTACCTACTATTAAAGTGCCTATAACACCTCGTAGGTGATCACTAAAATTAGTCTAACCAATACGCCTAGTACCTATTTACCACTTAAAAATTCTCAAAACTTGTCAAAGTTCTGTGGATCTCAATGCTTTAAATTATAATTTTACCACTCCACCCATCACTCTAGATTCGCATACCAAAACTCAAACTCTTTCATTTTTATTAAACCTCGCCCCCCCTGACATACCACCATTCGTCTTTGAAACAGTCTCAGTAGATGATATAAAGAAGTGTGTCCGCTCTATTTCCACAAAAGCCATTGGTAGTGACGACCTCAGCCGCGACATGATTCTTCCGGTACTGGAAGATATTGCACCTGTGATCACTCACATTCTAAACTTCTCATTCACACGCAATGTCTTCCCGTCTTTATGGAAAAAAGCTTTCGTCATACCCCTACCTAAATCCCCGAATCCTAAGTATCTCACTCAATACCGTCCTATATCAATTCTTCCTATCCTATCCAAAGTCATAGAATCATTGGCACACAATCAACTTTACTCCTATCTATCTCACAATAACCTCTTATGTCCCTATCAATCCGGTTTCCGCTCCTCCCATAGTACAGTTGGTGCACTGCTGAATATCACAGAGGATATTCGTGGTGCTATGGATAAAACCAAGCTCACTGTGATTGTTTTACTTGATTTTAGCAGCGCTTTCAGCTCTGTGGATCTCGACATCCTTATGGGAACTCTTCGTGCGGTCAACATTTCTAGTACTGTTATAGACTGGTTTCACTCTTATCTCTTCGGACGCCAGCAGTGCGTGAAGACCAACGATGCATCATCGGATTGGCTAGATCTTACTGCTGGTGTACCTCAAGGCGGCGTACTTTCTCCCTTACTTTTTTCAATATTTATTAATAACATATCAAAAGTCATTTCTTCTCCCTTCCATCTGTATGCAGATGACTTACAATTATATCGACATTGTGAGCTGACCGAGTTACATGAAGCTATTGATGCATTGAACTCGGATCTTGTCCGGGTCCAAACGTGGGCAGAGTCCTTTGGCCTCCTTGTGAATCCCTGCAAGTCACAATCCATAATTTTTGGCAGTAGTCGACTGAGTTGCAAAATCGATTGGACCTCGACACCTACAGTCCAGTTCTCGGGTGTTCCAATCCCGTACTGTAATAAAGTAAAAAACTTGGGCTTAATTATGGATTGTAACATGACTTGGGCGGCTCATGTCAACGAGGTCAGCAAACGAATGCATTATACTCTTCACTCTCTCAAGCGTCTCCAATTCTTCCTCCCTTTCACAACCAAGATTATGCTTGCTCAGTCCCTTCTTCTCCCCATACTCGACTACGCTGATGTGTGCTATTTAGATGTGACTGAGGAGCAACTCAACAAATTAGAGCGTCTTCAAAATCTCGCTATTCGTTTTATTTTTGGCTTGCGTAAGCATGACCATATATCAAACTTTCGTGCTCAACTTAAATGGCTCCCAATCCGCCTTCGCCGTGATATGCATATCCTTTCATTCCTCTTCAATATTCTTAATGATCCCAATTCTCCTTCATACCTTCGTTCTCGCTTCCAAATTCTCCCTACTCCTACTCGTTCCAGGCGGCCTTGCATTACTGCGATGCTTGACATACCCAAGAGCAACACTAAGTTCTCTCTACAATCTTTTTCGGTGTATGCCGCATTGCTCTGGAACAAACTTCCGAAAGACATCCAATTAAGCCCCTCTATAACTGCCTTTAAAAAGAAAATAAAACAGCACTTTCTCACCCAACTTATTCCACAATAATTATATTAACTACTATTATTATGCATTATATTATATAGATATGTATTTGTGTATGTAGTAGTATGTACATATATTTATGTATATAATATGTATAATGTTTTGTTATATGTATATATAATATATATTTATTTAAGTATTTACATTTGAGTTACTGCACTTTAGCCTGCATTTTAATACTATCTCTCTAACTCACTTAGGTTGACTGGAAGAGATCTCTTCTAGAGATAAGTCCACCTTTGCTAACTAATTTTATTGTTTGTTACTCTCTGTATTTTACATATAAGTGCAATAAAGAATAGTATATAAAAATAGTGTGAATATGAATCGAAGTGATTATCATTTTTATTTCACCATTTCAACAGCATTAACCAAATCAATAATTAACACCATTGATATAAAGAAGATATGTAGATACGCATTTCCTAACATATTTTGAAAAGTTTGGAAGAGGTCAAAAAGTGGCGTCGACGAAAAAAATTCAAAAATCGAAACATCTATTTGTCTAAACACATAAAATATTTTTATAAACAAAACAGCGCGCATTTTAATTTTGTCATCCGAAAAGCAATGAGCAGAAGAGATTTGAACAAAAATTTTTAAGGACACTTTTGAGACGCTAATTGTTTATCTTCAGTTTTTGTATATCAAATCAACACCCATAAATTACCAAATCATACAATTACCAAGTTCGTAACATCCTTGAGTTTCATTATGATAGTGCGGTAAATGGGATTCACACCCACACTTCCCTCCAGGTAGGAACAGCTGTCCCCTGTCGCAGGGCCCGCGCGTGTAGTGCGGGTAACACCCGCCATCCGCGGCCCAGTAGTGGGTGCTGTTTTGTGTGCACTGGAATAACAAAAAAGGTAAAAAATTAAGTAATCCTGAAGAGATAATTATTTGTTTGAATGCGGTAATTTTCGAAAATATTCGTTGAATTTTGTTTATTTTTCCATTTTATTAAGTAGGTTTATAAGATATCTAACATCATGGTACATGTATTAGGACCGAAGCTATTATATGTATGTAAACAAAGTGCGCGGGCAGAGTTACATGTAGAATCTAGTTAGAATACTAATATAATAATAAATGAAAAAGTTTGTATGTCTGTATGTATGATTGTTACTTCTTCAAGCTGAAACGGCTGGACGGATTGGATGAAATTTAGCACACAGATAAACAATGACTTGGAGTAATATATAGGGATAGGCTACTGTTTAGCCTAAGTTAAAGCCACACACCTGAACGTGCCAAGAGTAACTAGCTAGTAATAATGATGTGTCTGTTTCTTAGTGCATAACATTTGTATCCCGGCACATAATGTGGATCCCGAAAAATATTCCAACTTTATCATTATTATCAGGAACCTTATTTTAATTGAGTAAATACATCTAATTCTATATTATGTTACAAATAATAAAGTCTAAGAATGTTACAATTTAAACTCTATTTCAAATGAATTAACGAATTTTACACAAAACTTAACACTCGCACTACATTATATTATGTAAATAAAATAATATTTTCGGATTTTTTTGCGGATTTATTTTGATTTTTGGTTCCCGATGGTCACGAGAGAGACTAAAGGTTTTAGACGTCATTATATGACCATTGGGAACCAAAAATCAAAACAAAAACCGCGAAAAAATATGAAAACATAATTTTTATTTTGAAATGTTAAATATTCGCGTAAATCTAAGAAAGTATTACTCACAGTACAATTGGCAAGTCCATCGTCCCCGACACTCAATATCGAGCCCGGGTAGCACGGACCTTGGGTAAGCTTGAAGTAGCACTTCCCATCCGGCGGCCAGAATAGTAGCGTCTCGTCCGCGCATTGCTGCGGCCTCACGCACATGCCTTGGCGCTCGCTGGAATGTGAATTGTGGCTTCTAACGTCAACTATGATTGACTCCTAACTTATAGTGTTAGAGCCACACACTGTAGACTTTCTATCTAATTATTGACGCGTAACTAAATTAATACAAAACTTAATATTGATAACGAAGGCAAATAAGCTATCGACTGATTGAAAGTGTGCAATTTGCAGAGGCTCTTATATTAGGATATACTTTTCAATATCATATTATATTTAATAGTAAAAAAAATTCCTGAGTGCGTCAGACCTAAGAAGAACTTGCAACAGAAATTCGGCAGTCCATTATATAAATGTTTATGCATTAGGTAAATTTTTTTAACATTGAAATAACCTTAAATTGAATAGTTTTACATTTTCCTAAAGCGGGTCTCTACATCACACGAAGTCAGATCATAAATGATCCTAGCTGTAGTAGATTTTAAGATTTTGTGATAAATCAGTCAGTAAGTGACTGATATCTATACTAATATTATAATGAGGAAAGATTTGTTTGTTTGTACCGAATAGGCTCCAAAACTACTGAATCGATTTAGATGAAATTTAGTCAAAAGATATTTTGAGACCCTTGGGAAGGACATAGGATAGTTTTTATCCCGAAAATCATCCCTTAAGAGGGTGAAAATGGGGATGAAAGTTTGTATGGAAAAGCAACTTAGGGACGAACTCTAGCGAAGCGAGGATAAGCCGCTAGTTATTTATGTAAATTCTAGATATTCTTATTTATAAAAAACTACACAGAAGATGAGTTGAGAAATTTAATAAAGAAAAAATATATTAGACCTAACTAACTCAGCGACCTAAGCAAGCATACCCCCATTTATACCTGACCAGCCATATAATATATTGACCTAGATTACTATAAACATGTATGAGAGAAGTTTACACTCAAAAGATGTCTGACTTATTCTGAGTCATATTGATCGATGCATTTATATTTTAAACGAGATTCAACTTAACCCTATTTCTACTGGAAAAACCATTGACAGTTCGTGTGATGCAAAAGTTGTGATTGCAAATATTTGATTTTATCCTACGTGATAAAAATCACGCAATATAATATGAATATACATATATAACTCTTTATAATACCATATAATGTTAATTAGTCTCTTAATTCAAAGAAATATATGTATCAATAAGCACTATTTGAAATTTCTTAAAGTTGGTCAAATTTTTGTTTTTGACATTTTACGAGTATTTATAACAAAATAATAAATCTATTCATTTATTATAGATAAATAGTTAAAATTAGGGTTTTTATTCTAATTATACTGTCTTGTGTTGTAGCTGCAAGGTTTATAAAGCAGCTATTTCCTTCTTTACACATTATAATTTAATATTATTTAATGATCTTATTTTACCGACCAATCTCCTTCGTGCCCTCTCCATTCTACGTGATATTGGTGAAGTAATCTGTACTCAACTGGCACGCTTTGAAGCCATTAACAAGAAAATTGAATTGACAAGAATAATTCGATAAACACGTGCTACCTTATTTTACTGTCTATATTGTATTTGAATTCCCTACCAGGTTAAGAAAGATTAAACGTCTTTCAACAAGAAAGGACTCCTTAAAAGGCTTGTAGTCGCTTATACTGTTGAGTTTAAAATATTTTGCTTATGTATATTGCATGTTTATCGAGTAATCTTCTGCAAAGAATCGCGTAAAACTACAATAGAGTGTTATGTACAGGATTATATTAATAAAACTTTAATTCTTTATGTTTTAATATAACATTTTTACATATCTTTACTAAGTAGATATCTATTGTGGCGTCTAGATGCTTACCTACCCTCGCATGTTAAAAGATTCTTCAACGGGTGCGAAGTATTCTCCATTCCTACATGGGCCTCTCTCGAACAACTTGTAACAGGTTGTGGTGTGCGGCAGTTGGGCGGAGCCGGGTGGACACTTGCACTCTGCCACTGTGCGACCACCCAGCCTCCCAGGGCTTAGCTCTTGTGATTCTGGACATGGATAGCCTTTCTGAAATATTAAAAAAAAATAATGACTATTTATTAAATAAAAGTTCTATCAAATATACTGTATGATAAAATAGATGATTAAGTAGAATACAGATATATTTTTTGTAATTATTTAATGTTTAAAAATAATGTAGCATTGTGGGTTCTCCCTCTACTCTCTCCTCTCTCTCTCTCTCTAAAAACTATTCAGCCTCAAACTACAAAAATCTTTTAGGATATTTGGCATCACTCATGCTTTACAGGAAAAACATAATATATAGGTACATAAAAACCCTACTCATAACATAAGCATTCTCGTCAGAGTTAAGATCAACTTGTCTCTTAAAAGTAAAAAAAAATACGGGTAACTAATAAACGAATATAGGTTAGAAAAAAATAAAAAATCTATTGATGTTTTTTTTTAGTTTGTTACAGATTGTAACGGATGTTGACATCACTTTGAATATTTATCCTATATATTGAACTAAAAAATAAAAATAAGAAAGTTTCAACAATATTAGAGACACCTATTACAAAACGATATTAGCGTACATTACCTAGGTACTTGTCTAATTCAAGACTCGTAGATTTAAAGTAGAACAAGTAGTAGGTTAGTCTACTTACTAAGCATTGCACAATACAAGTTTTCTACGTATGAGGAACTGCATACTTTGCTTCAAAATTTTGTGTAATCATATAAAACCTTCGTGTCATAATGTTCCGGAAGCACGTCCAAGATATAGCTTTGAAGACGCTTAAAAAATTTCAAGCAATTCTACCCACTATCACGTTCGAATAAAGAAAGGAATGCCGTAAATAATTATTTTGACAACTGATTTAATCTGATATCAAGCGATGCACGCGGTGAATAAAATATTTTACGGTCACTGCCTCTACGTGACCCGAATTGGTAGGTAATTGAATTTACAGATAGACAAATTCCACGATATAACACCCGATGAGTGTATTGTTTTTGGGCAGTATCTGAATTTTAAATAATTTATTTTATACCTTTACTAGTTATTAGTGACGCTTTCTTATCACTACCTTAACTGTTATCTGATGACCACTTTATGTATGGGATAAAAATTGTTTAGTCATACTTCAGCCTATAAGCTCTCTATGTATATGCAAAAAAATCACGCTAACCCATTGCTCCCTTTGTGCGAGGAAGTAGTACAAACCAACAAACACATTACAATTTATTACACATTAAAATTTATAGGTAATAGAATATTTAACACCTCCAGCTACATTTCTAAGAAATTAATTAAATTTCTAAGAAATCTATTGTTAACTGACACACCGGCGTGACCGCGGTCGTGGAGGGATTAAAGTAAATTCAATATTACATTATGCTACACGGACGACTATAATATGCGTGCGAGCGTGTAAGTTTGTATGTATGTGTATGTTTATATTTGTTACTTCTTCTCATTAAAACGGCTGGCTAAAACGACTATGACCTAAACTCTAAAATCACACATTAGGTCGATATTGCTAGCGGGTCCCCCCCTAATGTGCATTCACCTCATCGTGGTGAGGGCGAGGAAACTCATTAGCGTCTGGCAATCCAACCGAGTGCGAAGCCAAGAAACGGTGTGTCTTGCGAGTTGCTCCTGGTACTTCTCTGATAGCAGAGTAGACTGTTGGAGCAACCCCATGATTCTTTTGGTCTGCTTCGGCAGATGTGCCAAAGCCCCATTAAGACGGTGGAGGTTCTGATAGGTTTTAGTGAGTAGGTAGTATCTAATGGCTTTCTAGCCAGTGAGTCCCACATAACCACCTGTATGTGGTATGCGTAAATGCATTACATACATTAATAAAAAGATATTATTAAAACCTAGGGACCAACCCGAGCGAAGCGAGGGCAAATTATTAGTTGTCAATATACAAGATGTACGTATGTTAACTTTCTAGCCATGGTATTTACATTTATCTATACACAAGGAACTATTCCTAATAAATTCGACTTTCTCAGTTATATTTCCCATTATAAATGGCATCGTATAAACAAGTCATAAAAGACACATCTCTCACATTACCTACAACAATGTTGGTTAAATTATTCCAGTATTTATGCAACACACTTCCTACTGCAGACACTCACCTTTATCAAGAGTCACGATCGAGGATGACTTACGTAATTCGACCCTTGAACCTGAATTTGATCTTCTACACATTATGTGATGGTGCCGGTAACATACAACACTTTTCTTTCTAAAGGTTCATAAAGGGATTGCATTATAAGCATTTAATAAATAAAATATATTACTATAATATTGGCTATTTATTTATACTCTCTAATCTCCGGCTCGGCTGGACCGACTTTAACGGGACTGGAGAAGTGATCTAAATAGGGAATTCAATATGAAAGAGGCTTCCAAAATTTTAATGAGACATTTACTGGTGAGTAGAGGACTCCGGTAGGAGCGATAATACAAAAAAAATAAAAGGCCCCGAAGCATTCAGTCGATAATAGAGATGTCAAATTAATTAAAAGTAATAGGTTTAAACTTTATCCATAAACTCTCTTAATCCCTCCACGAACGCGGACACGCCGGCGTGTCAGTTAACAATAGATTTCTTAGAAATTTAATTAATTTCTTAGATATTTACCTGGACGTGTTAAACATCTTCTAAATAACAGATGACGATTGGCTAGTGTCAATAACATAGTTATTTACAACAAACAGTAGCTCTACTCTTGCAAAGTTTTCACGCCATAAGATCATTTAATTCCATGTAAACACCATTTTTGCAACGCAAATTGCATGGTTCTTATAATTATTTATACTTACTACCGGTTATAACGACGCAGCGATGGGAAAGGAGGACGGCATTTGCAATAAATATCATAAACGTCTATTATAATAAACATTAAGTACTAAATAATGAACCTTATTTTATACTAGCATTGCCCGCGGCCCGCCCGCGTTCAGATGATCAAAAACTAAATTCTTAGGTTTTACATATTAGTATACTCTTACATTGCAGTTTTTGTATTTCTTCTCAGAAATGAGATATATACCCGCGGTAAAAAGTATCCTATATGTTGACCCGGATACCCAGCTATCAACATACCAAATTTCATCAAAATTCCTCCAGTGATTTTTCTGTAATGCGGTAACAGACAGACAGACAGAAAGACAGGCAGACAGAAATTCTAAAAACTATAGATTCGGCCTCTATATCGATAATAATGTTTATTTCAATGAGATTTTCCAAAAAATATTTTATGTACAGATTCGACTTAGTTACAATTTTATTATATGTATAGGATTATAGGTGTATTTAGACCTAAGGGAAATACCACTCCTGGGTGACAGCTAAGAAATGTATGAAGCGAAAATTACGTAACTGCGTAGTAAACGCGTAACCGTACATCATATTCACATATTTCATCTTAATTATATTATAAACATGGGTAAGTGCGTGCAGTCCGTAATGCAATGTGCATTACTTGCTTCAACAAATACACGATATGCTTTCACAGTTGAAACACCGCAACAAATATACGTTTATAATTACCTCTTATCTTCTCTTGTACTTTATGAAGAATGTGATTTGAATGTTTTAAATAAAACTATTTTTTCGGATTTTGTCGCGGATTTATTTGTATTTTTGTTTCCCGACGTTTCGAATGCTTTACAGCAATCATGGTCACGGGAGAGACTGAGGTGTTAGATGTCTCTAAGGTATTATATAGTTGTTACAGACAGCCTACCCATAATTAACAAAATGAATTCAAAAAATTGAAAAATGGCACTAAAGTACCTTACAATATTTTAACTTTTAACTTTAAACATTTTTATATAATTTTAATTAAAACAAAAATACAAATAAATCCGCGACAAAATCCGAAAAGATAGTTTTATTTAAAATGTCAAATATTCGCGTAAATCTAAGAAAGTATTATGATTTGAATGGTAATTGTGGACTTATACGGAATATTTCAAGTGAGCGTAGATGACGAAATCCGAAATTTTAGGGGGAAATGAGGCCAATTTTACATTACATAATTATATGTAATAAATAGTGTATCAATATCCGTAATCTATAACTTAGCTAATAAAATCGTAAATACAAAAAAAAATAAGGATCAACTTACATTCGAAAACAGCAATTAAAGCGTATCGGACATTTTGAAATGAACTAAGTGCAGTGGGTCAGCGTATTACCATCAATCGGTCACGGTCTTCATGCACTACGCAATTCGCAAACCGGCAATAACTTGTTATACACATATCTATTTTTACTTATGTAATAATTCTAAATACATCTTCTTTTATTGCTTAAAAAAAGAAACTCAATGAGCGTGAACATGTCGTGTCGCAGTTATTCCAAATCTGGATTGATTAATATGTTTATGATTAATTATTACTTGCATTGTAAAAGTAATTATCATAAAACATTTAAACGTAGTGCTATAAAAACTAAATGCGTTGCCGTTCATTAGTTTTCATTGATGCGTAAAACTATAAAGGAAAAAGACAATTTTATGACTCACCTTGTATATTGTGTAGCATTTTCCATCCGAAGGCCAGTACAGCATCAGCCATCCTCGTGGATGAGCAGCACAAGGGTTCTTTCGTACATCAGCCCAAGGCGGTGGAAGAACTGCCGCCTGACTTCCGCAAATTAATGCCGCCAACAAAACCCACGTAGCCATTTTTAAAATATCTTAGTTTGTTTTTAAAAAAATAATCACATTGCATAATCTATTCAGTCAGTTCTACTCTATTTCACAATTAAAACAGTTCCCACGCACTATTTTATATATAGTTATAGATAGTTATATATCGATTTTATATCACATATTATAAGTTATTTATTTCATTTTGCACATCACCATTTCCGTTATTCACTTTCATATAACTCTTAGATCACAAATTGTTCCGCCTCGAATGCTTCCTCGATCTACTCTGATAATTTCATCGACAGGTAAACTCTAAAGATCATCTAAAAAAAAAGATAAGATTACTCAACGCTGTTGATAAAAGAAAAAAAATTTTTTTCTATATTTTTTTGCATTGGATAAACCAAATTAGTGCAACAAGGTACCGGTGTAGTTTACCGTTTGATATACCACTTCAAGTCGAGTGTCGAAATGGATTTCATCTAGTCAATCACCCGTGGTTTTCACTAGAATTACACGCAAGCGTTTACAAATCTACTTTCAAACAATATTCAAACAAATAAAAAATCTATAGGTACTAATATTATAAATGTGAAAGTGTGTTTGTTTGTCTTTCTTTCACGTCGAAACGGAGTGACGGATTGGCGTGATTTTTTGTGTGGGGATAGTTGAAGAGCTGGAGAGTGACATAGGTTACTTTTTATCGCCGGAGATTACCTCACTCCCACGGGAAAACAAAAAAAAATATTTATTATCAGAATCAATTGAAACTTGGTATTAATGCTCTTCAATACAATTAAAGAAATACGAGTTTAAGAATTTTGCAAAATTCATCCCATAAGGGGGTAAAATAGGGGATAATAGTTTGTATGATACCTAACTTTTTATTTTAATATTTTTTTACAAAGAAATAATAATAAAATAAAAAGGTATATTTCTCATTTCTTAAAGAAATAATATTTCGTTAAAAAATGAGGAATAAGATGAATACTATTCTAAATGGGTGATTTTGTAATCTCTAACTTTCTAAAGCAAATAAAGGCATTTAAATTCTTTTCTTTTGATAGAGATAATTTACTGACACTTCGGCAATTAATTTCATTAAAAAAATATAATATATAAAAAATAACATTTTTAACTTCTTCTTCTTCCGGCCTTTTCCCATCTTTATTTGGGGTCGGCTCTCCTAATCATTCTTCTCCAGACATGTCTTTCCTGGGTCGTCCTTGGGTCAACATTGTTGTTTTCCATGTCTTTCCTAACTACAGACATCCACGTAAGTCGGGGTCTTCCGCGCTGTTTGGGTCCTGACTTGTGATCGAGCACTTTTCTGGTCATGTGATCTACCGGCCTTCTCATGACATGGCCGTACCATCGTAGTCTTGCTTCTGCTAACTTATCCTGTATCGGTCGAACCTTCAAAGTTCCTCTGATGTAAAGGTTTGACACTTTGTCCAAAAGAGTGACTCCGGCCGACCACCTGAGCATTCTCATTTCGGCGACGTGTAGTTTGTCGGCTTGTTGTTTCTTGAGCGGCCAGCATTCCGCTCCGTATGTCATTGCGGATCTTATTGCGGTTTTGTATACTTTGCCTTTGACGCGTATTGGCATTCTTGGATCACAAAGCACTCCTGTTAGCTCTCTCCACTTAAGCCACCCAGCGTTTCTACGGTGCGCGACGTCTGCGTCGATACTGCCGTCGTTTGTCAACACACTGCCTAGGTACTTAAAGCTCTCTACAGTTTTGAGCGCCGTATTCTGCAGGTACATGATATGTTTGGTGTTGCTATCTGAAAATTTACAGTGCATGTACTCGGTCTTCTCTCTACTGATCTTTAGCCCGGCTCTTTCTAAGGTTGATCTCCATTTTTCCAGCGTTTTCTGGAGGGCTATTGGGTCTTTGTCAATGAGGACTACATCGTCCGCATAAAGTATACTCCATGGTATGGGTTGCTGTATCTCAGATGTAAGGTAGTCCATGACAAGGTTGAACAATAGCGGGCTTAGAGCTGATCCCTGGTGGACGCCCACCTCCACACCGAATTCCTTGCTGATTCCTGCTGGACACCGTACCTTTGCCGAGACGCTGTCATACATGTCAGCCACCATTTGCACATAACATTCGGGTACCATCTTTGCTCGTAATGCCTGCCAAATCAGTGGTCTGGGGATGCAATCAAAAGCTTTTTCTAGATCTATAAAAACCATGTGGAGGTCTTTCTTATCGTCCCTGTGGGATTCCATTAGGATGCGAATAGTGTGGATCGCATCCGTGGTTGACTTTCCTGTGACGAACCCACACTGGTTTTCTGTGACGCTCGTTATCTGGCGTAGCCTCCGGTTCATCACTCGTTCCCATATTTTGAGGCTATGTGGCAGCAGTTTTATGGCTCTATAGTTCCCGCAGAGTCGAATATCGCCTTTATTTTTATAGAATGGAACCAGAAAGCTTTTTTTCCATGACTGAGGGATGCCATCAGATGGTAGTTTGTTGAACAGCGTGGTTAAAAAGTACACTCCATCGTCTCCCAGTTTCTTCCACAGCTCCGCTGGCAGATCATCAGGACCAGTTGCCTTATTATTAGCCATTTGGCTTTTTGGCTTAAAGCTAATTTGACTTCTTCCGGCGTAATGACAGGCCATGGACCTTTCACTGTTGGAAGCTCCATTATTGGTTCACAGGGGTGTGTCTCGTTCAACAATTTAGCGTAGTATTCCCTCCATCTATCATTTATATCCGAGTCTGATGTTAAGAGGTTTCCTTGCAGGTCTTTGATGTACTTAACTGCTCGAGTGTCTTGTGTATCTCGATGTCTTTGTTTGGCAATTTTAAACAGCTGTTTATCATTGTTAGCATTTTCTAGCTTAGCATAAAAACCTTCCCTGCTTAAAAAAAAAAAAAAAAAAAAAAAAAAATAACATTTTTAACATAAGAAAAAAAACAAAATTAAATAATGTGAGCTAGAAACACGGTCTCAATTCTCTCAGGTCAACTAAATTATGAGAACAACTAGCACGTTACCACGTTACCGCAATAATGTAAGCAAGCCTGTTCTATACTCCGCTTAGCTGAAGAAATCTTACCTAAATGGCATCAATATTTTATATTAGGTATACGTTTTTAAATGAACTAAATCATAATACAAGAAAAATAAACATTTATCTATTTTTTTTACACTATGAAGTAATATTCTTAAGGCGTAAAAATAGTTAACTAACTAAACTCTTGAGCAATTAAATAATAAATGGAGCTTCATTGCTACTTATTGCATAATACAATTGAAATAATCATAATAAATAATAGAATATCAATCATTCAAGTAAAATGTATTTCTGATTGTGGGCGACATATTGATTTCAATTAAACTTAAATTGTTAATAACTTTATTTAATTTGTATTACACTCACTAATCTTGGTATTCGCAATATTTCTTAATAAAACACACTTCAAATGTATTTGTTCAATATGTAAATGATAACTCTTCAATAATTCTACCTAAATGTTCAATAATTTTATTTTTATTATATTAACAGATATGCGGATTTTGTTCGCAATTTCATGGGCTTCAATGATTTCAATTGCGCGGAACTTTTTTCTCAAATAAAGTAGCCTGAGTTATTCCTTACAATATCAGCTATCTGCCAGAGAAAGTCCCGTCTAAATCGGTCCAGCCGTTTCGGAGATTAGCCGGAACAAACAGACAGAGAGACAAAAAAACTTAAAATTGTTTTTTTTTTATTATAAGTAGGTACCGTTATTTTGATATTATATATTTAGTAAAAAGCTGTTATTTTAAATAAAACTATCTTTTCGGATTTTGTCGCGGATTTATTTGGATTTTTGTTTCCCGACGTTTCGAATGCTTTACAGCATCCATGGTCACGGGAGAGACTGAGGTGTTACATGTCTTGAATGTATAGTTGTTACAGACAGCCTACCCACAATTAACAAAATGAAAATTGCACCAATTACATTACAATATTTTTTAACTTTAAACATTTTTATAATTTTAATTATAATTGAATATGGAAAATTATTTATTTAATTTTGCTATTATTTTTATAATTATTACAATTTTAAAATATTAATTAGTAATCTATATTTAGTGTTGCCATTATTATATTTATAACCATAAAGAAAAATATAAAATGTAGTATTAATTATTAAAGCCATATAATTGTTCTATGTGTAATTTAAAAAGTTAAAATTAATTAAGGATAATAATTTTAATTTAGTTTGCTATTATTTAAAAACAACTTACTAAGCAACACTATTAATATATACTTTTACAAATGAAAAATGAAAAATATTAGTCTGATAAGCTGTCATTTAGATCTACACAGTATGAACTTACTACATCTGCCTGTCTGTTATGTTTATATTTATTATTTGATTTTATTATATTAATAACAGGATCCCATGACGATGGTAGTACCCAGCCATCTTCCCTATTGAAATTAGGATGTTTTTTAATTTCTATGGCTTCTCGAATCATTCTAGGGCGATATCGGTTTTCTTTCGCCAGGATTTGAGGTCTATCGAAGCGAATATAATGGCTTGGGCGGTCCTGACTATGTTTGCAGACAGCAGATGTTGTATTGCGACGGTGCTTCACATCAGCTATGTGTTCTTTGACCCGGGTTCTAATGGATCTCTTTGTTTGTCCGATGTAAGAGAGCCCACAATCACAATCAAGCTTGTAAACTCCTGCATCTTGTAGAGGGATGTGGCACTTGACAGGTGGTAGAAACTGACTAATTTTCTTTGGCGGCTTGAAGTAAGTTTTAATTGAAGCTCGCTTTAGAATGTAGCCAATCTTGTCAGTGACGCCTCTCATGTAAGGTAGGACTGCAGGGACGCGCTCGACTGTGGCTGGTTTCACTCGGTCCCTGTGACGTAGGCGCGGCACTTGCAGCTTGTTGTCTCGCAGAACTTGCTTGACATGTTGCAGCTCTCCGGCCAGGTGTTGCTCGTCACAGATCCCGCGTGCCCTCTGAAACAAAGATTTTCCCACGGTAGCTAACTGTGAAGGGTGGTGGTGAGATTCACCATTCAAGTACCTATCAGTATGGGTCTTCTTTCGATACACAGTATGACTTAAGGTGTTATCTGGGTTACGTATAACTAATACATCTAAGAAAGCTAAAGAATTATTAGACTCCAATTCCATTGTAAATTGTATTTTAGGGTTTATGGAGTTAAGATGTTCTAAGAATACAGATATTTTATCAGATGGTAATATTGTGAAAGTGTCATCTACATACCGCTTGTAGAAACGAGGGGTCACAGGTGATGTGTTTAGTGCGGTCTCCTCGAAGGCCTCCATGAAGATGTCAGCTACAACGGGAGAGACCGGCGAACCCATGGCCACTCCATCCACTTGCTTGTAGAATTCATCATTCCACAATAGATAGCCAGATGTAAGGCAGTGTTTCAAAAGTTCAGTGTATTCTTCTTGCATACTATTATCCCGTAGCTTTCTTGATACTATTTTGACACAGTCCTCTACTGGTAGGCTGGTGAATAGAGACTGTACATCAAAACTGACCATAGTTTCATTGTCCATGAGTTGTAGGTGTTTTATCTCATTGACAAAATGGTACGAGTCCCTTGTGAACGCTGATGTTTGTCCTCTGAGTGTTGAGAGTACTTTCGCTACTAGTTGGGCCAATTTATAAGTCGGTGTGTCGATTTGACTCACAATTGGACGTAGCGGAGCGTTAGGTTTGTGTATCTTTGGAAGTCCATACAGTTTAGGCGGCTTTGCACAAGATGGAACAAGATTTTTGACATCAAGATTCAATGCATCGGAGTGTTTCTTAATCAGCTTTTTAGTATTATTTAACACAGTGGTGGTTGGGTCTGTTTTGACCTTTTTATATGTACTTTCATCCGACAAAAGTTGTTTAATTTTCTCATTGTAATCTGATGTATCCATCACGACGGTGGCATTTCCCTTGTCTGCGCGTAGTATGATAATGTCTGACCTGCTGCGTAAGTTCTTCAACGCTAAATACTGTTGTTTGTTGAGATTAGGTTTGGGCCTTGAACTACGACGTAACAAAGATGAAACATCTTGACGTATGGCCTCCATATCCTCAGATTTCATAGTATTTTTGGCCAGGGCATCTTCAACCGCACAAATAATGTTCTCATAAGGGATGCGTGTCGGCGCAACAGCAAAATTTAAGCCTTTACTTAGTACTTGAATAGTAGATTCGTCCAATGTTTGTTTTGACAGATTGACAACTGCTTGACGTACGCACGAATTTGAAACTGTGGTAGACGGGCGCGTTCCGTTATTGTTTTTGGTTTTCTTTTTGATGTTATATTTCTCGACTAATTTTTGGTATTTTAATATATGTTTGTTTTTGCATTGGTTAAATTTAGATGTTTCGCGCTTATTTAAAGTTTCAATGCAATCATTGAAATCACTTGGTGTCAATACTGTCTTTATATTAAGGGACGTTTGTTCTACGTACCGGTCGTTACTGCGTAGATCACGGCGGGTTTGACGAATCACCGTCCGTAACAACTTAAAACTTGCCTTGTTAACGATCTTGGCGCTTCCCCGTATGTTCTTTTTAGATGATATTTTCACACACGTAGGAATGAGACGATGATCCCGACATCTCTTCAAGAATGTTAAAGATGTTAATAATCTTGCGCGCTTTGTCTTCAGATCTTCTAACCGGCGTATTTGGTTTGCGATTTCCAGTCCGTACTGGTTCACATAATACTTTCTTAGATTTACGCGAATATTTGACATTTTAAATAAAACTATCTTTTCGGATTTTGTCGCGGATTTATTTGGATTTTTGTTTCCCGACGTTTCGAATGCTTTACAGCATCCATGGTCACGGGAGAGACTGAGGTGTTACATGTCTTGAATGTATAGTTGTTACAGACAGCCTACCCACAATTAACAAAATGAAAATTGCACCAATTACATTACAATATTTTTTAACTTTAAACATTTTTATAATTTTAATTATAATTGAATATGGAAAATTATTTATTTAATTTTGCTATTATTTTTATAATTATTACAATTTTAAAATATTAATTAGTAATCTATATTTAGTGTTGCCATTATTATATTTATAACCATAAAGAAAAATATATAAATAATAGTATCAAGAAAGCTACGGGATAATAGTATGCAAGAAGAATACACTGAACTTTTGAAACACTGCCTTACATCTGGCTATCTATTGTGGAATGATGAATTCTACAAGCAAGTGGATGGAGTGGCCATGGGTTCGCCGGTCTCTCCCGTTGTAGCTGACATCTTCATGGAGGCCTTCGAGGAGACCGCACTAAACACATCACCTGTGACCCCTCGTTTCTACAAGCGGTATGTAGATGACACTTTCACAATATTACCATCTGATAAAATATCTGTATTCTTAGAACATCTTAACTCCATAAACCCTAAAATACAATTTACAATGGAATTGGAGTCTAATAATTCTTTAGCTTTCTTAGATGTATTAGTTATACGTAACCCAGATAACACCTTAAGTCATACTGTGTATCGAAAGAAGACCCATACTGATAGGTACTTGAATGGTGAATCTCACCACCACCCTTCACAGTTAGCTACCGTGGGAAAATCTTTGTTTCAGAGGGCACGCGGGATCTGTGACGAGCAACACCTGGCCGGAGAGCTGCAA
This sequence comes from Brenthis ino, assembly GCA_921882275.1. Taxonomy (NCBI): domain Eukaryota; kingdom Metazoa; phylum Arthropoda; class Insecta; order Lepidoptera; family Nymphalidae; genus Brenthis; species Brenthis ino. The sequence continues at coordinate 4,317,637 of OV170232.1, forward strand.
CATGTCAAGCAAGTTCTGCGAGACAACAAGCTGCAAGTGCCGCGCCTACGTCACAGGGACCGAGTGAAACCAGCCACAGTCGAGCGCGTCCCTGCAGTCCTACCTTACATGAGAGGCGTCACTGACAAGATTGGCTACATTCTAAAGCGAGCTTCAATTAAAACTTACTTCAAGCCGCCAAAGAAAATTAGTCAGTTTCTACCACCTGTCAAGTGCCACATCCCTCTACAAGATGCAGGAGTTTACAAGCTTGATTGTGATTGTGGGCTCTCTTACATCGGACAAACAAAGAGATCCATTAGAACCCGGGTCAAAGAACACATAGCTGATGTGAAGCACCGTCGCAATACAACATCTGCTGTCTGCAAACATAGTCAGGACCGCCCAAGCCATTATATTCGCTTCGATAGACCTCAAATCCTGGCGAAAGAAAACCGATATCGCCCTAGAATGATTCGAGAAGCCATAGAAATTAAAAAACATCCTAATTTCAATAGGGAAGATGGCTGGGTACTACCATCGTCATGGGATCCTGTTATTAATATAATAAAATCAAATAATAAATATAAACATAACAGACAGGCAGATGTAGTAAGTTCATACTGTGTAGATCTAAATGACAGCTTATCAGACTAATATTTTTCATTTTTCATTTGTAAAAGTATATATTAATAGTGTTGCTTAGTAAGTTGTTTTTTAAATAATAGCAAACTAAATTAAAATTATTATCCTTAATTAATTTTAACTTTTTAAATTACACATAGAACAATTATATGGCTTTAATAATTAATACTACATTTTATATTTTTCTTTATGGTTATAAATATAATAATGGCAACACTAAATATAGATTACTAATTAATATTTTAAAATTGTAATAATTATAAAAATAATAGCAAAATTAAATAAATAATTTTCCATATTCAATTATAATTAAAATTATAAAAATGTTTAAAGTTAAAAAATATTGTAATGTAATTGGTGCAATTTTCATTTTGTTAATTGTGGGTAGGCTGTCTGTAACAACTATACATTCAAGACATGTAACACCTCAGTCTCTCCCGTGACCATGGATGCTGTAAAGCATTCGAAACGTCGGGAAACAAAAATCCAAATAAATCCGCGACAAAATCCGAAAAGACACTTAGTTTTTATTTAAAATGTCAAATATTCGCGTAAATCTAAGAAAGTATTATGTGAACCAGTACGGACTGGAAATCGCAAACCAAATACGCCGGTTAGAAGATCTGAAGACAAAGCGCGCAAGATTATTAACATCTTTAACATTCTTGAAGAGATGTCGGGATCATCGTCTCATTCCTACGTGTGTGAAAATATCATCTAAAAAGAACATACGGGGAAGCGCCAAGATCGTTAACAAGGCAAGTTTTAAGTTGTTACGGACGGTGATTCGTCAAACCCGCCGTGATCTACGCAGTAACGACCGGTACGTAGAACAAACGTCCCTTAATATAAAGACAGTATTGACACCAAGTGATTTCAATGATTGCATTGAAACTTTAAATAAGCGCGAAACATCTAAATTTAACCAATGCAAAAACAAACATATATTAAAATACCAAAAATTAGTCGAGAAATATAACATCAAAAAGAAAACCAAAAACAATAACGGAACGCGCCCGTCTACCACAGTTTCAAATTCGTGCGTACGTCAAGCAGTTGTCAATCTGTCAAAACAAACATTGGACGAATCTACTATTCAAGTACTAAGTAAAGGCTTAAATTTTGCTGTTGCGCCGACACGCATCCCTTATGAGAACATTATTTGTGCGGTTGAAGATGCCCTGGCCAAAAATACTATGAAATCTGAGGATATGGAGGCCATACGTCAAGATGTTTCATCTTTGTTACGTCGTAGTTCAAGGCCCAAACCTAATCTCAACAAACAACAGTATTTAGCGTTGAAGAACTTACGCAGCAGGTCAGACATTATCATACTACGCGCAGACAAGGGAAATGCCACCGTCGTGATGGATACATCAGATTACAATGAGAAAATTAAACAACTTTTGTCGGATGAAAGTACATATAAAAAGGTCAAAACAGACCCAACCACCACTGTGTTAAATAATACTAAAAAGCTGATTAAGAAACACTCCGATGCATTGAATCTTGATGTCAAAAATCTTGTTCCATCTTGTGCAAAGCCGCCTAAACTGTATGGACTTCCAAAGATACACAAACCTAACGCTCCGCTACGTCCAATTGTGAGTCAAATCGACACACCGACTTATAAATTGGCCCAACTAGTAGCGAAAGTACTCTCAACACTCAGAGGACAAACATCAGCGTTCACAAGGGACTCGTACCATTTTGTCAATGAGATAAAACACCTACAACTCATGGACAATGAAACTATGGTCAGTTTTGATGTACAGTCTCTATTCACCAGCCTACCAGTAGAGGACTGTGTCAAAATAGTATCAAGAAAGCTACGGGATAATAGTATGCAAGAAGAATACACTGAACTTTTGAAACACTGCCTTACATCTGGCTATCTATTGTGGAATGATGAATTCTACAAGCAAGTGGATGGAGTGGCCATGGGTTCGCCGGTCTCTCCCGTTGTAGCTGACATCTTCATGGAGGCCTTCGAGGAGACCGCACTAAACACATCACCTGTGACCCCTCGTTTCTACAAGCGGTATGTAGATGACACTTTCACAATATTACCATCTGATAAAATATCTGTATTCTTAGAACATCTTAACTCCATAAACCCTAAAATACAATTTACAATGGAATTGGAGTCTAATAATTCTTTAGCTTTCTTAGATGTATTAGTTATACGTAACCCAGATAACACCTTAAGTCATACTGTGTATCGAAAGAAGACCCATACTGATAGGTACTTGAATGGTGAATCTCACCACCACCCTTCACAGTTAGCTACCGTGGGAAAATCTTTGTTTCAGAGGGCACGCGGGATCTGTGACGAGCAACACCTGGCCGGAGAGCTGCAACATGTCAAGCAAGTTCTGCGAGACAACAAGCTGCAAGTGCCGCGCCTACGTCACAGGGACCGAGTGAAACCAGCCACAGTCGAGCGCGTCCCTGCAGTCTTGCCTTACATGAGAGGCGTCACTGACAAGATTGGCTACATTCTAAAGCGAGCTTCAATAAAAACTTACTTCAAGCCGCCAAAGAAAATTAGTCAGTTTCTACCACCTGTCAAGTGCCACATCCCTCTACAAGATGCAGGAGTTTACAAGCTTGATTGTGATTGTGGGCTCTCTTACATCGGACAAACAAAGAGATCCATTAGAACCCGGGTCAAAGAACACATAGCTGATGTGAAGCACCGTCGCAATACAACATCTGCTGTCTGCAAACACAGTCAGGACCGCCCAAGCCATTATATTCGCTTCGATAGACCTCAAATCCTGGCGAAAGAAAACCGATATCGCCCTAGAATGATTCGAGAAGCCATAGAAATTAAAAAACATCCTAATTTCAATAGGGAAGATGGCTGGGTACTACCATCGTCATGGGATCCTGTTATTAATATAATAAAATCAAATAATAAATATAAACATAACAGACAGGCAGATGTAGTAAGTTCATACTGTGTAGATCTAAATGACAGCTTATCAGACTAATATTTTTCATTTTTCATTTGTAAAAGTATATATTAATAGTGTTGCTTAGTAAGTTGTTTTTTAAATAATAGCAAACTAAATTAAAATTATTATCCTTAATTAATTTTAACTTTTTAAATTACACATAGAACAATTATATGGCTTTAATAATTAATACTACATTTTATATTTTTCTTTATGGTTATAAATATAATAATGGCAACACTAAATATAGATTACTAATTAATATTTTAAAATTGTAATAATTATAAAAATAATAGCAAAATTAAATAAATAATTTTCCATATTCAATTATAATTAAAATTATAAAAATGTTTAAAGTTAAAAAATATTGTAATGTAATTGGTGCAATTTTCATTTTGTTAATTGTGGGTAGGCTGTCTGTAACAACTATACATTCAAGACATGTAACACCTCAGTCTCTCCCGTGACCATGGATGCTGTAAAGCATTCGAAACGTCGGGAAACAAAAATCCAAATAAATCCGCGACAAAATCCGAAAAGATAGTTTTATTTAAAATGTCAAATATTCGCGTAAATCTAAGAAAGTATTATGTGAAAAAGCTGTTATTTTATCATTACAAGCAGACACTTCAATTTTATTTATCTGTATAGACAAAACATGTTTGTTAAAAATATAAAAAAGTTTGAGAGATGTGTTCCTTTTGCAACTGGAACAAATCTTAGGCGCGATATCTACTTCTTATACCTACTAGAATTTACTATAAATTATTCATAAATTTCTCGATCAAGACCGAACTATAGAGTTCGAGCGTTTATCATTTATTATATAAAACATATTATATAATAAATCTAACACTCTACTTTGAATTTCTTAGATTATAATACTAACAGCAGAGTAGGTATTCTATAAAATGCGCTATTAACATTTTTTTTTAATTATAAGTATTTTCTGCATTATATATCAATAAAAACGTATAAACACTAGTTTTATCCACCAACACGGCACGTCCTTTACTAAGCGTTCGCGAAATAGTATACCGCGATAAATTCGAATTGCGTTAAAGAACAACAAACAAACACATTGTCGCATTTATAATAATAGAAATAAAATAAGTAAGCTTCACTGTGTTATATCATGGTAGCCTATTTCAACTCAACTTCCAGGAAATAACGAGAAAACTTATTTAGTTTCAAAGTAATTATTGTTAAATGATTCATTCATCGAATACTAAGTATATATTTCCCTTCGAACTCTCTCTTCGTAATTGTTTCTAATATCATCACAACAAAAATGAATCGTCGTCGCTTTCAAATGGAGGTCGAGGTCGAGATACATCTTTTATTCTATAAAACACGTTTCGTGAGCAGCGATTTGTTTGTGCGAGTAATTTTCGTTCTTAGTCAACTCTCTGCTATATCGTATATGTGTATTTATACTCGTATAGCTCACAACATCGATCAAAGAAGTATCAAGTAAATACACAACCCATGCAAAAGTTCTCTTAAAACTGTCACTAATTGTGTTTAGTTAATTATTCTAGTTAAAATAGATATATAGCAACGTAAATTGAACCTTAAATGAAATACTTAAAGTTGTTTTCATATTTTTTTTAAATTATTAGCGCGCTCAAATGTTCAAATGAGCGCTCATTCAGTGAGGGCATTTTTGTCGCTGATTGTGTATATAGTACTTTTTTGATCGATGGCTCACAACCAATAAACCATAACATAAGAATAGAGCTCAAGTTTTATCTTCATATTTACGATATCCATTGATAAAGAAGCAGTTTGAACGTATTAAATACATTTGATAGAGTTTAAAAAACTATTTAGACTCTACCAGATATATAGGTATCCTCACGATATTTTCCTTAACCATAAGCGACAATCGTATTGAAAATGATTCGCATATATAAATCTCAGAGGTGTTTCTTGAATGAACTATATAACCGCTGTACTTAGCTTTCCAAGCCAGCCAAGTGTGAGTTATCAATGGACTATTTTTACTATATAGTTAAAACAAAAGTTAACTATTTATTATAAGTTTATGTTTACAATAAAAAGTTAAATGCGATAATACAATGGGGCCGAAGGACAAAAATATATACTATAAAAATAAATAAATATGTTGGGACATTAACACACAGCACCATCTAGTTCCATGGTAAGCTCTCGTAGCAATTGTGTTATGGATACAAGATAGTTGATACCCTACACATATATAACTTTAAATATATACATATTGATCTATAAATATATAGTAATGTGTTCCATTGCCAATTGTTCAGATTGTAGATTGTAGAGTATGCAGTAAGTAGATTTATAAAAGCACAAGTCGCATAAAAATAAACTACAAAGGGAGTTAGATAACTGCTTTTATCCTTTAGATAATGGTCCAAAGATGTTGTTATGAAATCATCAACATCTCTAAGTTATCACTAGTTCTATAGTTGGTAAATCGAGAGATAATTATGAAATATTTTATTTCGTAAGTACAATTTGTACATCATTTATCACTAAGAATATTATGAAGAATAAATATTGTAATTTATCCAGCCGATTTTCAACTCCGGACTACTGCTGATTTTTTTTGACAAAAAAGTCAGTAACTATGTTGACCCGAACCGGGAATCGAAGCCAGAACCCTATATGCAATTGCACAAGCCAGCGATTAGACCTACGAGGCATCCTATCTTCCTAATAACAACGGTATTAACCATAATACAATTAATTTTTATTCTCCCGGTCTTAATATGACAAAGCATCAATATTGACCGAAAACAGAAAACAAAAAGTGAAAGTTTGAAAAAAATGCAAATATTACATAAAAATCTATATTGATTCACCTTCTCTGCTGCCTAAATAAAGATAACAAGTTTTTCCATTAAGATTAGTATTAGATAAAAATATCTATGTATTAGAAAATATACCTACACATCGTATGCCACGATTTTATATACCTAATGCAGATAGAACAAAACAAGTTTTTTTTTTAATATATGGCCTTATACTAAAGGCCTGAGCGACATTTTCAAAGTATCTTACGGACAAGTGCGAATCGGACTCGCCCACCGAGGGTTCCGTATAAATTTGTAGGAAATCTGTTTAACTTTAATTTTAACTTTAATTATTTTTTGGATTTTTTCCTTAATTGTGTTGTAAGACCTTTCTTCAAAATGTTGTAATTCTAGGTCAATGGGAACTACCATGTAGGTTTTCGACCCAAAACCTATAGGGTGCTTCCGGGTGACATAGAATTGTCAATTTTAATTAAAAGTTGGTCTTACAACACAAATAAAGGGAAAATTCCGAAAAATGTTGGTACTTACAAGTTTGCGCGAAAATATAAATTTGCCCATATCTTTTTATCGTGTTGACTCAGGACCTTGATTTTTATAAATCTAATATCGACTATAGACCTCAGCATCTGGTATAAATTTCAACTTGCTAGGTCCACCCGGTGATGACACAGGGACAGACAGACCGACAGACGGACAAGAGAGTGATTTTATAAGGGTTCCTTTTTTTACCTTTTGAGGTACGTAACCCTAAAAAACATTCCAAATTGCAAACATTAATAATAAGTATTAAATCAAATCACAATCTAATAATAGTATCAAAATCTAATAATAATAAATAAAAAAATCTAATAATAAAAAAATACCTTACCAATAATCGATATTGACTTTGCACTAATTTAGCAAACGTTAGGCGAAACTTAACTAGTCTTAGTTTTAGTTTGACGAGCGGCGTCAATTAGCAAGACTTGACTTTGATCGATGTTTAGAATTTGCAACTAGATGTCTGCGAACTTTAACTGCAGTGGTAAATATTTAAGCAGGAGTAGGTAGGTATACGTACATACATGTGCTTTTTTATTATATATATTAAGCCTTTTTTTAACGTCCCACTGCTGCGCACAAGCCTCTCCTCAATACAAGGAAGATCAGGCCATAGTCCACCACGCTGGCCAAGTGCGAGTTCGCCAGTTTCTCTCAGACACGCAGGTTTCCTCACTATGTTTTCCTTTACTACAAGTGGAAATAATGTTGAAAATGATTTTTTATTATATAAATACTCAAAATTTAAAGGTCATTTACAATCTTGGTAATTATATAGCTTTTGTTTGTTTATACAAAATAAAAACAACGAACTGAAGCTGACCACAAAATATTTCAATTAAAATAGCGACGTCTCATTAAGCAAATGTATTTCCTAATTGCCTCATGTAACTATTCTATGATAAAAACAAAAAATATTACATAATACAGACACGGAATAGGTACTTCATACTTATACATACAAAGATTGAGTTCAAATGTTTTTTCCTAATTAATAATTGTAACTTATTTAAAGACGTAAGTTTACTATAAACCGAAACTTTAATATTATCCCGAAGTAGAAGGAACATAGATGTATCATAATATATTTTATTTTAGGACATTAAATATATTAATATTTATCTTCTTATATGTATGTATAAAATAAAATACACATTTCAAATAATTTTTCTTAGGTATTACGTACTAAGGGCTGATTTGCATGTCTACACGCGCGTGATACTTGAATACGTGCGTATGAGTGTCGAGTGTCGCACCACGGGATGTACTGAATTACAGATGAATTTGAAGTTTTGAGAGGTAAAGCTTAGCCTTTGCGTATGGGACAATTCGAAACAAAATTTAAAATTTCTTATTATTTTCTTATATTTAGAATGCCTTACATATAATATAATGACGTAGAAAATCGTTTGTTTGTAATCATCGGAATTGATATTTTTTTAATTTTATGTTATGAATTTAATTCTAATTTATTTTTTTTACAAATATTACCTTATAACCTCAATTATATATTATATGATATTTTATTTAATGTTACGTTTATATAATATTAAATAATTCAACCACAATCACTATATAAAACAATGACCCGATGCACGTGCGTCCAGCGATCACGGTTACGTGCGTACGAGCGGTTGCTATCACGACGCGACATATACTGCAGGCCTTAGAGCTTTCGATTTGAACAGTAAGATAGACTCTATTCCGTGTGAGGGAAAGATTACATATTGATAGTTGTTTCAGATATTTTTTTATAATTTTTATATGCAATAAAAATTATAATGTGAATGGCCTTTTATTTTAACCTTTACCTGTACAATCGCGGCATTTTCGTTTTCTTATAAATTTATTACCCCTTTTCAAAATCTTAAGGGATTGCTATAAGACATCTTTCAAGTTATTGAATTTATATTACATACCTGATACCAACCATATCATATTAACTAAGTTATCAGTTTTTTTTCTATTAGATAAATACTTATAGTTTAAGAGTTAAACCCGTAAACCGTACTTTTTCTCTTATTTTAAGTAAATATATTTTTAAGTAGGTACCAAATCATAAACTATTAATTCATAAGATATTGTATTTGCACTAAAGAGTGAGAACTTAACAGTGACACCTGGATAATAATCTGTTTCCCTAAAACTAGGAAAATTTTAAAGCAAATCGAACTGTATACGTAATTGTGCCGTTTCTTTTAACAATGTAAACATTCTTTATCAATATTATTGAAATGTTGATTCTATTTATTTACATACTCGAAAAACTTGTCTCAGAGTTGACTGTTAGTATGGTCTTCATTATTTTTATATAAGTGAGCTAAGAAAATATTTTAAAAGTTGATAATAATATAATTCGTGTGCTATTAACCTATAGTCCACTGATGAGATGAGAAGGTCTTACAAAATACACGTTCGGTACTTCCTTAACATTCTATTTCTATCACTATGACTTGGCATAATTTATCATTTAATATTTTTTATAAATATTTAAATCATAATAATAATATTATTATATATTAACTAGCGACTTACCCTCGCTCCGCTCGGGTTCGTCCCTAGTTACGTTTTAACATTTAGTATAGATTTCTCAGAGATGAGATATTTTCCTGAATTAAAAAGTATCATAAATGTTGACCCGGATAACCAGTTATAATCATACCAAATTTCATCAAAATTTGTCCAATGGTTTTCTCATGATGCGATCACAATTCACAGACAGACATGCGGACACATGAACAGACTAACAGACAGACAGACAAAAATTCTAAAAACTATATACTCGGTCTCTTTATCGATAATAAATAATAACTAATAACTATTTGAATAAAATTTTCCAAAAAATATTTTATGTACAGATTCGACTCAGAATTTTATTATACACAATATGTAGAGATTATTTAAAATGAAATCATAATAATAATATTATTATTATATATTGAATATTGATTATCAGATATTTAAAGAAATTGCAAATCTTTACGAACATGGATAGGCAATAAAGAACAAAATATTCACACGATGTGAAATAAAAAGCAATGCAGGCATACTGGCCAACTACAAAGCACTAACCACGTCTATTGTTATATTAAGCCTACAATTTGTAAAACAATAGCTCTGCAATAATTCTCATGCCGTTAGTCAAATCTCGTAATCAATAAGCGCGGTATCTGACTTTGAATATAACCGTTATGGGGACTAAGGGCCTGGGCACACCATGTTTTATAAACGCGCCAATGACTTGGCTATTGTAAACGCACATTGCATCGTCTGAACGTATTCTGATTTAAGGTCTATTTACACGATATTTTATAAACGTGCCGACGACGTGGTACCATGAAAAGACGTCATCTATGCATATTTTACTCTGAAAAAATGCAAATTTCTTTCGCGTATCGTACAAATGTGTGACAAGCGCGCGTCGACAGTGTGTTCATTGCACGTCGAATATCTCATCAAACTCGAGTCGACAGCGCGTTAAAAATTCGTCGTGTGCAAAGGCCCTGAAGGCCTCACCACACTACCGGCAGGGCATTATACGGTGACGCAAGATTGTCTATGCGAAGTGAGTACCGTTAAACGAGGTTGATCGACCCTCTACGCTCTATAAAAACCGATACCTGTATTAAGCACGCATTACATGACGAGCACAATGAAAAAAAACGTATTGTGTATTATTATTAACCGTAATTATCATCGTTTACTTATTAATTAATCAGTTTCAAAAGAAATTTCATGTAAAAAGCAGTTACGAACAATGGAAATGGATATACATATGTACATTTACCAGTTCCACTATGGTATTAAAAGGTTCAAGTTTTTCTAAAACATACTTTACTATCGCTGTATCATAATTGCAGATAATTCATAATGTGAATCTATAAAGACAAATCAAGATTTCTTGTAAGATATTTGTAGAATCTTGGATCTACCTTAATTGATTACAAGTTCCCATCTTCCTTTTACGAACATGCTTCGTTAACACGAATTAATACACACATGTAGTTGCACGGTGAATACAACGTTGGACCGCTGAAGATACAAGATCGTATAATAGATTGCTGGTGTGTTTCATTTTGTAAGATTGAATTAATTAAAATATTCAAATACGCCTACAAAAAACTACTATCCCATTATTGGCTAATTTTAAATAATAGATACGTACCTTTGTAATGAATGTATATTGTTCATACTTTTTTTTATATCTATCGATATTATAAAATTATATTTATTTTTAATTTCGAAGGGTTATTTGTCACCTGTTTAAGGATATCAGGCAATGACAATACTTAATGGTCAATTAAGCTAGGAATCGAACTGACGACCATCTGTGCAAAGGAAGTAGTTGAGACTATTGCACCACGTGAAAATTACTTTTATGAGTGACAGCATACATTCAATCTTACTAATATTATAAAATATGTGAAAATATAGATACATACTTGGATGTTTGAAGGGATGTTTGTTACTCAATCACGCCAGAACGGCTGAACGGATCTGGATGATTGGCACAGAGATAGATTATCGTAAATATAAGGAAAAGCATATAGACTACTTTTTAACCTGGAAAAATGTACTGTTCCCGTGGGATAGATTTGATTTTGTTTTGAAAGGTGAATCCGAGCGAAGCTAGGGTGAGCCACTAGTATCATATAATTTCTAGTGTTACTTCACCTTTTATAAGGAACATAAAGTGTCATCGCACATCCTTTAAATGCATCTCATGCTCGTCTCATTTGAGAGCATTCTGGTTTGGATCTGATTAAAAATAACGAGCTGCGTTCAAGTCTACGTCAGAATCGACTGTGTAAATCGATAAACGAGTCGATAAATCGATATATCATTAAGCTCTGCATTTCTAGCGAGACTATGTCCGTATTCGAATCATGACTTGTTGTAAAAAATGGACTTACACAGATAACTTAGAATTTAACACAAGTACACAAATTTCTCGATATTTCTGCATAAGCTTACAATTGTTAACGTCGTTGAATAATAGCGTAGTAAATATGATATTCATTAATACATACACAGCAATTCTTTACGTGAAGCATTACTTGTTCTTAACATATTCCAACACAATGTAATTGTTATCCTCAGCATTCATGACTAATCCATGATAAGTATATAAATAAAACTTTAAAAAAATAAAAAAACCGACTTCCAGGCACTAAAATGTAAAAAATAACTAAACGGAGGTTTTCATTTAGAATAGATACCTAATCAGATATATTCGAAGTCGGTGCCAGCCGATTCAAAGCAAATCTAATATACAAATATATATATTGTTGATTTTTTTAAAAACCGCTCGACCGATTTCGATTAAAATTTATATGGGACCACCTGGGAAGGGTGTACCCTTTGAAACAAAAGAAAATTTTCCAAATCGGTTCAGGCGTCTACGAGTAATCGGTGAACATACATAAAAAAAAGAAAAAAATAATAATCTAAGCTCCTCCTTTTTGTAAGTCGGATTCACCCCTAGGTTGATTCCTCATACAACATTTCATCCCCATTTTCACCTCCTTGAGAGATGATTTCAGGGACACAAACTATTCTGTATCCTTCCCAGGGTCTCAAACTATCTTCTTACGAAATTTCATCTAAATCGGTCCTTTTACTTACTACTACTACTTTTTATCCGGAAATCATCCCTTAAAGGGATGAAAATTGGGATGAAAATTTGTATGAGGAAACAAGCTATCGACGAATGAGTCGCTAGTAATACAATAATAAGAAATAATAAAAATAAATGTTTGTGTGTATGTCCTCAGTGCGTTCTTAATCCATGGATGCGATTGTAATGAATCTCTGAGGGTTATTCTGTATACGCCTGCGAAGGTTCCTGGTGCCTTTTTCTTTGAACATCTTTTATGTTTTAACAAAACATTCAAGCTTAGGGACGCAGCCGTGCAAAGCGAGGGTAAGCGATAGTCTATACAGATAAATAAAATTGTTTTGTAATGTCAAAATAACAAACAGATTTTTAATACATGCTTATGATAATTCTCTAATAAAAAGAAAGACACAACTTTTAACATTTTTGTCTGTCTGTCTGTTCCGGCTAATCTCCGAAGCGGCTGGACCGATTTTAGCTTAGGTACCTAGGCTCTTTTATTTTAGAAAAAGAATTAGGGTTCCGCTCAAAAAAATTAAAACGTCATCAGGAACACACCCGATCGAAGGGAGGTAAGTCGCTAGTCTATACTAATATTATAAAACGGTAAGGTTTGTGAGTTTGTGACGTTGTAGGGGGTAATCTCTGGAACTACTGAACAGATTTAGATGAAATTTGGTAAGAAGATAGTTTGAGACCCTGGGAAGGACATAGAATACTTTTAATTCCGGAAATAATCCGTTAAGTGGGTGAAAATGGGGATGAAAGTTTGTATGGGAAATCAAGCTCGAGACGAACCCCAGCGAAGCGAGGGTGAGTCGCTAGTAACAAATAAACATAAGAATTTTTGTACACTCAGTAATAAAATATCGCTGTAAAATAGATAGCCTCTAGGCTATATGCATAATATAAAAAGTGTGTGGTCTTCAACCATCCGCGTTCTAGCTATTAGCATAATAACTAAAATGTGCAACATTGCCAACTGGCTGGGCGAGGGTTAACATTTATAGCCATTTATTACTATTACATAATCATAGTAAAGTAGACTCGTAGTAAATTACGCAAGCCGCACGCGAGATTTCATTTAAATTGTAAATAGCTGTACAAATGTGTTACAATGTTAATCGCTTGTTTTTTTAACTTGGTTGATGGAATATCATGTTGATTATGTTTACAAAACAAAAGAAGCAATATTTATGAAATAAAACATTTTTTAAAGTGTAATGAATAATAATATAATACATTATTTTTAGGTATATTTATTTTAACACACACTTTACAATATATTATCTCGTTTTCTAAAATTAGTTTCTTAAATTTTGATCTGTTTCAATTGTCATGGTTCAGTCAGAAATCTTGACAATGCTTTAAAAAAAAGTATTTTTTTAATTTAAATTAAATGAGTTAAATTAAAAATTAATATTAGGACAATCTCAAAACAAGCTCTAAAGAGAACGGAAGCGGGCATTACGTCAAAAATGTTTTCATTGCAAATATTTGCATTGCTAATTAACAACTTCATCAAAGAGATTATTGATTATATAAAAAAAATGATAATTTTATGTTTAATCCCTCCACGACCGCGGACACGCCGGCGTTACAGTTAACAATAGATTTCTTAGAAATTTAATTAATTTCTTAGAAAATTACCTGGAGGTGTTAAAGTAATTAAACTATAAATTTTATATATTTGTTTAGGTAAGATTGAATAAATTTATACTTGATTTATAGAGCCATAGTGCACGATGCGGTACACAACTGTACGGTAGAGCCTATATTATACATACTTCCACATAAAAAAAAATACGGTTACGGTTAGCAATACAAGTAAATAACATAGCTCAAGACACGTAATATTTAATTGCCTTATTAAAATGACTAGAATTACCTAACGCAACCTCATAAAGAACTTTTAATATATGTAGATCTCATAGTAATTTATAGAGACTCATTGAAATTCAAATAATTTAAATGAATCTTGTTATATTGTTGTATGAATTGTACTACTACATCATTTACTTTTCTTATTTATCCATACTAATATTATAAACTTAAAAGTCACTCTGTCTGTCTATTACAGATTATGGTGTTTGACAAGGGTATGATTGCATTCTGGGGACGTACATACATAGGCTACCGTTACCCCACGAGTGAAGTTGCAGGCAAAAAATAGTTATACATAATTTTCCAATTAAAATATCTTAGTTTTCTTTTTCATTTGAATTTTTGCCTAACTTTTGACTTTTTCGTAATCTTAAGTTAGTAGTCTTAATAAAAAAATATTATCGTCACCACTGATTTGAAAATTGTCGCATAATATATCTCACATACCTATTGATTCACACTAGGTTATAAAAATGTACAAGAAAAAAAATGTTTTATTTTTCATATTTATGTAGGTGATAGCTACAATTATTTGAGTTATTTCATTTAAAAACCCCTTTGCAGAAATCCTTTCAAAATCCAATTTCTCTTTTAAGCCTGCCAAAAATGTACTCGGAAGTGGCAACTTCGTATGCGCCACATTTCCCCACAAGTACTGACGCAATAGGAACAATGCAAGATAAATGCTTTACCATTTGTTACGTCTGACGTTGCTTAAGGATTTCGTTTATGAATCACAGACCTTATACTACAATTTGCTGGCATGATTTCTGCGCAAGAGTCGTGTTCGGACGGAATTATAAAATGGCGTTATCGCCTTATGTAAGCTGCTCAGCTCTGTAGAAGGTTGCTTAACGCGACCCACGCTGAATTTAATACATTTAAATCTAGTCAACAATAAGCCTTTTACCTAGGGAGCTTAGAATTAAAATTGACTGTAATTCTTTATTCCTAACATAATTTAGTTCAATTTTGAGGAAACAACGTGCCACATTGACTGACGGGTAAATGAACAGGTAGTTGAGGTTTATCAAGTACACCAGGTTTTACGAGAGCTAGTTGGTAGATTTATTAACTTTGCCGTTTCAAATATGCTTATGTGGCGACATTTTCACGATTTAGTGGTTTTTGAAATATAGGTTGGTATCTACTCAATATATTACACTGTTTTCTAAAATTATCTGCCTTCACTTAGATGCCTCGATTAGAAAAGAAATGGTCAAATGCTAGTGGAACTCGCGCGAAGTAGAGAGAGTACGGCGGCGTTTGTATGTTTTATGTTAAATATAATAGAAAATTCAAAATAATAGTGTTACAAACGGTCGAAACGGATATATAGGCATGCAAGTTCCCTTTTTCTTTTAAAGAATGGAATACTTATTATGTTATATTTGAGTGCGAATTAAAATAAAACCTTATGAAAACTACAAAACTCTCTCTACATTACTTACCTGCTAAAACTCTCTATATTACTTACCTGCTAAAAGTCGCTCACGTATGTACAATAAATATGATTTCTTGCATATATTTTTCTAGTTATTATCAATCATATAAGTCATTAAAATAAAAACTTGATGTTATTCATACGTTTATAACATTTTTAAAACTTACTTAACGGGATATTGGATAATGGATTATATTATTATAATATATTGGATGGAGGATATTTTGACTGCAGGATGTTTATTTAATTTTACTCTTTCCATTTATAAATTGAATGTAGATTAAGTTAAAAGTTAAGAAATAAGAACCCCCTAATAATTATTAATTTTGACTTGTGAAATGTGACATTGAATATTGCTTTGAATTTCGCGCGAAAATAGTTTGTTCCGTTACAAGATATTTTGTAAAAATAATGCGTAACTTTAAATATGCGACTGTCTATTAAATAGCATAATAATTATCTATCATGCCTGTCTATAAAGATAATCATCGATTTTATTTATTTAAGTCACACTTTTCATTTATTTTATTACCTAAGTTTACGTTCCGTTTTATAATGCTGTTCTATATTATGTACTTATTATTTTACTGTGTTTTGTGCTGCCATCTTACAAAATTTACTTCAAAATTGTA
Source organism: Brenthis ino (assembly GCA_921882275.1). Taxonomy (NCBI): domain Eukaryota; kingdom Metazoa; phylum Arthropoda; class Insecta; order Lepidoptera; family Nymphalidae; genus Brenthis; species Brenthis ino. The sequence continues at coordinate 4,334,139 of OV170232.1, forward strand.
AAATGATTCATGTATTTTAACTATGTAAAATTAAAAATAGTTATAGAGGCCTAATTTAAGTAGTACTCATAATTGATGAATTTTGTTGTACCTAGTTTTTTTTGTCTTAATTTATAAAAATATACTCTCGTTTCGAAGTTGTTGAAGGGCATTTGCTTAAACAACAGGTAAAATGCCAAGCCGTTGACTAATGCTGTCAACACTAAAGAACAGTCATCATTATGTCATTTACATATTATTTTGGTTGACACTTGACCGTTTATTATTTAATTAATATTTAATAAGTAGATTTTAAGAAGTCCGCAAAATTTTATTGAGTTATGGATCCGAATAAAATTAAAAATGCATCAGAGGGTATTGCTGTAAGTCGTAGAATAATGAATAATTATTGATGTTTAATACTTTTTTTAAAAATAAAATTCCGTTTTAAAATACAGCCTCTTCTGCAATTTTTAATAGAGGTCACAACAAGTTAGTCACTCAAATTTGAATATTTAATACTTTAAGTATTTAACATTTTCTGTTTATAAATCAACTAACAATTATTGTTACTACAATTATATTTTTTTAATAATGTCTTTTTTTTCTTTTTAGCCAATGGGTATAACAGCCTTAAATGAAACAGTACTTAGCAATCAACCAGAATCTCGATATGAATGTCCAGTATGTCTTAATTGGTTACGGGACCCTGTTATCACAACTTGTGGCCACAAATTCTGTAAGAGTTGTATCACTTCTTGGTTACAGTAAGTAATAGCTTATAAACTATCTTATAGGAACAATAACCTTCTAAATAAAAATCTTGTTTTATTAGTAAAGCAATATTTCTAAACACAAAACACCAAATTAAAGTAAAACCAAGGGTATCCTTCCATTATTACACACAGCTGATTCTTTTACCACTCCTCTTATATTTCACCAACTTTAGAAAAAGTAGAAAATACTCAATTCCAGTGTTGTGTTTCCAGTTGTGTGGTTATTGTAAGAGAGTATGTTCCTTAGTTGTGAATTCATTTTTGTAATTATTTTTTTAATCAATAGATTTTACCTCAAGGGTGTCAGGGGGTCCTATGCATGGAATAATAAGAAGAAATAAATATAGTGTGGTAAATATTTTTTTACAGGAATAGTGGCCATTGTCCGATAGATAACATAAACCTTAGTATGAAAGTAGATATCTTTCCAGATAACTATACTAAAAGAGAAATACAGGAACAAAGAATGTCTTGTCCATTTGCATCTAAAGGTAAATATATTTTTTCATATATTGAGTAAGGAATAATTTAAAAATTATTAATATTTTTAAAATAAAAAAATACACTTAATCTATTTGACTTAATAAAACTTAGTTTGACTTACTAATGAACTCACATGGTATTATTATGTAAAACCACTTGTTATACTACTAATATGATACATAAAAAAGTTTGTGAGGATGGACAAATGTTTGTTTTTTACTCTTTAAGACCAGAATGGCTGAACAGATCTGGATGAAATTTGGCAACGGTAGATTATTAGTCTAGAATAGCACTTAGGTTACTTTTATCCTGAAAAAATGTATGGTTCCCTTGGGATAGATTTCTTTTTGTCTAGGGACAAACCCGAAGGAAAGCGAGGGTGAGTCACTAATACTAGTACTCGTAGTAGTAGTAGTGTTGTGTATATATATGTACAACATTTAGCAATCGTCTTTCCATCTAAGTGACAGTAAAGTAAAGAGTGCACTTTAAGTTTCATACACAAATAAATGGGTGTAATAATATCTCCTGCGGGATTGGCTAGTGTTCATAAGCCTGTATGTATGTATTCAGCCCTTCTTAATGTCCCACTGCTGAGCACGGGCCTCCCTTCAATATGAGGGGGATCAGGCCATAGTCCACCACGCTGGCCAAGTGCGGGTTGGCAGACTTCACATGTCTTTCGAAAACTTGCTAGGTTCTCTCAGACATGCAGGTTTCCTCATGATGTTTTCCTTCACCGTAAGGCAAGTGGTAATCATGTTGAAAATGATTCGCACATGAAAATATCAGAGGTGCGAGACCCGCGATTTGAACCCGCCATGAGCCTGAACCATGTATAAAATATATATAATTAAAATGAAAAAACATATTTTTAGGTTGTGCAGTAAAAGTAACTCCATTAGACCTAGATTCACATATATCTATTTGTGAATACAATCAGCCTGAAATGTCTTCTCAATCAGAAGTGAAAGTTCCATGCTCATTCCAAGCAGTTGGATGTAAAGAGACATTTAACAGCCAAGAAGAAATGAATACTCATCTTCATAATGATATTCAAAATCATATGAGTGTAAGTGTAAAAAGTTTTAAAATATTGTATTCCATTACCAATAAATATTTATTTAAGTAAAATTAAACAACTCAAAATTTTTTTTCATTGAAAAACAAATGAATGATTTTTTTTTGTAAGGATTAATCATAATCTTATCAAAGAAAAGAATGATAAGTTGACATACAATTTCAGTTTTTAATGAATGCTTACTCAAAAATCCAAATAGATAATGATATATCAAACGCAAGTATAGATGCAAAAGAACAAGAAGCCATGAGCCTGTGGGAGGCACCCAACAAAGATGGCACTCAAACATCCACTCCACCTTTAAATAATACCAGTGCCCTTATAAGGTAATTATACTATTTGCTATAATATATAAGTATCACACTAATATTGTAAATGTGAAAAGTGATTGAGGTAGTGATTATTACTTTTGCACACTGCCTCAAGCAAAGCCGTGGAAAGAAACTACCTAGTAACTTTTATAAACTATGAACATCCTCCAGCTTTCTCTCTAGCTAAAAATTTACAGCACATGGCTTTCCATAGCATACTTAAATACCTCACTGGAATCATTTGATGTCCCAGGCAGCCTAAAAGCAGCCTATGCCAATCAAAATAACATCGGTTTTTGATGTATGTCTTGAAAGGATAACAAATTGATGAACATTTGCATTTATAATAAGTTCAAATTAATGTTGATAGATGGTGATATGTATGTTTATGGATTTACTTATAAATGGCATAAGATTAAATCAAATTTTACAGTTTTGCTGATGATTTCAAAATCATCAAATACATTTATGCTATGTATCCATAGATGGTACTGTTTAACTTTTGCCAGTTCTTTCAATGTTATAAATAATTATGTGTAAATTGTTTTTACTTTTACATTTCCCTACATTTTACCAATTTTAGTACTAACATTTTCATAAAATATGTTCGGTAACTTCCGACTAAGCGCCATCTATTGTCTATTCAAGCAAAACAAAATACAAAAACATTTCTACTACACAATATGTTCTTAATTTGAAGAACATTAACACTATTATTTGTAGTTTTACGAAGTTATATAATAGCTTGAATTAGGTGGTTTAATTTCTTAGTATGGAACTGATAGCTTTACTAGTATAATATTGTTATCTGTGTTTTTGCAGAGCTTTATATGAACGGGTAGTAGTACTAGAACAAAGAAATCGGGAACAAGATATAGTGATAGCAAACATGTCTAAACAGCTCTCTGCCTTTGCTGTAGCTAAAATGAAACAAAATAATGATATGCTTCTACGATATTGCATGGGAAATTATATATGGAAGATAGATAACTTCAAGGCGAGATGCGACGCCATGTTGAAAGATAATTTTAAAATGTTGTACAGCCCTGGCTTCTATACTTCGCCGAATGGATACAGGTAATTTACTATTTGAATTAAGTCGATTTTAAATTTTAACTGTCGTGTCATTTAATCCTTCGAATCCACATAAAATATAGATAATAATACAATATTTTTATAAATTGATGCCATTACTCTGATAAATATAGCCCGGATGCTATTAGTAAAAGCTTCAAAGCGTTCATTTGATCCATCATATAATATATTTTTATAAATGATGTATGTGATTTTGATTATTTTTTAAAATATCTTAAAGACACTAACTGATTAATGATAGTAACTGATTAATGATAGAATAGTATTAATATTAATTTTATATAAAGACAAAAAAATGCATTATATGTAACATTAGGCTACATAGGTCCTCTGAAATAATAAATAATACTGCAATAGTGGAATTTATCTATTACCTGCAATTGTCTTTTATGTGGTCCACAACCACTAAAATATAACAATCAATTTTCAGATTCTGCGTGCGTCTCAACATATCCCCACAAAACCCGCGATGCTTCGCTCTCCACTTGCACCTGATGCAAACGGAGCACGACGGTTGTTTAGAATGGCCTTTCAATGGCCGCATCACCATCGTCATGGTGCACCCTCGAGACCTGGACCTCTCCCAGAGAGACACCATGATGTCTAACTCCACCCTCGTGGCCTTCAGACGACCCCTCTCAGAGATATGCCCTCGAGGGTTTGGGTACACGGAGTACGCGGTGGTTAAGGACGTGGTAGCTAACGGGTTTGTTCAAGACGATATGCTCATGATTAGGTTTTGTATCAAGTGTGTATGACGGTGTGAGTGACTTTTTTTAATCTCTTTAACTGACTACAATTGTTCGTCGAAATCCCTTAATTATATATTTAGTTTAGTTACATAAAAATGCTGTCATTCATTCGGTATTTTTATGTATATATAAAGGTGCACAAATTGTAAATGTGTTTTATTATTAATACAAGGAGGATATATTTTGTCTATATTGGTGCATTATTAAGAACAAAACAAATGTAATGATGTATGAATAAAATGTTATTTATGTATATAATATTTTGACAAAAGCACTAATGGAATTATTGATTTTTTTTTAGATATCATTATTATATATTAAAATAATCGATTCATTCTGATTCATTCGATCTGAAAAGAATAGCATATATGAAGTTTTTACAGAAGAAACTATGATTATAAGCATCGATCAAAAATAATAGATACACAATCCCATACAAAAGATCTTTTAAAACTGTCACCAACTGTGTTTAGGTAATTCTAGTCGAAATAAATATACAACAATGTAAATTCAACCTTAAATGCAATGCTTAAAATTGTTTACACATGCTATGTTTAAAAAAGTAATTTTTTTTTTACGACTGACCGCTAGAACAAGCAAATGGTGGAGTCAACTTAATTAATATTTTTTTGTTTATACTGTAATTATAAATCGTCATTTTATTTTAATTTTGTTAAGTTTAATGTTTAAATATGATGTATTATATGTGAGGTGTATAAAAAAATTATTATTATAATATATTTTTTTTTAAATAATTATAGTAAATATTAAAAATATTTGATTCTACTCTATGATATACAAATGTAATATAATAAATGTCCTTTTTTAAGCATCCTAGACGTTGTGATTTTTGCAATTTTTAAACAACCAATGAGGTATTTTAGTTTACAGTCGGAGCGTTTGAATACTACTAAAATAAAAGCGCACCCAAATGATTCAAGTGGGTGCTAATTCGGTGAGGACGTTTTTTTGTTGCTGATTGTGTACGTAGTTCTTTTTGATCGATGAATATAAGCTAATAAGAAAAAAATAATTGTAAAATTAAAGGAATTAAACTATTTCTTTATCAAAATATCCCTTTTGTAGATGTTATACCATTTTTATATAAATATTAAATATTGATCTGATACAGTATTAAATATCTTGTATTTTCAATTAAATAAGATTATATGAATAATGTAATAAGTATTGTTATGTAACAGAATCCGTCCCTTAAGATTTAACTTGTAAGACTTTTTCAAGAGTTATATTTGAAATACTTTGTTGTGATCATATTCTTATATGCTACATTCCGTTTTGTTTATGTTACTAAGGTCATTGTAATATTGTTATATTTCTATTGAAATAAATTATATTATTTTTGAAATAATTGTTTTTTATTTATTTATATCTTTTTTAATAGTCCGGGATTCCGGGTCCATTTTGATCGGTTTTTAATCTCAGAGACTAAATTGACACATGCAAATGTCAAATTTACAAATAATGCTGCCAGCTATTTTATGCAGGCAGTGTTTTACCTACGATGTCGGTTTGTTGAATCGTAACTTATTATCTTTATTAGACGATTTGGTTCAAAGTTGTATATTACAAAGTGTATCATTAAAATTCTCATTTTTATTGTAAATTATTAAATATCACATTTAATTTTAAATATCATTAAAATCCAAATTTGCATTATTACGTTGTAAATAAGTACCTACACATTATTTCAGGCTAACTTATAAAAAAACGATACTTGATTTTATAAATGTTAATTTTCGATAGTGGCACATCACTATTTAAGAATTGCAAAAAACTGGCAACCCACGTAATGTCAGTTTTGTTTCTGAGAATAAAAAAAAGACTATACTATCTAGCTAATTTTCCGTGAGTAGCTTCTTTTGATGAGAAGCCCAACTTTTTCTCTTACAAAATTCTCGATTGTGGTAGCTAACAGGGGTAGCAGGGATAAAATATGTCGATTTGACGATTCTCAAAAATTTATTACTAACTGTGGGGTTTTCTATTAAATCTTAAGATAATAATTAGCAATATTCAAAAAAATATTTGTTCTACAAAATGTATGGTTTGTTCAAACAGTCCCCTCCTTCCAGCATGTATCGATAACGAGGCCATCAAAAATGATAACTACCCAGCTGATTTTTTACTGTTGCTTAAATAATATTTATATTATTTAACAGCCACGTTGTCCTACAAATTGCGTGGTATGTTATCCCGGTCCTACATTTAGAAATTGTTAATACTACAAGACCATTTTTCATATTACTAACTGTAAGACTGGTATAGATGTATGTTACTCTTTCACGCAAAAAGAGCTGAACGGATTTTGATAAAAATATACAGTAATATAGAGTATACTTCAGAGTAACAAATGGGCTATAATTTATATAGCTATACATATTTAAAATACGCGGTCAGAGCCGCGAGAAAACACTGATCTTAAATATTACCCTAGGGCGTTTGTGTCACATTCGTAAAATACTAATGCGACGCGATGTTTTATCTTCTTATACCCTCATTATGCTACGTCACATTTTCTTAAACAAATATAACCTCACAAAAACTAGAACGGTCTCCCTTTATTTAGTTGATTAATTAATAAGCAATAAATTAAACTTATCGTAGCAAAAAAATATAAAAACATATCAAACTTAATTAAAGGTAACCAAAATGAAAGACAAAGTGTTTTATAATACACATATATTATGCAAGACTTACAAAACACCGTACTTAATAAAATATAGGAATATCGCTTAAATTTATATTAATTAATTATTATTAATTAATTAACGTCCAAGTCCATATCACATTCAACCATCACATTTTTTCTTCTAAAAATCATCATTTTTTTAAGTAGCAACACCAATTATTTGACACTTTTATACCATAAATATAAAATTTATTAGAACCGCAAAATTCAATGTCCTCAAACTGTTGATTCACAACCAAATAAATACAATTGTTCTTCCAAATCATTAATAACATCAAACAAAACTATTATATATTAAATTCAATCTTTAAATCATACATTTATGCAAAAAGAACTATGTTTTTATTAAATTGATTAATTTAATATAATTTATATTTAACATGGCCAAATATATTGCGCGTTACATTATTAAATGGCAACTTCGATTTAATGATATACTCATTGGTAACTGTATTCTAATAGAAAAAAAGAGCAACACAATATTTTCAAGAAATCTTACAATTAAAAATATTTAAAAAAGGAACTGAAATATAAATTTAAAAAAAATCATCAAAAAATTTGAATCCAATTTGGCGCAAAATTTGGGCATTATTTTCACATCGGTGGTCACAATTTACATATAAGTACAAAAATAGATTTTTTTTATAGAAAATCGCAATTTATTACACATTCTTGACAGTTACGACCCTAGCTTCGAATTAATCATAACATATTTGATATTGTAGCAAACTCTTAAAACTAAATGGAATACAGGAAGACTTAGGGGGGAGCAAATCATCTAACCGAAATGGACTAGCAAAATATAAAAAAAATAACACATCAAATCGGAATGTTGATAAACCAATAAAACAGAAAGTACACCATCAAACCAATAATCCAATATTGTAATGGACTTCTAAAATCTATTGCCTAAACATATCACAGTTACGGTAAAATAAAATGCGCGTTTTTCTAACATATATTTGAAAACTATATTTGATAACTTTCGAAACCATCTATATATTTACGTTATCATCACTTATGCCATTGTAAGGCAAAGCTTCATTAAGTAGAGTACTGGCTCACCTCAAGTTTAACCATAAAATGTTATGCACAATAAATGTCCGGCATCTAAGTTAAAAATCAAAGTGCCCGAGTATAAATCGCTAATCCATTTATAAATATAAAAAACTACCTTACAATGCATTACTGAACTATCAATATTAATATAAAATACTTATATGAAGCAAAATTTAAACAATTAGGACAAAAAGTACGAATATACTTATCGATTATAAAAAAGATTACAGAATGAATAAAAGATCTTATCTTACACTATATGACTATATTTAATTAAGATTCATAGATATTCCTCCTTGAATAATGACACCGAAGATGCAAAATCTAAAAAAGGGTCTCTTACAAAATAATAAGACCAGATAATGGCTTTTAAACGCTTTTACTTTTTAGAGTTGCATTCATTTCGATATAGAGCCCAATGTAAGACATAAGGCAAAAGTCATTTGTCTGACTGATTGTACAACATTGTACATGTAGTTATGCCAACAGCTATTGTCAACAGAAATTGATATTGAATATAAAAAGCATATGAAGTACCTTATTTTATTTACTCATTGTATAAAAAATATCACTTATTCATATTATCCCTTATACTAAATTTGTATCTGAATAAACATCTTAAATATTATTTCCAAATATTTTTGTAACATTTAGTATTTGTATAAATTTCGATATTTCCACCAAAGTATTCCATTTTCGTAACTAACATTAATTGTTTGTTTTATTTCAATTTTGAATTTTATTCGCAGACCTGTTTTAAAAAACCACATAACATACATAATCTTGTTTCCAGGCATCGATCAAAAAAGTTCTAGATACACAAACAGCGCCAATAAATCTCACCAAATGAGCGCTCATTTGAACATTAGAGCGATTTTTAATTTTGCTTTTTTTGTGAAAACAACTTTAAGCATTGCAATTAAGGTTCAATTTACATTATTATATATTTATTACAACTGGAATAATTACCTAAACACAATTGCTGACAGTTTTAAGAGAATTGTATCTAGTACTTTTTGATAGACACTTTCAGGCAACAAATCTTAGTTAGAACTGTTCCGTTAAATAAGAACCTTAATAATAAATAGTCGATTAAATAAATCGTAGACCTCGATATTATTTATTCCTATGATAAAACTACTGAGACCGATATGAAAGTTTGTGAACTCAACCCCGTTATAAGATATAACATTTTGCTGCCGCCGACGCAAGTTTGTCTTCTACACTGTACCGCCACACACCATTGACAACTTAAAACTATATTCCATTCCGACTAACACTTGGAACAAGTCACCAACTTCAATCTAATAACTCCAATAATCTACTTTTAACTAAACTCACCGTCTTCTAAATAAATTTGGCATTTCCAAAACCATTTTCTAAAGAGCACACATGTCCCATTTGGTGGCAGTATTCGAAACATGTTCAAACCCGATGTATCTGAGTTCCGAATAGGCAGCAAATGTTAACGAAAGATCAGAGGGAGCTGCTTGAGTCGCCTGGGAAGTGCATCATGTCGCCGCCGCAGCTCGGCGTGGGGGACGACGGCGGGTCCAGAGACGCGCGGGACGCAGAGCTGAAGCTACTCGAGCTTAGTTCTTCCTGTTCCGGCTCAAACCTACCTGATATACCTGGAATTGATAGATTGTAATTAGATATGTCATGGTTATATGATATATGAGAGATGTAATTAAGTTTATTTACGATGTAAATACGGTTGTAATTATTTTTTATTTCGCCCAATTTAAATTTTAAGAATAAAGGTGAAACCATATTAATGTAATGCGTATAAATATTAAACAAAAATAGGATTAAATTACTGGTTTCTTTACACTCCATTATTTTATTGGCAAAGTAAAAGTACTAAAAGTCTGTAACTGCTTTAAACTAAATATTTTTTATAATTTGTAAAATTTAGATTAAAATTACATATTATGAATTGGGTATAAATAAGTTAAGCACATATAGAGGTGATAAATAAAAAGTCTGTATGGTTGTTGAAATGTAATTTTAATTTTACTAATAATTTTAAACACTCCATATCATTATCAACATACTGTTAAGTGCTGCCAAATCTAAAATTTTACATGTAAATTTCGCCTACATCAGATTTTAATAATAAAATACAGGGGAATAAATAGATTAAAAACAATTTCGACTTAATTTGTATTGTAAAATTTCAAAAATAAATTTTCAATTTATTGGATAATAGTTGTCAAAAAGACTAATTCAATCTTAAGCTGCGATTTAAATGTTTTAATTTTTAAATTTTAATTTTAATTTACTGTTTGGACTGCTCTCCGATGGATCTATGTAGCTTTAGTGAATGACTGTGTTGTGATAAAAAATCACAATTCTCTAAAGTAACTACTTAATTCTTGCCACAAATAAATAGATAATTAGCTATTACAATACGTATATATAAAGTGTTGCCAAGTTTTATAAAATATTGTTTAAATGTATACTATTTCAATAAACATTTTACCATGTTTTATATTTCGAAATGAAAACCTGGCAATACTATTTGATTGTCACAATATGAATATTTATATTAAAATAATAAAATCTGATTCAATTATTTAAAATTATAATAAAATGAGCAGTTTTTGTTATAATGAAACATTAGTTATTATTGCAGTAGTTAAAAATGTACTACTTAATTCCTTGTGAGACCATTAGATTATCATAAAAGAATTTTAGAAGTTATACTTCTTTAGGAACGTTTGGAAAAAAATATGGGAGTAAAATTTTTACGATGCGCGCGCACACCGACAGCTAAAAAGCGACATGATGAAGTTAGCTGCATCCTTTTACAAACAGAGAGTTGTCACATACGGTATGAAATCTTTAGCTATTTTTTTTCTGTTACGCCAAAGAAGTATAACTTCTTACGTGCGTACAGAAGTACACACACATGTATTTTTTTTATAATTATTTACATATTAGAATACGATTTCATAATGAAATTATATTATATTTTAACTCGATATCCATACATGAGTCTCTACATACATCATATATATTTCTTTCGAAATACACAAAATGTCAATTACGCTAATATTTTTATGGTAAATAAATTATTATTGAATTATGTATAAAATTTGTTTTTTTTTTTAAATAACTAAAATATTGTCAAAAAATTATTTTTTCTATTAATTGTATACTGACCAATGTGTAATTGGTATTTTTTGAAAAAACGGACCCAAGCCATAATCTCAAATCCAATTAAACTAACTATAATAATATTTTTAAATTGATGTACAGTGCCTATGATATGTTTTAAAAACAATTATAAAAGTGCACCTCGTTAACGATCAGTACCGCAAAGTACGCTAAGAATTTCACAATTTTTGGTCATTATAAATTATAATTATACAAAAAAAAATAACTATTTGCAATAAACAATATATATAATGCACCAATGCATTCACAATTGCAATGCAAAAAATTTGTCTAAAAGTAGGTACGTACGTGTCTTTAACAAAATCACATAGAAAAATAAATATTTGTCATGATTCAACATATTACTACTAAATATAATATGAATAAAACAATAAATAATACTCGTTGCGAAGATTATACAGAAAATTTGTACATACAGACAGCAGACATGGCGGTATTGTATACCGGAGGTGACTAAGTCTAAGAGCCCGCACGCACTAGACGACCACGATCGCAACGAACAACTATATTTCTGACAAACGTTTGCCAGTGACTTTACTTACTTATAATTTTGTTTACATATATATAATTGGTTCGCCACTAGGGGTTATAATTGAGCTTAAATAATTTTTATATTTCCGCCATTTTTTTTCAAATACAACTGATATTACAGCGTACGTCGTAGTTTATCCCTTCGCCTTCCCAATCGACTGTATCGTAAAATTAGATATTCCAGATTAAATAGGATATAAATTACAAATTGAAAAAAACTTTTAAATCGGACTTTTATAATTTCAGATATAACGCGTTCAAATGAACTTCAGGTATATATGTAATAATATTATATACTAATCATTTATTTGTTTGTTTGTTAGTACTGAATAAGCTTCGAAATTACTGAACATAAAGATGAAATTTGGTAAGAAGATATTTTGAGATCCTGGGAAGGATATAAGTTCGTTTCTATCCCGGAAACCATTCCTTAAGGGGGTAAAAATGGGGATGAAAGTTTGTATGTGGAAGCAACCTAGGTTAAACCCGAGGGAAGCGAGTGAGTCGCTAGTGTGTAAAATATTATAATTCGTGGTCGCAGGTTGTTGACGTAGTGCGGAAACTGCATTATAACATATGTATCGCTTGCGACCGTGGTCGCGGTCGTGGTCGCCTAGTATACAGTTTATGGAACTTTAAATCAATATAGCAAATAATACTGAGGTATTGAACATATTAAATAAAAATAACCAAACCAAAAGTACTCTCTCTAGTAGTTAAACTATAATAAATTTGAAAACTTCGTAGAAAAGTTTGATCAAAATACAAATAGTTATTAAAATTTTAGTAACCTGACCTATTATGAGCACATCAAAAAGACAGAACAGCTTCCTAAAATAATCATTTCATAAAAAAAGAAAACGTACAAACTTCTCATTCCTTTTAAAGTTCATTAGATTCAAAGTAAGTGTTTTTAGACAAGTGTTAAAAAGAGATTAAAGTCGTATAAATTAATAATATTACGTAGATGTGCCTATACAAATTAAAATTAAACCTCAGTATAGATATTATAAATAAATAAATAAATAAATTTAGAAGAATATTTAAACGATAGTGGATAAGTTATTAAATTTCGAGATTCTAAACACAGGAGTCGTACGAGAACATAATGTAGCGAGCGATCTATTGCGATTATACAAGTATCCTTACTGGCCTTGCAATAGCGAGAAGTGCGATGCACAAAGAAATAAACTAACACTAAATTACCTAGAAGAAAAGCAAAATAAGTACTAAAAGAGCACTGAACTGAATGTATGAACCTAGGTTCTTGTCAAGACGATAAGTACATTAAAATTTCTTATCTATCGCATTTAAATGAACTACATATATCAAACTTCACTTGTTTCTGAGTGTGGTCCGGATTGCCATATTATTTTCTGTAATCCATATAATTCGTCTCAACAAGAATCTTGGCTGAGAAGATTTTTTATAATTTTTCCTACATTTTTTTAAATTTTTATTTAAATTTTTTTATTGATATAACGCTTGCATACACGGCTAGTTCTTAGTTCTTACATCGAAGCTTAGTACGAGAACTACCAGCGATGTACACCACGTTTAATATATCAGATAAAGATTTTTTTTTTGTATTTTATGTGAATCCACATCATAAAATTGCTTAACTAAGTTACAACGATAGCTGCGAACATCCCACTAAATAGTACGCGTAATCTAATGTGACGAAGCTCATATTGAACACGTATCTTATTTCTTCTTCCTACGTGACTTTTTAGATTTAGATTGCTTTGACAAAGGCATATTTGAATTGGAAGCTTCACCACTCTTTTTATCTTCCTTATCGCTATCAGTGGATAGAACAGGGGACGCGATGTCGTCGTCAGACGACTTCTCTAACTCCTCCTTATCCAATTTCATCTCGTCGTCCAACTTGACCTCCTGAGAAGTTATTTTATCACTTTCTACAACATTGAAACCTCTCTCCTTCCTAGTAGGCACTTTCTCGATATCAATTAAATTAAATGTGCTGGATTCGATAACTTTTGTTGTTGTTTCTTTAATGGATGACAAAATATCATCTATATTGATTTTGCAAATAGGGCTAGCTACTTTTGGATCGCTAGTTTCTAAGAGACTATCGCGCATAACTTCCATTTTGAAGTCATCGAGGCCGAAATCGAGGGGTTCTAGTGGGGGGAGTTCTTGCATTACCGCGTGGTGTTCTTCTACGAAGTTAAGCTCAGTGGGTGCATCGCATTCAGCGACCATTATATCTCTTCTTTTGCACAGCTCCATCAGTTTTTCTTGTAAAGATACTTCTGATTTTTTGTTATTTTCTAAAACTGTCGCTGCGTCTTGGTTATCATCTTTTACCACACTCTCAACAGTCTCGACTATATTTTTTTCTTCTACCATTTTAACATTTTTGGCAGCTGCTATGGAACTCCAAGATTTCACAGGCATTTCAATTTTGCCGGTGTCATGGCTCTTTTTTTCTGGCATTAGTGGTGATTTTTTATGGGATTTATTAGCTCTAGTGATTTGTATTTCGGGAAAATCTTCTTCGTTTGTGTTGATAACATAAACTTCTTTCTCTTCTATCTCGCAAGACTTTTCTGTTTTACGAAAATCTAATTTTGGTGAAGAAGATTTACTTTTGATAGATTTTGGAGATTCTTTAGAAGAAAATGAAGTAGTGGCTTTGGGTTCAATGAGTATTTTGGATTGAGTTTCTTTGATTACTGACTCCTTATGTTTAGTTTCTTTTAAAGTTTCTTTAACGTCCCTAGAAACACAGTGGGTAAAAACTTTTACATCATCACACAATGATTCATCCTTTATTTTAGTTTTTGGCTTACACATACTAATAATATCATTATTTTTATCATATTTTGTTTCACTTGTTTTTGGTTCTTCTATATTTTCTTTCCGTTCGGGGGTGCGGCTTTTAGATGAGCGTCGTTTCCTAGATTTCGCTAAGTACGAGGAAGCTAAATTAGCATCTTCTAAAGGAGTAGATATGGACACTAAATCGTCACTTAGTGTCTGTTGCTTATCCTCAATTGTATGAATTTCTACAAAACTATCTTCGTCTTCTTTAGCTTGTTGTTCTTCCGACTTTTTGGGTTTGCGATTTTTCTTTGATTTAATTTTTAATTCTTCAGTTTTATTTTCGCTAAACGAACGAAGTGGGTCTTTGTTAGGTTTTTCGTCTTTGTTACACTTTTCTAGTTTTTCGGGCTCATTTAAAAGCATGTCCCAGGCTTGCTCCTCTGTCTTTATTTCATACTGAATGTTTTTAATTTTCTCAGCTTCCGATGCTGCAAGCCCAGTAGGTTTTGATGACTTCAAAGATGGTTTATCTTTTTCATCTGGACGTTGATACTCTATATTACGTTCGCTACTAATCACTAAATCTTTACGTAATCTTTCGTCTTTCGACACGGGCTCCACGGGAGTTTCTAATTCAACTCTTACTTTCAGAGGCTCCTTTTCTATTATAGATTCGATCTCTCTCTCATCTGACACTATACTCTTAACACTAATATCGCTAGCGGCACTATCACTAACTGACTTGGTGGTGGGAGATTTCTTAATCCTAGATCGAGCCACCGGCTGAATATCATCGGGGGCTCGATTCAATTTTGGCAGTGATGTATCCTCTCGCCCAATCTCAGCGGGGCGAGTCGAGGGTGCGGTGTCCTCGAAGGAGAGGCGCAGCGGGCAGGTGGAGAGCTGCGCGGGGATGAGCACGTCGGTGGCCAACGGCAGCGGCTCGTCCTCTGGCGAGGGGTCGCGCGGCGCGGCGGGCTGTGCGGGGATGGTGGTCGCGCGCGGCAGCGGCTGCGCGGGCCAGGCGCGGCGGCAGCGCGGGCGGCGCGGCGCGCAGCTCCACGGGCCGGAACGCGCACTCGTCGGCGTTGGCGCGCGTGTGCACGTCCGCGTCGGGCGGCGGCGCGCGCGCGACTGCGGCCGGCGCCTGCACCACGGTGCCCTGCGGCGCCACGGCGCGCGCCACACCGGCGCCGCGCGCGCGCTCGGGACGCTCCCGCGGCAGCCCTATACCAACACCGAAGGCACATTAGTCTAGAGATTTAGAATAAAGCTATGTAGTGGAGTTAATTCGAAAGCCAAGAGGAATGTCGCCGGGTGCCTTTGGCTTCGGTATAGAGCTGGCCGTATACCCAATGAGAGGACGTGTTGGTCCTAGAAACGACATATTGCTGATGTGTGTATCTTAAATGTACATACATCGTTTTGTTTGTGTGAGCACTGTCAATACGATGAGCTGTTACGATTGTATAAAGTATGGAAATCAAAAGTTTTGTATATTATTAACTCACACCAACAAAATGACATATTCGATACATAGATCTTCAACATGTCGTCTCAATCAGTGTGACTTACGTGGCAGGCGCAGACACGTACTCTCATTTTCAATGTTAATTAAGCGTTCTTCGACGAATTCTCGAGTTAATTCTCCACTTGCTATGCTTCGGTCTTGTGCACTACACCATTGTCATACACTTCGCAAATTCACATGATCAAACAATTTAATTTATAAGATGTAAACTATAAATGTTTTGATAAATTATCGACACACTGTAACATAATTACAAGAATTCATTCAAAACGTTTAACACAAGAATTCAAATTTAAACTTGTACCAAAAATATTTTATATCATATAAGATTAAATATTTTTGAATATTAAAATTTGCTTCATGCGGCATCTCAGAAAAAAAATATTATTTTTGAGATAAATCACTAAATGTGTTTATTGTTATTATCTAGTTATAAATAAAGTCTGAAAATCGATTTTCCCAAAAAAAAACCAAAAATTCTTGTATGTATTTCTGTCTGTCACTTAAAGTCATTTCCAAAACTGTGAACAGATTTAAAAAAAAACTTTTACCGGCTTTTACTAGAATTTGAGCGAAAGATACATTTTAGCGATGGGTAAACGAAAGGCTCTCCAATATATAGTGATCGAAGTAAACATTTTATGAGTTATGTTGAAAGCGAAGCAAGGAGTGCTGCTTTTCCTTTCAAAACCTTTCATCTCTCAACTTAGTAATGTTATCAGGATGCAAATAACAATCTCATTAACATCAATAGTATTCGATTATATTTTTTACAACTTTTTGCTTACTATTATTTTAATTGTAATAAAAAATCAAAGACTCTTACCGTGATCCTCCTTCATAGCTTCAGCCAGGTCCTCTTTGAGCTGTACGTCACACACAGAGGTGGTCCGACCCGATTCCGCCAGCAGGGACTTGCGGCGGAAACTATCCGATGGCGAATGTTCTAGGGAACCTGGAAATAGTATATTTTTAGTTGTATAATCTGTACATCATGTTATAATAATAATAATCTGTCATTAAACTTTCTCTAATAAAGTCATAATACGGAAAATGCGTGAAGCGTGATTTTTTTTATTTTGTATTCAATAGCTAACATCGTTATATAATTGTAAAAAAAATATATTCAGCTCCAAAAAACTAAAATTTAGTACACTTTTTGTTTAAATATCATACCGATACGGATACTTTAAACGCCCGCTATTTTGTACGCTCGGTGTGACGTCACAGTATCATACATCGAAAAATGACGACTTTAGATTGTACCGACAAAATCGCTAATCGCTCTGTTATGATAATACTTTGATGTCAGATTCGGTCTGACCAATGACATTGTGTTTCAACTACGGAATAAATATCTTAAATATGGATCTTTAACGACTAAATTTACACTGTAGCCAATAACTGCCACATCGTAAAAAAATCACTTTCATCATTATTCAACACGCCAAAAGAAGTATTATAAATATAATCATATCATAAACAAGTGTCCACAAACTCACTGGCCGAGCCGGAGTCGACGAGCACGGGCACGACGGGGCGCGCGCCCGGCATGTTGACGGGCGTGGAGCGCGCCGCACCGCGCGCCGCCGACGTGTCCACCTCCACCGCCTCCGCCTCCGACAGCGACGAGTTCGACCTACGGATGCCATTATATGTAATAATCTATACAGATAAATAAAATCCAAGAGTCTGTTTGTAATGTCAAAATAACAGCATTTTACTTAATGCATATGAAATTATATACGGTACTTATAAATTCGAAAAACACTTTTTTTTATATTTTGTCTGTCTGTCTGTTCGTTCCAGATAATCTCTGAAACGGCTGGACTGATTTTGACGGGACTTTCTCTGGCAAATAGCTAATGTTATAGGGAGTAACATAGGCTACTTTTATTTTAGAATGAAAAAAATTGGGTTCCGCTCAAAAAAATTAAACGTGTCTAGGGACGAACCCGGACGAAGCGATGTCGAGTCGCTTAAATATTTTTTAGAAATTTTATTGAAATAGTCAATATTACCGATAGATATAAAATCTATAGTTTTTAGAATTTTTGTCCGTCTGAATGATGCATTACGAGAAAACCAGTGAATCCCAAAAGAATCCCATTCAATTGTGTTACTCTAAAAACCAAAGAAACCAAAATATATTCTTAAATATAACATATATAAACTGTCATTATTCTCAATAATTATCTTTACAATAATATAATAATAACTAGCGACTCACCCTCGCTTCACTCGGGCTCGTCCCTAAGTTGATTCCCCATACAAACTTTCATCCCCATATTCGTCCCTTAAGGGGTTAAGGGATGATTTGCGTAATACAAAATATCCTTATATATTCCCAGTGTCTCAAACAAACTCCTTACCAAATTTCCTCTAAATCAGTCCAGTAGTATTTGCGTTCATTCGTTACAAACATACAAATAAAAAAACATACAATAGTGTAAATAGTGTAGAAGTGTAGATTAAGTCCTTTTATCATCTCTATACTAAAATATAGTGATCCGAGAAGGACAGCCATAGCCGTCACACTGGCAAAATGCTAGATTAAAGATTCTTATATATTTCTAAAACAATTTAAAAAAAAATTGAATTATTATTAGACAAATCATATTATATTCTTAGCCCATATTTGAAAACAAAGTTAGTAAGAAATAGCAACATACCCAGTGATGTTGTAAGTCTTGAAGACGAACTGCGGTCCCATCCACAGGCGGCGGTGCGGGCCCGCGTGCGTCACGATCTCCACCTGCGACAGCCAGCGCTCCTCCTCGCTCATGCAGATGTCCGCGCATCTCTGTGTCATCACGTCGTTTTTATTTTATTATTAAGTTTTAACGTATAACATTGATTTCCCAGAGATGAGATATTTTCTCGAAGTAAAAAGTATCCTGTATGTTGACCCGGAGGATAACCAGCTAACACCATATCAAATTTCATCAAAATCTGTCCAGTGGTTTTCTCGTGATGCGATCACAGACTGACAGACAAAAATTCTAAAAACTATAGATTCTGCTTCTGTATCGATAATAATGACTATTTCAATAAGATTTTCCAAAAAATATTCAATGTACAGATTCGACTCAGTGAGAATTTTACTATATGTATAGATTAAACTTCAAAATTACATAATTAAATTAATACTACATAAAAAACTAATGTCTCCCAGGCTGATTTCGGCCACAATATTAAATATTCGGCAAAATCGAGAATAATAGTAGCATTGAAAGCGAACTTTAACATTTTTTATGGCGAGCCCTCTCTATATAATTCTTTAGTCTAAGTTCTCATTGGTGAAGTAATTTGTGCTCAACTGGCCCGCTTTAAAACAAACCAACAAGAGAATTGAACTGAAGTTTTATATACAAGTATAAGACAGTAGAGTGCACTGACCCGGCAGCTCATGGGCTGCAGCAGCGGGTTGGAGGGCGGCAGCGGCGCCAGCAGGTCGGCGGCGGCGGGCGGGCGCTGCAGCGGCCACTGCGCTATCGGCTCCACATCCAGCTCTATTGGGGACTCGTCGCAGATCTTCTCTTTTGGTACGTCTGGAGTATTTTATAATATTATAGACTAGCGTTTAGTTACGTTTTAACTGTTAGTATGAAATACAAATCTTTGAATTTCTCGGCTTTTCTGTACTATAATATGCATGTATTATACATATAAACCTTCATCTTGAATCATTCTATATATTAAAAAACCGCATCAAAATCCGTTGCGTAGTTTTAAAGATCTAAGCATACTTCCGTAGATAGGTACTGAATAAATAAACCGAATTGGCTTTACATTAGATCTCATAACTTTTTGAGGTAGACGAACTGTGTTGCGACACTTGAATTTTTTACATGTTTGTTTTTGATGGGATCCCATATTCTAGTAGCCAATATAACCCGTTAGTTAAGACACATAATACTATAAAATTACATTCTGATCTCCATGTAGAGTCGCACTGCAATCAAATGAAAAAGAGGTCGCATATAATGCAAATGTAAATTATAACAAAATAACTCACATCAAACATATTGGGGTCTCATTGGCTCTCAACAAATAGAGCGGCACAAAAAACTTTTTACAAGCCACGCCGCTTATGTTGAAAAGCGCACGTGTTATATTCCCGACCATAGCAAAATCAAAAGAGAGGGTTATCATTTTATTTTCGACCAAAATGTTAATTCGACCAATAGGACTGTTGGGTCTCCAGTTCAAATAAAGACCAATACTCACTACGAGCATGTCGAGGGTTAAGAGCGAGATGCAGCAGGGCGCCATTGGCGGCCATCAGGTAGAGCGGCACGGACGCGGCCTTGCCCGCGACGCCGCTCACGCCGAAGCACGCGCGCGCCAGCAGCGGCGCCGCGCCCGCTTCTTCTGATAGGGAGGACAGGCGTTGGCGACCTGCGTGGGATATGGGTTAACTTTTTAGTATCGGACAACGGACTCATTTTGTGTGTATGTTTGTTAGTCTTTCATGCTAAAACGGCTGGACGGATTTAGATGGCATTTAGTATAAGTTGTGTTATGTGTAAAGTTTTTGTTTTCACTTCACCTTCTCGTACGAAAACAAATTATATTTATTTTTTTAAACTTATGCATGTATATTATTAAATTGCATAGATGTATCGTTTAACGTAGTAACTTGTAGCTGTCATTCGATTTATATGAAAACTAGCGACTCACCTTCGCTTCGCTCGGGTTCGTTCCTAGCTTGCCTCCCAATACAAAGTTTCATCCCTATTTTCACCTTCTAAGGGATGATTTCCGAAATAAAAAGTATCCTATGTCCTTCCCGGGGTCTCAAACTATCTTCTAACCAAATTTCATCTAAATCGATTCAGTAGATCCAGAGATTACCTATAACGTCACAAACTCACCATCTCACAAACTTTACCTCTATATAATATTAGTATAGATAAAACAAAGATAAATAGTTATTCCTATATATTTTTATTTATGAATGACAGTTAATTAGATGTTACCCGAGCTAGTCCTGGTGATGGTGTGTGTGGCGAGGTTGTGCGTGGGACGCAGCTGCGCGAGCGGCGCGCTGCTGCAGGGCAGCGGGTAGGGCGGCAGGCGCGGGTTGGGGAACCACGCGCCGGAGCCCTCGCACACCTGCACGGTACACTTATTAGTTTGGTTTTGTTAAGTTAATGTGATAATATTATACTTCCTTTATTATATAGTGATAGTTTGTTTTATGTGACAATGAATTGGCATAGTAATATATGTACCAAGCGACTCACTCTCATTTCGCTTGGGTTCATCCCTAGGTATGTTTTAATTTTTTTTTAAATAAAACTAGCCCATGTTACTTGCTATAACATCAGATATCTTCTAGTGTAAGTTCTATCAAGATCAGTCCAGCCGTTTTAGAGGTTATCCGGAACAAACAGACAGACAAAAATTACAAACAGACATTTCAATTTTATTTATCTGTATAGATTTACTGATTATTCCCGTCCAATAATAAATCTAATTGTCAAAAACGTCTAGATAGGACAATCAGGAGGCGCATCCGACTGTCATTTGTTTTTTTATATGACAATCCGCTTTAGAGTTGGCGAGTATAACTATAACTTGCCCGCTTGCGTAAAAGATAGTTTTATTTAAAGTGACATATATTCGCGTAAATCTAAGAAAGTATTAATATATACTTAAACATATATAGCTAAACCCCATTACAAGAACATAGTATAGTAGCAACTATCAGCACTCACAGGGCTGTGCGCGCAGGCGGCGGCGTGTATGGGCAGGCCGGCGGAGCGGTGGAAGCGCGACAGGCGGTTGACGACGCGCGGCTGCGTGTGCGTGCGCACGCCCACGGCGCCGCCGTACGGGCTCACCGCGAACACGTGCGTGGTGCCGCGCAGCGTCGACACCGCCGCCCACCGGGAGTCCCCCGATATTGCTATGTCCTGTGTTTGTATGGGTGGCTTGCTTTTTTCAATAATAAATGGCTCGAAAACGATCTTTCATACAAAAAATGTTTGCCCTGAAAGACCTTATTTGCACACTTAAGAATTTTTACAAAAATTATTTGCGAAATCGATTCAGTCGTGCTTACCAACAAACAGCATTTCATTTTTATTTACATAGACATTGTAACTTAATATTATGGTTATAATATTTGAAACAAAAAAAATACTACATATATCTTTTAATTTATATTTATTCACTATATCTTTTATATATTAAAAAAATAACCGCGATATTTGCGACTAAAAGAAATAAAAAGTATTTTTGGAAACTACTTAAAAAATTTATAAAATATATATTGAAAATATGTCTAAAGTACGCTTTGGCGTTCTTATAACCAATAGCAAAGCAAGAAATTAACATAATTTTTTCGACAAAAATAGTCTAAAGGACCAGAACGTGTTATAGACATAAACCCAATAAGTGACCTTATAAAGGATACTGGCGGCTCACCCTCGCTTCGCTCGGGTTCACCTCTAGAAAAGCACAAACAGATCTATCCCACGGGAACCGTTCATTTTTCCGGGATAAAAATAAAATAAAATAAGTAACCTGTTGTTTGACCTGCAATATAAGGTATCAGCATGCCAAATTTTACTAAATTAAGTGCATAAGTTGTTGTGTACTGAGCTGTATAAGTTACTATAATTTTTTAACTATCCCACGGGAACTCTTTAATTTTCCGGAATGAAAAGTATCAAATTTCATTTAAATAGGTTCAATAGTATCGGAGATTAGCCCGTACGAACAGACAAACAGACAGAGAAACAAAAAATTTGAAAAAATCTGGATTTGTTCTATTTCTCTCCTTACGTGATTTAAGAAGAGAACTGACTCGTTTTTTAGCAATTTTTTCTACCATCTATGTACAGACATTCGACCTCTACAGTTTTATTATTCATATATGTACCTATATTCAGATAGAATAAATAACGTATAATAAAACAGAAATATATAATAATGAAAATAGTTATAGCGAGTGTACCTTAGGAGATAGAGATATACTATGTAGAACTTTTCTATAGACCTTTTTAAGACTTACAATTTTCTTGTACAATGTTTTGATCTATCTCTTAAGGTTGAGCCAACGTTAGCCATATAAATTTCTAAGGACAATTCGATAGAACCAGTTATTGTATTTTCCCGTGGGAATGAATAATTTGCCTGTCGTAAAAAGTATTCTAATGTTGACCCGAGCACTAAGTTTTATCACTATACAAAATTAAGTTAAAATCGGTTGAGTACTTTTTGCGTGAAACGCGCACATCGATTTGACTAAGTTTTATTATAGGTATAGATAAGAATAAATATTGCGAGTGTAACTTAGAAGATAGACATATACTATTCACAACTTTTCTGTAGGACTTTTCAAGACCTACAATTTTTTAGTATATTGTTTTGATGTATGTCTTAAGGCTTAGCCAGAGGAAGGTTTCTAGGGAGGACTCGATAAAACCAGTTATTGTATTTTCCCATGGGAAAGAAAGATTTTCTTTAAGTAAAAGGTATCTAGGCAGTGGTATCCCAGTGGTAACGCGCTCACTTGGGAAACCGAGTGAAGCAAGTTCAAATCCCTGGTCTCGCACCTCTGATATTTTCATGTGCGAATCATTTCTAACACAGTTACCACTTGTCTTAACGGTGAAGGAAAACCTGCATGTCTGACAGAACCTAGCAAGTTTTCGAAAGACATGTGAAGTCCACCAACCCGCACTTGGCCAGCGTGGTGGACTATGGCCTGATCCACCTCGTACTGAAGGGAGGCCCGTACCCAGCAGTGGGACGTTAAAAAGGGCTGAATACATACATACATACATACATAAATACATACAAAAGGTATCCTACTGAAGGGAGGCCCGTGCATGTGTTAAAAAGGGCTGAATACAACATACATACATACATACATACAAAAGGTACCCTAAATGTTGACTCGAGTAATAAGTTATCACTTCACCAAATTTCGTTGAAATTGGTACATTACTTTTCGCGTGAAACGCACACACAAAAACAGACATACAGGCAAACAGACAAACAGGCAATTTTTTTAATAACTATTGTTTTGGGGTCTATGTTGTGTACATAATACGTTACAAATAAACAAAAATATCTATCCCACGGGAAAAGTACATTTTTCCGGGATACACAGTTACCTATTTGTTATTCTGATGTATGAACTATATTATTGTAAAGTTTCCTTAAAAATCCAATCAGTGGTTTTTGTGTACTAAGCTGTATAAGTTACTATAGTTTTTTGACTATCCCACGGAAACTCTTTAATTTTCCGGGATGAAAAGTAGCTGATTTGTTTTTGTCATGTATGAACTATATTATTGTAAAGTTTCATTAAAATCCAATCAGTAGTTTTTGTGTACTAAGCTGTATAAGTTGTTATAGTCTTTTAACTATCCCACGGGAACTCTTTAATTTTCCGGGATGAAAAGTATCTAAGATGTTGCCCGGGGATAAAAGGTACCACCATGCAAATTTTCATTTAAATAGGTCCAATAGATCCGGAGATTAGCCCGTACAAAGAGAAAAACAGACAAACAGCTCGCTCGGGTTCGTCTATACCTACGAATATGTTGTATTATCTCTTTAACCATTTGTCCAAATTATATGCAGTAAAAGGGAAAAGTCTTTTATTTTAAACATTTTAGACGATAAATTTACTTATTTTGATAAGAATTCATAATTGTTGATAATATGACCAATAAACATGACCTACCGATTTAAATGATTTTTTTTAATATAAAAAACTACTTTTTGTGACTTAAATATAAAAGTTAGACATATGCTGTCGCTGACTTTTTTGTAGGCATTATTAAGCTCTACAACTTTTCTCTAGAACATAATCATATATCTCTCATCGTTAATGCAGCGTTCGTAAGAAACGTTTTCGTTCGACCGTTTTTTCTCCGACTTACTTTGCAAATCCGACTACCACGAAAAAGCCTTTTCATTTTTCGGGTTAATATATAGCCTATGACACTCACAAAGAACGTGGCTTTCTATTGGTAAAAGAATTTTGAAAATCGGTTCAGTAGATCCAGAGATTACCCCCTACAACGTCACAAACTGGTTGACATTCCGACCACTCGCACTAAGCGCTATTCATCATCTTTTATATTGCGCACAGCCAAGAAATGGAATGCCCTGCCTGCGTCTGTTTTTCCGAGAGCGTACAACTTGAAACTTTTTAAGGTGCGTGTCAACAGGCTTCTCCTGGGCAAACTCGGTACATCATAGACCTTATCTATACATTTAAAGTAAGATGAAGGTCAAGAGTGAGCCTATTTTTAATAAAAAAAAAACTCACAAACTGACAAACTCACAAACTCACAAGATCACAAACTTTACCTCTTTATAATATTAGTATAGATAACCAAACCAAAAAAGTTAAACGTACATTAATTTACAAGCAAATTTTACCTGCACTTTAGCCGTAGTATCGCCCCGGTGTAATATATATAAATGGTGCACAGACGCCAAGCTAGGCCCGCAGGGGTGTGGATTTATGCGGAACACGTGAAAGTCGTGACCTCTGCGGTCGGCCGTCACCAGCAACATGCCACTGGGATCGAACTTCAGGGCGATGATGGCTTCAGAGTGCGCAATGAAGTGAGCCACAATCGGGTCGCACGGATCCTCACAGTCCTGACTGTCTTCATCCTCGTTACCCTAGAATGTTGACAAGATTATTTACACAGTATAAAAATCCTTACAATAGATGTTCGCAATTGATTTTAAAGGAAATTCCGCCAAATTTAAGAGTTATCAAACATACCTCTTATTGGTGAACCGTTTAGAAATTAAAGCGTTGTAATGCTATCCTCGTGGCAAGTTACAGTTATATCCATCAAACCTCAAGCCATTTTCCGATTATAGTATGTTTGTCGACTGCTTTAATATATTTTTATTGTTTAGAATATAAACAAGAGTACATATCACTTAAACACATAAGCAGTTAAGGAGGTAGCACTACATAATTTAAATAAACTTAAATAAATAATACATAACTTAAACCCCGCACACCAAGCAAAACCATAGAAAGTCATAATTCTTAGCTATGCCAATTTTTAAAGCAAATTAATAAATCTAACTTACCTCTATATCTAAAATAGTGACGATTCCTGGCTGCTGTATATCAGCGTGGGGAGGTGAAGGTGACTGGGAGGTGCTGCGCCCGCCCGCCAAACTGTGGGCCACACTCTCGCCGAGGCCACGCAACCCTTTGCTTAGCGATTTGGCCGCGTGAAGAACGGTTGCTGTGTAACTTGTTACCCCTTCGCCTGTAAGAATGTTAATTAAATATCTTAATTGATAAACTATTATTAATTCATTAAATCCATTAATTAAATTAAATTCATTAATGTCTAATCATTAGCATCAATCAGCTAGCAATATTCGACATTATGTACTAACAGAAAATTATAGTATTTTTTGTCGAATGCTAATAATTTTTTACAGTTCAAATAGTTTCATAAATATGTACTTATAGCGATATCTTGTCTCATAAATAACGGTTAAGTGTATTAAAAATTGTTTCTGTATTTCGGTCTTAATTTTATTCGGCATCTCGTTACCACATTATCATGTCTTTATGATTTTTGATATGTCATATTATGATTAATATGCGCTACTGTGACCTTCCTTTATCATAGTCCCAAATCTACATCTGCTTAGTATTTCCAACTGCTAGTGATATATTGTATTAAGTATTTAAGCACCTTGTATTTGTCTGTTTGTAAACATACTTTGACTAAGATTTGCTAAGACACCTGCACTACAACAAAAACTAAAAGTTTTTTTTACTGTGTATCATAATGAAATAATCATATTTATGTATATACACGGAGTATGTACTACTGTAATAATTATAATTTATTATTTAGTTCGTCCCTAGTTACGTTTTAACGTTTAGTGTACCTATATTTCTCAGTGATGAGATATTTTCCCGCAGTTAAAAGTATCCTATATGTTGACCCGGATAACCAGCTATTATCCAGTACAATTTATAGTCCAGTGGTTTTCTCGTGATGCGGTCACAGACAGACGGACGGACGGACAGAAAAAAATTCTAAAAACTGTAGATTCGGCCTCTGTATCGATAATAATGACTATTTGAATAAGATTCTCCAAAAAAAAATTAATGTACAGATTCTACTCAGAATTTTATTATATTATGTGTAAATTACGTTAATTTATAAAATTCTTCAATAAAAAAAATTGCCACTTTTAAAAATATAAGAAATTCAAGATGAATTTATGAGCATATTAATGATAATTGCAAGATTATTAAAATGAAATATTATATTTTTTTGCAGGTGCGATGTTACAGAACGCATAATGTGACGCCTAAAATAATATACTAGGCATATATTATGAAAATTAACATTTGCTACGAATAGCTTGCTTCTCATAGCTTAAAGCCTTTATAATTAAACTAGCGTTACGTTTTAACTGTTAGTATGAAATACAAATCTTTCAATTTCTCGGCTTTTCTGTACTATAATATGCATGTATTATACATATAAACCTTCCTCTTGCATTCACTCTACCTATTAAAAAAACCGCATCAAAATCCGTTGCGTAGTTTTGATGATCTAAGCATACATATGGACAGACAGACAGCGGGAAGCGACTTTGTTTTATACTATGTAGTGATAGCAGCGTTTTAAACAGCATAATTATTTAAGAGCATTTCGCACTTAGATACTTCTAAAGTACATACAGATATTAGTACCTACGTAAAGATAACCTAAACTTGTACAAATTCTTATACATACCTATCAGAAGTAAAGTTATCACAAAAGATATGCAAATATAAAATTCACAGTTAGTCATTAGTTCTTATTTATTATTTTTTATTTAACACCAGAATAATAATAGCACACATAACTGTAAAACTAAGTAATTACAGATTTTAATTAAGTACTTGTTTTAAACAAATAACACAAAAACAAAAATGCTGTGTACTGCAACGATTATAAAGTCACATGAAGCCATTAGCCTCTATAGACAATCGATAAACACAAAGGATACACATTACACATTAATGTTAATACATTTTATACGACATATACTAAATTTGCATTCTGTTATATAATGATTTTATTTGTATTTAGATTTTTTCGCCCGTTCATGCTTTGCTTAATTCTTTACTGCATCTTGATACATTCTTTAAAAATTTTAAGAACTACTAATAAAAATTGGCATTTTCCGGTCTAGAAACTATGTCTATTCAAATAAACACATTGCTCTATGAACAAAAAGATAAATAAATATATCGTTGAAGCGATTGTTTCATGTCCAAAAATGCCTTATCATGATTTATATGTTTACATTCATTATATATTTGGCAATGTGAGCTGGAGCAGATGTTTTGGTCGAAATAAAGTTTTTAGAATTTCCAAATGACCTATAGAGAACCCTTAAAAACACCTGTAGAGAACTGTTTTATTACAGATATTTACTATCTATAAATTAAAATTAGTCGAGTAATTTCAAAGATAATTTATGAGCCACGAACTTTTCGACGCTCCTATATAATGTAGGGTCATATTTGTATTCAGCCCTTTTTGATGTCCCACAGCTGGGCACGAATCTCTTCAATGCGAGGGCGATCAGGCCATAGTCCACAACGCTGGCCTCTTTCGAAAACTTTCAAGGTTCTCTTAAAAATGCAGGTTTCCTCATGATGTTTTCCTTCACCGTAAGACAAGTGATAAAGTGGTGATGGCGATGTCATATTTATTAATAGCTGAATATCTCGTATAATAAAAATATACAAGAGGTTAATATGAACCGTAAATAATAATTATAAAAGAAAAGTAGATAATTTTTTTCTACACTACAAAGAATCAGTTCTAATACAAACATAAATTATTATACTAATTAGGTAGTGATTGAACATAATATAATTAAACAATTACTTGTAAATAATCGCATTTTATTTCAATCTGACATTTATTCGACCTGTTCTACTACAATTGTATTTTTATTTTGTTTGCTTATTGCACTTATAATGTAAGTGGCTTAGTCACTTCAAGGTCTTGCAAATATCGTGCATTTTTAAGAACAAATGATAAAGTATTCAAACGAACAACCGATGTAACCTTCAGATACTACGAGAATTAGTACCTAAGCTATTGTAAATAATATCCATACTAATATTATAAATGTGAAAGTGTGTTTGTTTGTTTGTTTGTTTGTTCTTCTTTCACGTCGAAATGGAATAACGGAATGGCGTGATTGGAGTGTGGAGATAGTTAAGTGCTGGAAAGTGACATAGGCTATTTTTTACTGCGGGAGATTATCTCATTCCCACGAAAAAAACACGTTGTAACGCAACCCAAAAAATATTTGTGATACAATTACTTGAAACTTGGTATTAATATTCTTCAATACAATTAAATAAATACGAGTTTTAGCATTTTTAATATTTACCCCATAAAAGGATGAAATAGGGGATGAAAGTTTGTATGAAACCTACCTTTTTATAGATTTTTTGTAGTTTTAGCGCGAGCGAAGCCGCGGGTTCTGCTAGTAAACAATAATTGAATTGTCAAAGCAGAAAATGTATCGCGTGATTGCAACTTCATAACAAAACAGCTAACAGTGAACACTGGTGACGTGTAGAGTAAGAATAATAATAAGGTATGAATCTTGTATCTATTGTTCAACCTACAATAATAATTATACAATTAAAATAGTGTATAATATTATTTTTTATATGGCTTTGTTAAACGCAATTCTACCTCATAGAAATTAGAAGCATATTATATTATTGTTGAGAAATATTTTGGACTTTCTCAAAAATAACATGAAAGAAACTACATTTTTCTATATCAGATATTATAAGTATGTATATGTATGTAGATGTAGATAGTAATATTAGTGTAGATAATAAAAATACTCACTTTCACATCCTCCACTGCTACGTTTCGAGGGGTTCAGTTTCTTATCAGCGTATGCTAGCCAGCGATCCCCCAGGGCCAGGGGGTTGATTGGCGAGGGGTTTCCCAACGGACAGGGGCAGGGGTAGCAGGTGGTTATAGCTAGTCTATCCTCTAATGTAGCCGCGTCGAATACTGCAAAACGCTCGGAAAACGATACCACGACTGAACGTTTGTTTGCTAGCACATCCAGGATGGGATTTTTGAATTTAATACTCTTTACCTGGTGATGGGAAAATTAGTTTTTGTTAATTTTCAATAAAATAAAATGGACTTTGAAATATGTTATATAGCTTGCTAGATATTATTATCTTATAAAAACTCTTCGGTGCTATAAAAATATTTAAATACAATCTAAGCAAATGTCTTCTATACAAAATAAATAAAACATACCTGTTCACCGCCTCTAATAGATATGAAGCTTAATGAGCAAAACGCTGGTCCAGGGCTGGCCGAGTCACATAAAGCGATGAGGGGCCTCTTCGATGCAAAGCAGTCGCCGTGCTGCGGAGTGGGCAGTATACGGAGCACCCTCACAGTGCCTTGTCTCCATGACAACACCTCCTGAGCCTCCCCCGTGGGAGGAATCAACCACACTTGAACACCCGAACCATAGCCCAATATGAGCAAAAGTGGTGGTACGTCATTATCGCTGTCTCCTTCAGGTGTAGGCTCGTTTATATCCGCGGTTTCGAACCTGACATAATCATAAAGAGAAAAAAAAACTATTAAGAATAGAATTGATAAACTCTGACCAAAATACAAAATATTATTAGTATGTACACTATACATTTTTAATATTTATGTAATTAAATAATTTATTAAAAAAATATTACGATAACAGAAAAATGTATTTACTATACAAATAAGTTTTATTGCTTAATAGCGGCTCACCCTCGAAAACAAACCTATCCCACGGGAACCGTACATTTTTCCGGGATAAAAAGTAGCCTTTGTGTTATTCCAGACTATAATCTATCTCTGTGCATCCAGACCTGTTCAGCCGTTCTGGCGTGATATAAAGGTATTTAAGATCGCATCGCTCAAGATTATCGCAAAGTTACATACAAAACATCGAGCGTGCTAAATTAATATAATAGTTTAAATATCATTATGACCCCGCTTTAATTGGTATTTAGTAGGCAAATAAACAAACGAAACTACAGTCAATAATCTTTATGGGCATACATTTCATGGATATTGTTATTGTATTGACAGACTTCCTAAAAAGATGACGTGTTATGTTCGACGCGTACCAACATTTTTTTCGTTCGTTTGGGCTTACTTGTTTTGTTCGGACAAGTCAAATACCTTACACTTAGGTTTGAGAACCTGATTTAGACATAATAGGTCTTTTGAAAACTTGTTAGGTTCTCTCAGACATGCAAGTTTCCTCACGATGTTTTCCTTCACCGTTAAAACAAGTGGTAATATATAATCATTAGCTTCCGGCTCCTCAACCGGGCGCGAAGTCAAGAAACGCACTGGGACCCACTTCGGTGGGCGGTGTGGCTTGCGGGTTACTCCTGGTACTTATCTGACAGCAGAGTAGACCAAGGGAGCAACTACATGACCTGCCGTTGTGGCGTCGTGATTGAGAGCGTAAGCGATCCTGCGACGTCTGCAAGACGTACCCATGTTTTTCATAATAGCTATAAGCTTTTCATCTTTGTTTAATCCATCAAGAACAAAGTTACGGGTTTTGCTAATGGAAACATACACTATGGACTACGGCCTGATCCCCTCATATTGAAAGAAGGCCCGTGCACCAGCAGTGGGGTGTTAAAAAGGGCAAAATACAACATAACAAAATTTGCAATACGCAAACTAATTTTATAGTACATTAACTAAGTACTATTTCATTTAACTGCAATTAAGAATAGTATAAAAAGCACAACTCACCTCGCCCACTGTATAACGTCCTTAGGATCAACAGTGGATGAAGAAGATAGCGTGACGTCGTTAATGAAGCCGGACACCGCGTCGATGATGCTGCGGTCGCTGGGCGGCTGCGACGGCACCGTGAGCGGCCCGCCCGAGCGCGCGTGTCGCGGGGACTCCGCTGACATGCTGTTTGTTTGACACTGTTTTCTATAAAAATGTATGCTTTAAATATACATATTATGAAACAAGTTCAATAAAACCTCTGGGGTAAGAGCAACATTGATTATTTCTTTAAATATGTATGTATGGTTTTCTATAATATTATAAGTATTGTTTTAAATGTATATGAACTGGCTTGAACTGAGCCTCTAAAATATTTAAATATTGCATTAAATATGTATGTAAAAAGTCTTTTACAGGCAAAGGTAAAGCTTAATTATATATAAGACTATAAATAAAATTACTTAAATTTTACACATTTTAATTTTATTTTATTTAGGAACTAAAGTAATAAAATGTTGCAGTAGAGTTTTTAAGGCCATTACAAATACATAAAATAAATAAAACCTTTAGATCTGCAAGACTAAGAAGTGATTCTATAACTACAGTTTTGTTTTTATTAACTTTGATTATCATTGGTTGAACTTGAATAGCGGGTAGTATTATATAACTGTTTATATTTAATTGAATTATTATTTTTTCTAAATACACTTTATTTTTAATTTTGCTCAAATTAATGTTTTAATTAAGTAAAATGAATATACCAAACCTCTTACATTCATTTCTAAAAAAATATTATTTCATTTTCTGTTTTACTAATAAAATCTCATATTTCACAAAAGTTAAAATATATTTATAAATAAATTTTAACATTACCATTCTTTCTATTACAAAATTTTACAAAATTACTGAGTTACTGATATTAACTAACATATTGTATTTACTGCACCATATTATAATGTATGATATCTATGAACCTACTTACATGTTTATATTTTATCAATAATTAATGTATGTAGTTTTAGATACATTAGATAAATACAAAAAAATATATAAATGCAAACAAAAAAACTAATATTATCCGCTCAGTCCTCACATTGAGATTTCATAGAAAATATTTATTTGATATAAATAAAGATGCACTTATCATTAGTTGAACCTTGTAAATATACAAATTATTATTATCTAACACTAAGTGTTACCTGTTATTTTAAGTTGTTATCAACACAATTTATATATGACATAAAATGTAAACAAGTTGTTTACAAGGAGTATGTATGAGAAATAGTAATTTTATCTATAGCTAACCAAAATATATATTTCTAACAATCATAAAAAGAGGTAAATTGTTTTATTCAAATAGCAAAAAACAAACATTCACATTTTAGGTACCAAATTTAATCTTTATTTTCATAGATGATTTATTACTTGTTTGCTTAAACATAATGCTTTTGTAAAATAGATAATGTAGATATATTCTTATATATTATAATATAAATATTTCTTATTTCATTTTTTTTAGTGAATAACAAAGTATATAAAAAATAAAAATTACCTTCAATTCATTACCCTTTTTTTTATTTACTGAAGTAATGACAGAAGCTGAGTTCAAAATTGTGTTAAATTAAGAAAGGAACAAACAAAAATTCGCTCTATTACATTGATTAATGTAATAAAACAAAACGATGTCAATTTTATAGAGATTACATAATTTACGAAAATAAACAATGTCGTATGAATCTATCAAAGTATTTCAAATTCACTGATGTAACAATATTGTAAACATAGTGTATTATATATTATTAGATTACATTTTCGAGGCACGTAGTTTATACGTAGTGTATCGCAGTATACGAGTATACAATTTTATACGAGTGCAAACCTTAGGGACCGAGGACAAAGGAAATCGATGCAAGTTGAGCCTTGCAAAAATATAATCGATAGACAAAATAGAACAATTATATACTTTGAAGTTGTTTTTAACAGAAAATATTACGTTACTTACCTTAATTATAAAAATAATTTTCATTTTAATTCCATATCTGAAGAATGGTGCAATTGCGTCGTTTTTACTGGCAGTCGAAAACAATGACGTCACAACAAATTTAATATTATGATAGCACTCACTCAACACTCGTTTTAATTTGTTATACAAAATGCTTTTTAAATTAAATAATGAATGAGGAATAAAATTATAATTAAAAATACAAAACACAACAACATACAACAGATGTTTTGAACTTTGAATGACAAACGCGCACAGTGAATATCTACTTGTTTATTTGAATGTGTGAGTTATATACATAAAAGAAATCACGAAGAAATCGAACGATATTCATATAAGTGTGCATCGGGTGAATGC
This sequence comes from Brenthis ino, assembly GCA_921882275.1. Classification (NCBI taxonomy): domain Eukaryota; kingdom Metazoa; phylum Arthropoda; class Insecta; order Lepidoptera; family Nymphalidae; genus Brenthis; species Brenthis ino. The sequence continues at coordinate 4,368,603 of OV170232.1, forward strand.
TGTATTACAGCACACTACTACAAATTAACGTTTAAAAATACTCATAGACAAATTCAATGTCATTAAACTTAAGTCTATTGCCGTTACAATATTAGAAATATTTTATATGAACAAGGAATATTGAATACTAACAAAATCATTATTTTTTATTTATACAATATCACATTTTTTTTATTATTTATACCTTCCTCCCACTTCTAACCCATATTTATAATCTGTCAAAAATAATTTCTAATATCATAGAAAATATAACTCCTTTAGAAATGTAAATAATACTTTTTCAATATACAATAGTTTATTCATTTGTGTTTCGTAATATAAAATGTGGGTATTAATAATTATTCTATATGGATTTTTATTTAATATCGGAAAAACAAACTCCAATATCAAGAAGAACAACATAAAAAGCAATGTATTGATTATATTTATTGACGATATGCGGAAATTGTCAGACGAAGAATTCTATCTACCAAATATTCAAAATTTGGCGGCAAAAGGCATTACTTTTACAAATTCTTTCGCGCAGGTAAAATACTAACATTAATATTTTATTAGTAACGAAATGTATATTAACTTTAGACTACTTTCTTCTAGCAGGCGCTATGCGCACCAAGTAGAAATTCTATATTAACTGGTCGTCGGCCGGACACGTTGCGGTTATATGATTTCTATAGCTACTGGCGCGAAGTAGTTGGAAATTTTTCTACCTTTCCCCAAGTATTTAAAGAAAATGGATATGAAACGTATTCTATAGGTAAAATATTTCACCCGGGTAAAAGCTCAAACTATACCGACGATTGGCCATACAGTTGGTCAGAAATACCATATCATCCACCCTCTGAGCGATACAAAGATGCTGCAGTTTGCAAAGATCATCGGACTAAAAAAATGCAGAAAAATTTAATATGTCCTGTCACCTTGAAATCACAACCTAGTAACACATTACCTGATCTACAATCCGTAGATTTTGCTATAGATTTATTGATGAACAGGAATAGAAGCAAACCATTTTTAATGGCTGTCGGATTTCATAAACCTCACATACCATTAAAATATCCTCACAAATATATAAGTAAGTGATAATCACTTTTTTTATGTAAAAAATAATGAATAATAATGTTGTCCTGATCAATTTTAACCACGGCGCCTAATCTCACCAAGACTGACAAAACTGTACAAAAGATCTATAATATACCCAATATTATAGATCTTTTGTAAAGTTTTCACTTCAAAGTTTCAAGCGCTTACCAAGCCTTAAAACAAAAAGCAAAAGGAAAAGCTGTCACAAAACCAAACCTGTGAAGAGCTAGCGTTAAGCTCGACTTGTGTAGGTTTGCCGGGACTTGTGAGTTGTGGCCGTTCTGATCGAGTTACGATTTTTGTGCACAAATCAAAGGAAGTTTGCAGCAAACGCTTGTGATGCATCCGCACTCTTGTTTTTAATACATTTAATCATTTGTACTTATTTATTTGATTAGTTCCAAAAAATACTACCTTGCACGGTTTTTATGAATTTTTAACATGCACCATCAGCTATCTCCTTCATTGAGTTTTCCGTTTCCTTCCATTTACTTTCATTACATTTGTTTTTTTTATGTATTATTTGTATGAATATCGATGTTTGTCTTTTCTAATTTAGCCAAGCATCTGTAGAAGTTTGAAGTTCTGGCAAATACCCTACTCGGGTTTCGAACCCCGGGTCTGCAACTACGCATTCTAGCCACTATCCTTAAAAAGATAATGAATGATCAATAAGGCTAAATAATAGGTTAATTATTTCGTACGATTGATATAAAAATTTAATATTTATTTTAGGACAAGTCCCTATTAGCAAAGTGAACCCACCATATATGCCACATATGCCAAAAAATATGCCACTAGTGGCTTGGCATCCCTGGACAGATGTACGTCATAGAGATGATATAAAAAACCTTAATATTTCTTATCCATATGGAACGATGCCCTCTAAATGGACATTGAAAATACGGCAGAACTATTATGCAGCCTCCTTGTACATAGATACTTTAATAGGAAAGCTAATGAAACATATAGATCAAAGAAATACTATAGTTGTTTTAACTAGTGATCATGGTGAGATTATTTTATTACTTATAAATTTTACTCAATTTTTACTTGTAGCATTTAATAGTTGTATTAATTACATAAGTGGAATAAACTATATAACTAAATTATTTATATTTTAGGCTGGTCATTAGGAGAAAATGGTCTGTGGGCAAAGTACAGCAACTTTGATGTTGCTTTAAAAGTGCCTTTAAAAGTGCCTTTAATATTTGAGCTACCAGGAGCAGTCCCAAAATCCATATCAACGCCTGTTGAATTAATAGATATATTTCCAACTGTACTGGAACTAGCAGATTTAGATGTAGTACCAAAGTGCAAAGCCAGTGACAAATCAATCCTTTGTTTCGAGGGAAAAAGTTTGGTACCTCTTATGAAATCTAAGGTTGATTTTAATATGAAGCCATTCGCTATATCTCAATATCCAAGACCCGGCGAATATCCTAAAAGAAATTCTGATAAACCGCTTTTGAAGGACATAAAGGTCATGGGTTATAGCATCCGGACTAAAAGATATAGATACACTGAGTGGATATCTTTTAATAGTACATTATTTTCTAGGAACTGGTCTACAATTTATGGCATAGAATTATATGATCATGTCATAGATGAATATGAATCTTATAATTTACACTTAGAAACAAAATATAAACATGTAGAAAGCACATTATCTTACTTATTAAGATCACAAATTGATCCATACTATTAAAATGAGAAAATTATTATGCTAAATTAAAATACAATATGAATACTACTGGCAGATTTATAATATAATGGAATTAATAAAATTAATAAAAACTACACATCAAAACAGATGTAAAACTATCTAATACAATTATTGTACGTCCATACTAATATTATAAATGTGAAAGTGTGTTTGTTTGTCCTTCGTTCACGTCGAAACAGCGTGACGGGTGCTGTGATTTTTTGTGTGAAGTTAGTTGGAGGGCTGAAGAGTGGCATAGGCTCCTTTTCACTGCGGGAGATTATTTTATTCCCACGGGAAAACACGTTATATTACAAACCAAAAAAATATTTGTGATCAGAATTACTTGAAATTTGGTATTAATACTCTTTAATACAAATTAATAAATATGTGGTTGTGGGTGGTGTACCGCGGGTTTTGCTAGTTACTACATATAATAAACTATTTTAAGTATGTAATTTCAATATTCATAATATATAAATGCATAATTGAAAATATGTCTTTCTAAAATCTAATTGAAGATTTTATATTTTTTAATTCACAATTCATTCCATTAGATACACACACATACATACATTATATATAAGTAGCACAATGATTATAATCATAATTAACTAAATACATATACAAATTATTGCACACATAAAACATGTGAATTGTAAATTAAGTATGTACCTATCATCAAATTACGACAATAGCATTATCACTTCCAAAGTTAAAGTCTACTCCTACTTCCTTAATGGAATTAATATGGTAATTTATTAACAATAACTTTTGAAGCCAAAACAAGTCACCTATAGAATATTCTGTTTATTTTAAAAACAATAATTAAATTAATGGGTAAACATTATTATTTTCTAATCCAAATTCTCTTTTTACTTTTCTATCATATAGGCATTTCTCCCTATTGCATATAATATCTTGGGAACTGGCATCCTCTTAGCACATTAAAAATTTACAGTGTATCCATAAAAATAAAAAAATATGTAAAGATGATAAATTTTTAAATAATAAGTACTTAGAACTACAATAATAAATAAAAATTAATTTCTTATATTTACATAGTATACTCTGGAACTTTGGCATCTACCAAATAATGATCAACATCAATAAACATAATTTTATTAAATAGTATTTTTGAAGTTATACTTCTTTTGGCGCGTTATAAAAGAAAATTAAAAATGATGCAAGTGAATTTTATACGTTGCAACAGATTTAGACTACAGTATGAAGTTGGTTATAAATAGACTACTGTATGAAGTTAGTCGTTAAATCTTCCTTTAGTATAGTGTAAACGATCCAATGAAGTATAACTTCTTACGTGCATACATAAGTACACACACACATACATTTTTATTATATTATATTATAATTAGTGCATATTAAATTATACTAAGCTTTTTTGTTCTTCTGGTACAGGTTTTCGAGAATTTTCTTCCATTTCTACTTGCTTGAATCTAGCATACAATGCACTGCTAGCTAAAACAATTACATTCGATGTCCACCACAGAGTGTTCTTCGTTTCATTATACCATTGTGTTGCCATTACTGTTTGTGCACAAGCTTTTGCTGTTCCGGATATATTATGTGTTAATGGTGATGTAACCTGAAAATGTTTCATTTTTCAATTATTAAGATAGCATTGATCCTTAATAGTTAAATTGTAAAAAAATATCTTATCTTAAAAAGTAAAAATATTTTTATTAGTTCTTGTTTTTGGTTTGCTCACATACATAGTATGTTACTATGTTGATTAAAAGACAAGTCCTTTGTGTATATAAGCTACCTTAAACAATGTGGTACCTTTATTTGAAGTGATGTGACATATCCAATGGCAAATCCACAAAAACCTCCAATGACCATTTGCATCCAAAAGTGAGTGCTATGGAAGTTGGTATAATTGAGCAACACACTGACTTCTCCGTTCATTACCATTAAAGGCAAGAATAAAATAATAGAGTAAGCATTGTTGTAGTATGACAGTAACCATACTTCTTGGTTTACACTGGGTAATACTTTTTTGGTAAAAATTGAATAAAGCGATAACATCAAAGAGCCAACAACACCATATATTGTTCCAATTAGAGAAAATGAACCTGTAATTAAAAAATTAACTTGTTATTTAAAAAATATGTAAAATAATTATTTAGTAATATAATTAGTTAATATATGCTCCATAGATAATTCTTGTATATTTAATTAGTATTCAGCTCTTTTAAACATCCCGTTGCTGGGCATGGGCTTTCCATCAATAGAGGATCAGGCCATAGTCCACCACACTGGCCAAGTGCGGCTTAGAGGACTGCACATCTTTCGAAAACTTGCTAGGTTCTCTCAGATATGCAGGTTTCTTCACAATGATTTTCTTTACCATAAGACAAGTGGTAATCATATTGGAAATGATTTGCACATGAAAATATCACAGGTGCGACACCCGGGATTTGAACCTGCTTGACAGTTTCCTAAGTGAGCACATTACCACTAGGCTACCACTGTCTTACTGTTTAATTAGAATAAAAATATATTTTTAGCTAAAATTACAATTTATTTAAACTTTCAATATCATAAAAACACTAATGTAAGCTTAAAAATATATTTACCTAATAAATTTTCTTGATCAACACCCAAATAGAAACCAAAAATGATAAAACCACAGCAAAGGATACATCTATAGGATGTGGCTTGTCTCAACAGAACCCAGCTGAATATTACATTAAACACTGTTGTCAATGATCGTCCAATATAATAAAACGAAACATCAACATACTTTAAACATAGATTATTTGTTGCTATCATCAATGTAAACATAATTGATAATGGAATTACCTGCAAATAAGTAAAGGTATTTAAGTTACATGTAATTCTACTAAATAAATTTCAGCAATAAATAATTCAATATGAGTAACATAGATATTGATACATTTTGTTTTAAACTTACTTTTCCAACAACTTCTTTAGACCATGGAGTTCCTTTTGGAAAACTAAATATACCTGGAATGCCACCAGTTCTGCTTAAGGTAAAGCATATTGTGAATGAAACTATACATTGGAACCATGTAATGAATAGGGGAGCTTCTAGTGCTACAGTTTGACTGCTTAATAGGCTTTTATTTACAAATACAGTTGCAATTGATATCACCCTGAAATAAATAATTATTAAAATATGATTTTTTACTATTAATAGTAGTTTATTTGGTTATCAATATTTCTAGTTAATTATCATGCTATCACATTAATCAAAATTCTAATCTGATTGAACACAATAAAGCAATTAAGTACATATAATAGAGTACCTGACTATAATTGTATTTCGTTGTTTTAAATGTAATAAAAACTAAAGTAGGACTTAATTTAATTGTCTTAGGTAGTAATTATTAAAATATAATAGAAAAACTCACCAATAACACGACACTACGATGAATATCTTTATATATCTGGAACATAAATCTGATTGACGGTCCTTCATTTTCGTAGGATCAGATAATCGTAATAATTAAACCTGTGTTATTGTATTTATTCTATTTACTATATGCTTTTTATTATTGAACAACTACCATTGATTAAATTTATAAATACTATGATAATTATTATAAACAATAAGTGAACCACCTCATCACGACACCGGAATGTAAAATTAAATGTCAAATGCACGGATGACAAATAAAAGTCAGATGATAATAAATATTTTGACATCTGACAATATCATTATTGATATTTTTTCATTTGACAATCTATTATGTGTAGCCCTTTAAAATCCTATTAATTACTACTACAAGTTCAAAATCAATTTTCCCGGCGTTTTTTGACATGTAACACTCGTTAAAAACCGAGGCCTGCGCGTCATTTTTCCCCAATACAACCAATAAATAAAAATAAAATAAATGTCCTGTGACCTGTCTATCAAGTGATTCTTTTTACCAGTAGTTTCTTTAACGGGAGTCTTTCATACTTTAACGTGACACTGGCGAAATAATTGCATTGAAATTAAGTGATTTTCACGAGGATATCTTTAGTGGGAAATCGAAAAGGAAATGAAGAAAATGGAAAATGAGAAAGCAATGGCTAATATAATTATTTATTTAAATTTTAATTAATTTGTTTTACTTTATTATGTAAATGCTGATTTACACGTCTTTGGTTATTAAATAAACATGATATACAATTTACATAGACTTCGTTCCTAAATCCTAAGTTCCCACATTGAAAATATATTTTCTTGCTTGATTATAACACGATTGTATAATTTTGTAATGTTTATTTTGGTTATTTAATTTACTTGTACATAATTTTTCATAATAAATCTTACGCCAATTTTTTAAATCTCTTTTTAATAATACCCATTTAAAAATATTAAATTATGGTATTATTTTATTAATTTTATCCACTATCTAGTAACATTACTTGATTGTCGAAGAACCGAACACACGTTGACGTCAGTGACTTGATTATTTTTCAGACCCGACAAAATCGTTCAAGAGGTGAAATACTTTTATAAAGTTTGTACATAAATAAAAACCCCCAGTGATTCAAATATTGAAGATATATATTTTTTTAAAATGGAAGCAACTCCTGAGACTAAACCAGTAGAAACTGAGAGTCCTAGCTCTAGCATTATAAGTGAAATTCTCTATAGCCCGGTAAATTTGCTGTTAACAGTGATAATAGTTGTGCTAGTGTATAAAATAATAAGGAGCAAATTTGGAAAAACGACAGTGGAAGTGCAGTTAAGCGAGCTTCCTAAAATCCGAAAAGACATGACTGTTGCTGAACTGCGTAAATACGATGGTACTCAGGCCGATGGTAGGGTATTGGTAGCGGTAAATGGGTGGATATTCGACGCGACGCGAGGACGCCGCTTTTACGGACCCGGTGATTGCATCTGTTTATTAATAGCATGGACTTTAGTGACTCAGTGTTTATGTATTCATGATATTGTAATGCATAACACATGAACGATTTGACATACGACTTGACGAAGATTTAAGTTTAACTATTATACAATTCCTTTTCATTATCTTTAACTTCATTTCTCTTATCTTACTGCTTCTGCATTGTTTTTACTGCTTTGATTATATAATGCACATAATTGAACAAAATTAATTGCTTTATAGCAATATAATACATGTCATATCAAAATTAGTCGTTATATGAATACCTTTTTAACATTTAAGGTGGTCCATATGCTGCATTTGGAGGCAAAGATGCATCTAGAGGTCTAGCAACATTCTCTGTGACCTCATCAGACAAGGAATATGATGACCTCAGTGACCTTAACTCTATGCAGATGGAATCTGTCAAGGAATGGGAGGCACAATTTAGAGGTGGGCCTAAAAAGTCATTTTCATAAAATATTATTAACTTCAAAGCTCATATCAGCTGTGATAATAATTACTAATTTTGTAATATTTATAGATTTAGTATTCATTTATTCGATTTCTTTTTAAAACAATTATTTTGTGTATTGCGGCACATACATAAATCAAATTTCATTGATATTTGATACTAAAAGTAACTAACTAAACTAAATCAAATATGGTATACGAGTATATCCATAGCAAGTCAATAAAATATACTTTTTACTTGTCACCAAGGCTTAATTTTTTTTCTTTAAAACAAAAAATAAATAAATGTGAATATTTATACATAAACATATATACTAATATATTAAAACATAAATACTAATATATTATGCTAAAAGCACATGAATGAACAATTAAAATGTTAATGTACTACATTAATATAATTTACTACAAACAATAATTATAACACATTTTGATGATATATGCATTTTTTTAATAAAATCTATCTTATAAGTCTAATCCAAATAAGAATTAAGCCACTTAATTGAGAAATATTCTACAGAATGATTTCTAACTCAAACTTACAACATGCCCTGTTTTTATCCCTACATTTTTTAATTTGATATTTGATTATCCATAGTATTTACAAAAATATATAAAAGTTATTAAAAACTTTGTACAATACAGAATATGTCTGCATGCACCTATTCATTTCAGATAAGATAATTTGACCAAGTGAGGCCATCAGAATTTTGGTATTTACATAAGTTAATATTTATTATACTGAAAATTATCTAAAGTGATTTTAAAATATAAGTTCTGCTGACTTATGTTGTCATGGCAGCCATTCTCACTCTCTAGCTAGCCACTACACCAATAAGGCAGACAAAATATATGTTTATAAAATGTAATTGTTTTTGTGTTGTTTTGATAAACATTTATTTAAATTAATATACATATGTATTGCTTATATGGAAATTAACCTTGATTCTACACCTTGAGTAACTAGAATAAAGACAATTTGAATTTTGAAGTATTTTTTGTATATAGAGCAATAGTCAAGATTACAGTGAATGATGGTTCTAAGTGAATATAAGTAAACTATCATTAAGCAGCAGGAGCAGGAAAATTATAATTGGTCTAATGACCATCCATAAAATCAACATTGTAAAGTAATAAAGAAATACATTCCTGTTGTACATAATGTATATAATATGTTACTTATGTAATTATTGAAAAGATACTTGTATTGTATTCAGCCCTTGTTTTTTTAACGTCCCACTGCTGGGCACGGGCCTCTCTTCAATACGAGGGGGATCAGGCCCTAGTCCACCACGCTAGCCAAGTGCGGGTTGGCGGACTTCACATGTCTTTCGAAAACTTGAGAGAACCTATCTCTCAGACATGCAGGTTTCCTCACGATGTTTTCCTTCACCGTAAGGCAAGCGGTAATCATATTAGAAATGATTCGCACATGAAAATATCAGAGGTGCGAGACCCGGGATTTGAACCCGCTTCACTCGGTGTCCCAAGCGAGCGTGTTACCACTGGGCTACCACTGCCTTCTGAAAAGATACATAATAATTATATTTGAAATTTAATTAATATAGGAAATTATAATGTTTGAATCACAATTATATTTTATAAACATAAATTATATGACCCATGACAATATTATTCTATTTAGTTTGTGTAACTCATTCATATATAGGAGCTAAAATTCATTAATTTTAAAGAGTAAATAAAACTTATATGTATATTATGATTTAATTTCAAGTTAAAGGTACAAGTTTCATTGAAATTCGTTTGAAGACAACTTTCGAAAACTGTTAAACTTGTTAATATAGCTACAATTAACGCAAATATTTCTTTTTTTTTTTAATCTTTACCAACAGATACTTTTTTTTTTAATTCTATTATATATACACATATTTTATACTTCAATAAGCTCTAGCCCATTTGTGCCAATATCGTGTATCATATACGCGTATTAGTTTGTATTCTTTTCTTGGTTTACATTCAATAATACATACTTAGCTTTTAGTTCTATTTTTTGCATACAAAAGATTTCTTTTTATTTTCTGATCGTAAACAATATCCAGTTTCACATATAGAATAACCTCAGCCTTTTTTGTGTTACTGTAGAAAATATTAATAATACACGTATTACGTATAAGAACTCGATATGGTATGTTCAATTGCGACGCGTCTGACATCGTATGATCATGCCAGGCTGCAATAAAATTCAAGCGTACTTCCGCGTTATAACATCTATTATATTCAAATTAATGTTTGTGCTCAAAAATTAACTACAAAAATTAGGAAACGTGAATTCATCACGGTTAATGAGATATAAATATGAAATTAAATCCAAAGGCGGTACTAAGTGAAAGGTTTTTTATGAACCACTTATGATTTAGGGCAAATATACTGATTGCCTTCACTCGTGATGTTGTTAAACAGGGCCGGTACTGAAGTTATAAATCGACGAAACATTTAAAAAAATATTTAATTTGTTAAAATAAGCCACGCTAAAAGTACAAACAATTTTTTTGGTTTGTATTATAACGTGTTTTCACGGGGAAAGAAATCAACCCTCCAACTCCCTCCACACAAAAAATCACGCCAATCCGTCACTATTTCGACGTGAAAGAAGGACAAACAAACATACTCTACATTTATAATATTAGTATGGATATTCTTTCCGTATATGATATTCCATAAATATATGATTGTAAAATGCCTAATATGCCTTATTTAATCATTTGAGATAGAATACATTACACGGGAAGTGAAAAATAATAAAATTAATTACTGAATAATATGTATGTATATTTATGTCAAATAAAATGTAAAATAACTTTTAAACTTGGTAAAATATTATAAAAAAATAAACCTTATAGAAATTATCCTACTCCTGATATTCTATATTCATCTCATTCTCTCGTAGGTTACTTTTCTGAAGTTTCACTTCTACCATGTGTGAATAGCACACACACGCCCTTTTTTTGTTATTATTTTGCTTCGCTATAATATAAATACTTAGTACATTTTTCCACTATTATTTTTACTTATATCGGTAATATTAAAAATCCATTGAAATGTTTTACTTTGGAAAGTAATTATTGGAGCTTCCCTCATCATCCATTTTTATTATCTCATCTAATATCGGAACTTACCGTCGTAGCATCATTTAAATAAACCTGCCAAGCGGGAGTCGGACTCGCGCCTGAAGGGTTCCGTACTATTATGTATAAAAACGGCAAAAAAAATCATGTCTGTTGAAAACTGTGAAAATTTCAACTATCACGGTTCATGAGATACAGCTTAGTGACAAATGGACGGACAGCGGAGTCTTAGTAATAGGATCCTGTTTTACCCTTTAGGTACGGAACCCTAAAAACATTATTTTGAACTGGGCTCAGTATAGTAAAGGAGAAAAAAGAGAAGAGAAAAACGGATTTTAAAAATGTTTCTGCTTGATATATGTACATATACGTACATATAATTATTGTACAGAATTTGACAAAATTCTATGAACCAGACAGGCTTACGAATAGATAGAAGCTTATTAAATTGCCTATTTGGTTTCTATGACACGGAATAACAAAACCGGTCTCAAAAGTATTAAAATTAAAATCTGTCAAAAAAAAAAACTTATAATTAAATTCTAAATATTTCAGAGAAGTACGATCTCGTCGGTAAACTATTGAAGCCTGGGGAGGAACCGACGAATTACTCTGATGAGGAAACCGAAGAAACCGACTCGACCAGCCCCGACGACAAGAAGGAACAATAAAATTTATCTATCCGTAACCAACGTTTATCAAACAAATATAGTAAAAATATATCAATCAAGTATTTTACATTTATTATGTTGGGAGTTTATTCTATATTTTTCCCCTAAAACATTCATCTTTTGAAAGATTTGATCGTTTAAACTTTTCTGTTCAACCACAGGAGTTTATTTTCCCTAAGAAATGTTAATTTTTTTTAATAGTCGACATCAATAAAGCACATTTATTGATAGTTATATTTTTAATGAGTTTCACGATACACTGTCTAGAATATTATGTAAAACATGGTACTTATACATAAATATATTTTTATGAAATATATTTGTTTGGTGAAAATGGTATTGTTACTTAATGGAAAGGATTGTCTTAAAAGTTTTTAACTCTTGTTCCGTCCTGCTTTGATACAAACGGTAACTCAAAAATTGTACTAACGCGTTGTAAAGCTTTTGTTAGAAATGAAATGGAGTGGCTGTGCTAAGTAATTTTTATTTTTAATTTATGATTTTATAGATAAAATCAATTTTTATTTTTTAATTTATGATTTTATAGATTAAATCAATTCACAGAAATAACATAACATCAGTATTATTAAAATAAAAATAAATATGCGCGTGAAAATACTTGAAAATTATTAAGTGTTGCTTCATTAACATCGTTACATGGGATTTCATTAGCGTATTCCGATGAAAGACGAGTAGAATCAGATAGACGATTTCTTTGTGTTTCAAGTAAAAAAAAACACATTTATATTATTGATACAAGAATAATTTTTTTACGTATATTTTGTGTATTATACACGAAATTATATCAGATAAACTTAGCTTTGCCTTTTCATGATAACTGTTCCATACACAAGATAAGATTATTGATTGAATAACATTACTTAGTGCACTGTACTCTGTTTTTAATTATTAACGTGGTCGCCGCGACGTTGGGAATTAATGAAAATTATATAATTAAATATTTATATACGATAATAAATTTATAACTTTTTCGTTTCCTTTACATTTTATATTACTTTGTATTAATTAACATTTTAATCCCAAAACTAATCACTAATCAAATAAGACAGATACTGTACATTAAATATTCTTTGGAAAATCTGATTAAAATAGTCATTATTGTCGATACAGAGGCCGAATCTATAGTTTTTAGAATGTTTGTCTGTCTGTCTGTTACCGCATCGCGAGGAAACTACTGGATAGATTTTGATGAAATTTGGTATGGTGATAGCTGGTTATCCGGGTCAACATATCGGATACTTTTTACTGCGGGAAAATACTTTATCTTTGAGAAATGTATAGAAAATGTTAAAACGTAAGTAGAGACGAACCCGAGCGAAGCGAGGGTGTCGCTAGTATTGTAATATAATTTTTTTAAACAGTTTTTGATTTGCCGTTTCGTGTAACCAGCAGGGCTTATAACGCTTTATTTTACAATAGACAACTCGTGGCCACTTGCTAAGGTTTTATGTAAAACACTGTTCAAAGAATTATAATATATAATATGTTTTCTAATGTGATATAAATATCCAGTAAATACCTGTATGTATATATACAATCGTTAGGAAATTATTTTTACACTATTAACCATGTACGTAACGAATTTCATGAAAATTATTAAGAATATAATATAAAGTCGAGTAAATGCTATATATAAAAATTATTTTATATAAACCTTAAATACGTGAGGCCTCGGTGACCATTGTAAATCAAGTTTACTACAGCTTTATTAAAATCTGTATATGTATACTAAATTATATTATATTGTAACTAATAGAAATGGACGATTACGAGTGATTGCTTGATTCTTTAAATCGAATCAAATTAATATTTAATACAGTCGTCTATTTAGAAATTCAGTCTAATGCTGTCTTTCAACGTTATCGATTTTGAGACATGCGATTAATCAAAAAGAATTCCGATCACTCATAATCGCCCCCTCTGTCTGCAGATTTATGAATTGAAAGACTGAGATGGCAATATAGGTTGATATCGTCAAGGGATTTGGACAAAATCGATAATAGCACATTCCTAGTTCAATCGGATTGTTAAAATTGTATCAACTTATTACTAACTGCCATTTTGTTGTGTTATTATTATTTGCATTTATCGCGTGTCGTTTCCTACAGTGTTCATTTCATATGAAATTCATATATGAATTTTTATAAAATTCATTTTGTTAATTACCTTCAAGTTTAGGTTAATTCATTAAGTATATATTCTTTTATTTTCCATATTTTCGAACGATACTGATTTACTCAATTAACGAACGACTGTATCTCGAAACCACCTATTGCTCGGTACTTAACGTAAGTTAATTAATATCGTATAATATAAAATATCTGTGGCAAGGAAAAAAAATACAAAAATATGGAAATGTGCATAATAAAATTGTTAAATGTTGATACTTTAGTTATATTTCGATCCGTGGTTGGTGTGTGTGATGTCAATGAATTTGTTCTCCCCCTTTTAGTTCCTATGCAGCCTGAGCAAAATAGCGCAGTACTTTATGGTTGGGTACTTATTAGAGAGTGGTAATGATAAGAATATGGCTTTTATATTTTTAGGCATATATTTTCTAACATTTTCTATCTATTTTATATTAATTTTTATAACAACATTTTTTACAAAATTTTTGTGTTTAAATAAATTCTTTAATTTTATAGTGATGTGCTGCGTTGTTTTCGCATCAAATCGTCCTGAAAATAGCAGATAACTTGTGATCCAAGTTATTTTATTTAACGTTTTCCATAAGTACTTATAGAAACTAGTCAAAGATCTCTTATTCTATCGACTTAAAATTGAAATTTAAAATTATTATTATTAAAAATTAAAAAAAGATTAAATTATATTGAATTTCAATGTAATTTTAATTTTCCGCCTAGTGTCTTTCATATTCATAAGACTAATAAAAAAAATAACAAACGTGTCGAACATTTGTGAATACAGATAAAATATATGCACTTATCAATACCACTTTCTATTAAAAAAAAATTATTCAATGTTGTAATATAATTATTGTTTTTTTTTTTATTTAGCGTTTATGTTGTATGCGAATAATATAGCTGTGGCGGGGAATGGAAAAATTATTGTTAATAATAGGTGGCTATTTATAAGCTTTGTTTTAAGTTGGGAAACTCTGAATATACTTTTTTATCACTGGACGAATGCTTTTATTAGATGGTTTGCTTATCATTTTGTTTACACTATGTTTTATTATTTTTTTATCTGTATCATAAAGTGAGTTTAGTTATCTGTTCCAGGGATGTGCAAAAATTTTTTGGGTTTTAAATTTAAAAGCTTCATGTTTGAAATTTAAAAAATAATATGTCTGCTGTTATTATTATATGTGGATATTTTTCTATTAAATATTTGCACACTCCAAATAAAAAAAAAACTTACTTTTTTATATAGTAAAAAGTAGTTGATTTATCAGGAATATGTTTTTAAATTATATATTTTTTTATTATCTGTTCTGAACAGTCGCCTGAGGTATTAAAATAACGCGGTAAATATCTCACAACATTTAATTAATTATTGTTTTTATTATGTTTCTTATTGATTTAAGTAAAAATTTACACAATTTTTTTTAACTTTTTATAGTTTTCTCAGACTGCTTCAATATTAGTATGGATGGCTATATTTAATTAACTTTAACTTTTTTATTTATTATCTTTGCACTGGAGCTAACTTAATGCATTAAGGTCCTTGTATACAACTAACAGCACATCGAAATGTTCAATAGATCGATATATGATTGCATCTGTAACATTGCCATTTTAATTTAATTATAGTGTTTTCTCAATATTTTGTTTTATTTCATATTTTTATCTTTTAAGATTATATGATTTTAAAAAGCATGTGTTCTAGTGATTTATTGATAGCTGCCATGAACATCTTGATATTGTACTTATTAATTCCTATACAAAAGTCTGCTTTCACGTTTCATATTAATATCTGAAATAAAGTCACTTTTAAATAATTTTTACGAAGAGTACAAACCGAATCAATCTACATAGTTATGGTAATCTTCGTAGGTTTTTAGTGTTTTTTTTTTAATATATGTGTATATGTAGATATATAATAAATCTATATTTTGCTTTAGCAGAACGCCTTAGAGATTAGGTAAAGCATTCTTGGCTATATATTTACGTCTACTTCTGCAGTCTAAACTACTTGGGATTTGAAAATGTCTTAACAGTGAACGAGCGACGTAAAATAAGGTAGGTATATAATAAAAAAATAAATATAAATATGTTGGGACATTAACACACAGCAGCATAATTCCATGGTAAGCTACGAGGCTTGTGTTATGGATACCAGACAGCTGGTACACTACATATATATACATACATATTATAAATATAAACACCCATGAAAGGAGTACAAGCGGGACTCAAACCCGCGACCACTGGCGCAGCAAGTAAAGTCGCTACAAACGTGTCGTCAATATCTAAATTAAAGAGGGGATAGAAAATGAGAAAATATTTCTTAATTTTAACATCGTAGCTATTATATGAGAGTAAAATTTAAATAGACATCCCAAGAAGTTTAAAGACTTACAGTAGACTAGCGTTGCCCGCGGCTCCGCCCGCGTTCAGATGACCCAAAACAAAATTCTTAGATTTTACATATTAGTACATATTATACTCTTATATTATAGTTTTTGTGTTTTTTCTCAGAAATGAGATATTTTCCGACGGTAAAAAGTATCCTATATGTTGACCCGGATAACCAGCTATCACCATACCAAATTTCATCAAAATCCTTCCAGTAGTTTTTCTGTGATGCGGTAACAGACAGACAGACAAAAATTCTAAAAACTATGGATTCAGCCTCATTATCGATAATAATGTTTATTTCAAGATTTCTGATTTTTTTTTTGTTTATTTCAGATTTTCCAAAAAATATTTAATGTACAGATTCGGCTTATTTACAATTTTATTATATGTATAGACTTATATTATGGTACTCAACAGAGTGCAAGGTATCCCCTCTTATGTTAATGTGTCGCGCTTGAGTAAATACAAAAATCCCCTCTTGGGCCCCTATAAAACGCGACTACGTGTAAAATCGCACTTGAAAATATTTATTTAAATACAGTACTTTGTCCTCTTGAGGATGCCATATTGAATTTAGTGTGACGTCACGTAACTCTTAATCAGCAGAGTATTAGACGCTTCTAACGACATCCCATTTGTTAAATTATGATAGGTAGATAAGAAGATCCCATCAAAAATATAAATGTGAAAATAGGAGCCAAGTTCAATATTAGGAATATGGTAGTGGTTGTCAACTTCACCGACGAAAGGATTGAGATCTAAATGGGTGCCAAGTTCTGTACATAATCCTGAATTTTTTTCATAAGAACATACAACATTCTTAAATAAATTCTAAACACAATTTCTTGTTTTTTTTTTCTGTTATTAAGGTGTTTGCCATTTAAAAATAGAACTTCTTAAATTTGTATAGTCGAATTATTTACACAGAGTAGATAATTTAGGATTAATTGAAGTTCAAGGTTTGGCTTGGCTAGTTTTTACCATGTTATCGTGTAGTGAAGTGTGTAACGTCTTTACACCAAAAATAAGAATTTAAAATGGCACGTCTGAAGCATGCCTACTACATCCTAAGACAGTTGTAAATGCGTGACATTTAACGACAAGAATAGTTAAACGTAAATTGTCGTAAGTGAGGGAGGGTAATTGGTGTCAGTTAAGTGGGATCGTAAAATGCCGCTGCTTGGTGGTACCTAGGCACGAAAAGGAAGGTATCACTACATGCGCGGTAACAGATTCACAGTCTTATTATAAATATAGCACATACAAAATTACATAGGCATCAAAGGACATATCCGAACAAAACGAGGGTAATTCGCTAGTGTATGTATAAAATAAAGTCCTCTGTGAATGCCCGTTCTTTAGTTTGGCGGTAATCTGGTGGCGTCCCTATCTCCCAAACAGTATACTTACGTATGTAAATAATTATCGTACATGCATAGACGTCAAACACATAACCCTCCTTTTTCCGTCGCCACGGTTGAGTAAACAAGTTATTGGCTAACGTAAAAAAAACAAGTTATAAGTAAAAAATAAGAATCCGTTATCGTCATATTTAGTAATAGGCATACTTAAATTCTACACAATAATTCATCATTTATTAAACCAAGGTTAAACTACTTTAAAGGTCGCACGGCATATATGTACTCGTATGTAGTAATAACTGACGCCATGTCTATAATAAAATCTATTCTGTCTTTATAGAATTCGCATCTCTGCACAGTGGGCCTTGCTGGTCACTCTTGTTGCCAGCTCACACTCAGGGAATCACGGCGATACATTTACTGCAGCTTGCAGGTGGTCTTAGGTTTGAGTACAGGACTGACCAAAACCTTACTTATTATTTAATATCACAAGAAATTCATTGTAAAATTCTGGACTTAGGAAGTGTATTTTCAGTAGTACAGTATTTAGTTATTGGTTAATTATATTTTATTTATATTTGTTTTGTATTTATTATATGTTTGTATGATACATATTATGACCATATTTATAAATACATATATATTTAATTTAATATATGTATTTTATATTATCTCTATATTTACTATTCGCCTCCTTCTATCTTAGTACTATTTCCTACACCTAAAGTTTGACTGGAAGAGATCGCTCTTTTAGCGATATGGCCTACTATTGCACATTCTCCTATATTCTGTATATTTTCTTATCTTTTTGATTGTACAAAAAAGGGTTATTATTATTATATATTCTTATCTACTGCACAAGTATATCGATTACGATAATTACATTGTGAAATATCAATCTATCCATTTAATATGATGGTCTTTTTCCTTATAGTAAGAAAACATGATATCATCCCTTAAGGGGTTGGGGCACAGATCCACAATCTGATATGGAAATTGGAATATACTTATGTGGTTTACATTTGAGACCCACAACACTTTCTGCTAAAATTAACAATTAAAATGATAGTTACTAAAATGTACTTATTTTAAGTGCGTGTTATTATACGAGCTTTCAAAGAAATAAAAATATATTCATAGCACACAAAACATAGACCTTGTTCGAACTTCGAAGAAAGATAATTAATTACATTAATAACAAATTATTTCCTAGATGTTTGTATTCTATTTCAATTTTTTGGTTATAATGACATGACGACACGTTTGGCTCACTTTGCAGTGACCCTACTTGCTGTGCAAGCGGTCGCGGGTTTAAGTCTTGATATGGGCTTTCATTTGTGTGATGAGCATGTATGTACTCCAGTCATGAGTGTTTATATTTATAATATGTATGTATATAAAGTTATATATATGTAGTGTATCAACTATTTAGTATCCATAATACAAACCTCGCAGCTTACCATGGAAGTAGATGGTGCTGTGTATTAATGTCCCATTATATATATTTATCATATTATTACCTAACTAGCGACTCACCCTTGTTTCGCTCGGGTTCGCCCATAGGTTGATTCCCATACAAACTTTCATCCCCATTTCCAACCCCTTAAGGGATGATTTCCGGGATCAGTATCCTATGTCCTCCCAAGGGTCTCAAACTATCTTCTTACCAAATTTCATTTAAATCGGTTTAGTAGATCCATAGATTACCCCCTACAACGTCACAAACTCACAAACTTTACCTCTTTATAATATTAGTATAGATAGTATAGATAAGGACATACATACATACATGATACTTATATTATTATCGATGTTTTTATGAGGTATCGATCTATAGTGACGAAGGGGGGACGATAGTTGAAGTACTAATCGAAGATAAATATTGCATTCGACAGTTTAGTATAATTTGTAATTTTTAACCAAAACAATATTAATATTTCCCAACATGTTATCACCTGCGATTGTCGATTGCTTGATGCACCGTAATGAGCACAGAGCAATGGGTTAAAGTCCGCGTTATTTATCGTAATTATGTGGTAATTATTAAAGTACTGTCAGTCGAAATTATGTCATTTTCGGTCTTATTAAATTTTATATGAATTTATTCATGAACCACGTATGAATATTGTCTGTTAATCATTAACAAGCTATAATGCAGAATTAATGAAAATAAATGAAAAATAATATAGGTATTTTAAATTTTAAAACAATTAAGATATTTATTATAATTATAGACGATTAATTATCAGTTACGCAAAAGCGCGAAGAAGCACATAACATTTGAATAAATAAACGCAGTACGAGTATTTAAAGAAATAGCAAAGTTCTAACTACGCACTGGTGTTTAATGAATATTTAATAGTATTCTAGCGATGTGTATAGAGACGATAACACTATGATTTAGTGATAAAAAATGAAGATTTTATTCATTGTTCGGGCAAAATAACAGTAGAATAATTTATTGCATAATATATCTACCAATCAAATACGTCCGGACAATCATGTCACCTTGTGAGCGCACACTGCCGCGTTGTGCGCAGACAGTTCAAGATTAATCTTTAAAACATTATCTCGTTTTATTTGCAAATGCCGTATGATGTTAAATAAATACTGGTATTAAATTCAATATAAATATAATAAAACATAAAGACACTACTCACACTTACATACTAAATTAATAGCGACCCTTTCATATAAACACAACACTATTTTACATTTCCCAAAAGTGTATACCTACGAGGATTTCTGCTGGTGTCACACCAATTATCCACAAATTTTTGCTACAGTTCCATTAAACGAATAAGTATGTATATAACACAGTCACCACCAGCCCTAAAAGCACAGGGAATTTCCACGAGCTCAAAAAACTACCATCGTTCTTCTCGGAACCAATAGCCTGCCAATTGATGTTATGTTTTTTCAACTCCACTTTGTCTTCATCCACGACTTCCCCAATGCAAAATTTCTTCATCATCTCTTTCGCATCGGTGCTGTGTCCAACATCGTCGAAATCCTCACTGGCATCCTTGCCAGCAACGTTCAGCAACACCTCATGCCCCCCTGGATGATCATCCAGAAATTTTGTGATATCGTACACTTCATTATCTATTACAAATACTGCGTCTATAGATGAGTTTCTCGTTTCGATTTCCTTCCGTGTAAATAATTTTTTGTCAGACATTTCGGCGCTGCGTAGATTGTATTTACTTTTTTTTTCTACGATTTTGTGCTACGCTCGTGACAAGCGGTGTCTGACGTTATAGGAAATTGAATGATCAATGAACCAAGAACCAGCCGCCTGTCCCCTCCAGTTGTCAGACTCGTTATCGCAGGCGCAGCGTGTATACTATTAACTATGTAAATATATAGTAAATGTGAAGTATAATGTATGAAGATGGCACCGACTACGCTTGTATAGGAGACTGTAGTGTAGTGTCGACTCGTTTAAAATAAACGCTATAAAAATTGAAATTTAAAGTTTTTGTTGTATGCAAATCAGACAAAACGACGTATTGTATTCATATGAGAACTGAGTTATATCTATTATATTATATATTTAAAACAAAATTATATTTTTTATATATTAATAAAATGACGGTTGCGCAATAGTTGCCCGATTAAAACTATTTACTGCGTCAGAAGTCGCGGGTTCGATCCAAACTAAAATGTAAAATCATACATGCCATAATGCTAACCTAGGTTTAATCAACCAACGTCCGACACCTTCCATGTGTTCACCTTGTCGTCGTGGAGGTGGTGGGATGGTGGCGGGGACTCCCTATGAAGACAAAGGAGGTTCTGTTGGGTTTTAGTAGGAGTACTGGCTTTTCCTGTATACTGGCTTCTAACCGGTGAGTCCCACATCACCACCTGTATTTATGCAGGTGGTATGCGTAAATATATTTCCCATTATAGTAAAAAAACAAGAAAATTTAAATTTACCAACGCCCGAAGCAATTAATTTAACAACCAGCCCCTAGAATAACGTGGAGCGACATAAGCGGCAATTGGACAACACTTTTCTTCCAATGAATCTATAGATAAATTTTCAGGTATGATGATATTCTTAGTCAAATTAATTGAACCCGCCAGTCGAATGTGTTAAATTGTATTAAAATTTTATTCATTAGTATAGCAATTCATTAATATGTAACTTTCATGAGTGCGCGGTATTGCGCCAATGTCACGTTCTAGAATGGAGGATTGTAAAAGGAAATAAAAGTAGGAACTTAAATAAGATAACGATAATATTAAAACGCGTATATATGTATATATGTACATTGAAACATAATTATTAGAAATAATTGTTTAGTAAACAATAATCATTTTACAAAGTTGTCTATAATCTAAATTCATTTAACTTAATATATTTACATTTAGCCTAAACACAAACATTTACAAACAATTAACATTAATAGGATGTGGGAGATTTACAATATTGAAAAACTCCAATAGAATCTCATAGAAAGCGACAAAAGCCACATACATAGAAACCAATAAACTTTTGATGAGATCCTATAGGAGTTTTTAAATAAGGTAAGCGGAAGAACATCATAGGTAAATGAAGGATTCTAGGACATTCAGAGGCTGCAGTCAGTACCTTCGAGACCACATTCACACACAGAATGGAACGGTCTCCTTGACCCTGTTCTTAGTGTATTAAAGTACCACCACTTTGGTATATACAAAATATGTTATTGAATAAATAATGGAAGAGGCATTCTTTCTCTACACAGATCTCAATTTTTCCAATTTTAAAAGACAGAACCCAGATATGAAATTTTCAAAATTATTCTCTTTAGTGATTTTTGATTTGATATCGGTTTAATTTTTAATTAAGGTTTAAGCCTAAATCTTTTAAGCTAATTAATAGTTTGGTACTGACTTTCGTTTTAATTTAGTTTATTTATGTATTGATAACGTGCATTCCCAACTTTTTTAAAATATATATATATATATATATATATATATATATATATATATATATATTCCTGCACTTGGACGCTTATATTATCTATTGATACAAAAACTTAGCGTTTAGAGATAAAAAATCTGTCATAAAAGTAATGAAGGAAGTAAAGGGCTCAAGGCGAGCGAAAAGGACAACATAAAATTTTATCCATTACTTATAATATTATGAGACAAATTAAGTTCTATTTTTGGCGAATTAAATATTATTTTGAAATAAATATTATTATGTCATTTTTATTTAAATTAAAACATTATATTCATCGTTGAATTATTCCAATTTTTTACGGAACTTATTAATGAGTCTACGATAATTTGGATTTGATTTTAAAATTTCGCCAATTTAATTTAAAAACCTTTTTATAATGGTATATCGTTTTTACCAGGAATAAAGAAAAATATTAATAAATGATTTTATATTTGTAGTGTTTATATAAAATTAAAAACAGAACTCGTCACAATTTAATCAGCGAGCACTACTTTTTGCCACTAGGTTTATTGTAAATTATACCTAGGTTCACTTGACTAACTTCCGCTATTTTATATCTCTTCTTACATATAAAAATGAATCGCTAAATGTGTTGCTAAGCGCAAAACTTGAAAACGGTTGGACCAATGCGGCATTTTTTTTTAAATATTTGTTAAAGTCCAAGGAAGGTTCTTATGAAGAAAAATTTGGAAAAAATCATGGAAAAATATAAAAACACTATTTTTCTTATCGGGTCTACTACACACTTGATTTGACAGAACAAGGTCTGTCAGGTCTGCTATTACATAATAAAAACAAAATTCTATTGATAGATATTCTAATTCATGGAGCATCGCTTCTCTCATTCTCATATCTGTTATTTAGTATATTCAGTAATAATTTTTAGAAATGTAGTTTATTGTTGGTTATCGGTTAAATCACAGCGTTTTAAAACCCAGTGCGGGGTCCAAAAATACAATGTTAAATATTTCAATTACTTTGATGAAAACCTTAGACAAAAGCCGTAGGTACAAAAGTCTAGCCAATTCTTTACACATTCATTTGACTGCAGATAATATGAAGTAGTTCCAAGTCTTAGTTTTCCCTATGACCATTCTAACTTCTAACTAAAATATGTAAAATTTGACAAAAAATATTTCGCATTTCAATAAGTGTCCGACTTTGCCACCGTAGTTAACTTATGAAATGTAAACAGCGCCATCTATGAATATGCATTACAAACTCAGTACTTAATCACTGATTAATGATTATTTAATCATCATTCAAAATATGGAAAATTGGTTTATACATCCTTTTTATAATTAATACCAGACTATACCTTAGGATTTTAATTTTTGGGATCTATTTTTTCTATTATTGATCTGTTAGCAATTTTGAACTTCTCTTTGTTCCTGATGAGACTATGAAAGCACCTAGAACAGGAAGCTATATTTATTTTAAGGTCTAGGATGATGTAAGAATAACTTTTTGTAAAATTATTCTATTTCAGACTTTTCTGTAGTATACAAACGTATCCCAAAAATAAATTTAAATAAATAAAAAAAAAACAAGTAAACTTTGACCATGTAACAAATTTATTAAATGCCTATACATTATACTTTTGTTGCTAAAATATTTTACTTCGAGAATTATTTAAAATCTAGCTTATGTGTCATTTACATTTCAAGGGGTGCAACAATAGAAACAACAATGTATAATCATCACATAATTATATTATAAAATGATTTAATTACAATAAACAGAATAAGTATCATAATGTACCTACACTACGAACAACTTACATTACGCAAAAGCGGACAGGATGTACTCTCATATTTACATTTGTACATTGAGCGCTCGTTCGTTCATCGTAATACTAATACGTACGTCCTTCGCGTCGCTAACGTATCGTCGACAATAAATAGTGCGGGGCGCGGGGAGCGCGGGGCGAGCGCGGGGGCGCGGGGCCGCGTTAGCTTATATGTTACAGGGCGACCGGGCGCGCCGCGGCTATGTACACTACAACTGCTCCACGAACTTGGTGAGTTGGTCCTGCGGCGTCATCGGCGGCAGCTGGTCGTCGGGCGGCGCGTGCTGCGCGGGCGTCGCCGGCGACTGGCGCATCATCAGCAGCTCGGAGGGCGTGGGCGGGCGCGGCGAGGGCGTGGCGGGCGGCGAGCGCTGCAGCACGCCCGACCCCACGGCGCCCACGCCCACGCCGCCGCCCGGGAAGTAGCGCGCGGCGAGCCGCGGCGCCGTGTTGGCGCCCGCGTACGCGCCACGGATGCCCATCATGCCGCCCGCCGGTCCGCCCTTGAACCAGCCGGGCGCTCCCGACGACATGCCGCCCACTCCGCCCACACCGCCGACTCCACCCACGCCGCCGAGCCCCACGCCCGACACGTTGCTCACGTTCCCGCCTACGACACCAGACACGCCTAATCCCTGTATCGAACAACAATCATCATTAAAATTGCTTCCAATAAAGCGAACGTATAAGTAGTTATTACTATTAGAGTGATAATTATTTTCATTATGCTCTTAATACAGAAGAATAATACGATTAAACTGATCAAATGGAATTAAAAGAAAGAGGTGAAAAACTCTTTATATATAGTAATATGTTTTACTGCCAAATTAATTAAGTATATATGTTCTGTTGGATTCGTATCTCATATTAAGTCTAGCAATAAACCCTATTTTACTTTAGTCTATAGACAATCAATATCAAAAAATATAGTGTTTTATTTAGATATTTAAATTAAGATGAATTACTAAATATAAATAATAATTAATCAAAAACCGTGCGTACTGGTGTCTGTTGCGGTATCATCTGGTGCATCTGCTGCAACCGCTGTTGCTGCGGCTGCATCATGTGCTGTAGTTGCTGCTGCTGCTGTGGCACGGCGCCGAGGCCGACGTTCACATTGCCCACGCCGACGTTGCCAACGTTGCCCACGTTGCCCACGCCGACGCCTACGTTGCCGACCGGCACGCCGCTGCCGGCTTGTTGCTGATTTTGATTCTGTGCATCGTGAAAAACATTTTTAATGGCGTTCTGGTTGGTATTTAAAGTAGGGATAGTTTATTTTAGCCGTTGTCTTAACTAGATATGTAATTTAATACAATAAGAAACGATCGATTATAAGAGATAGATATAGAAACAAAATTACTTAAAAGGGGTGGCAAGAGATTAACATTCTCACATGTATAAACTTGATAGCCTTTAAGAGGCCAAAGATTATAACGAAATATTCGTCTCCAACAAATTTATACGTACGTAGGTAGTAGGCAGCTATACGTAACAATAATAACTTAACACAAACGTTTATTAAAACATTTAGCCATTGGACAGTTACCAATTGAAAACAGGTCAAGTGCGAGTCGGACTCGCACACGAAGGGTTCCGTAACTCGAGATATTATTAAATTATATATTTTTTTCTAATTTGTATGGCGGCCATTTTGAAATTGCCCATGTTGGATTTTTTTTCATTTTCGTATATTGTTAATATTATTATTAATAGAACTGAACACGCTGACCGATACCAGGATGATTTTTTTGTAATTTGCATGGCGGCCATTTTGAAATTCGTAATCTTGTTTTTTTTTTTAATTTGTTGTTATATCAGCAATAGAGATACACACTTTGTGAAATTTTCAACTCTCTACCTTATGTTCACGAGATACCGCAGATAGACAGATGGACGGACAGCGGAGGTTTAGTAATAGGGTCCCGTTGGCACCTTTCGGGTATGGTACCCTAAAAAGAAACACTAACAATTTCCCAATGGGCTCTTACTGACTGAGATTTATTTAATAGAAAAACTCAGTAATTAAATTGGCTACACCCGGGACCCGAGCCCAGGACCTATGGATTTACAGCCATATAGTAATAATATATATA
The DNA here is from genome assembly GCA_921882275.1 of Brenthis ino. Taxonomy (NCBI): domain Eukaryota; kingdom Metazoa; phylum Arthropoda; class Insecta; order Lepidoptera; family Nymphalidae; genus Brenthis; species Brenthis ino. The sequence goes on from OV170232.1 coordinate 4,395,252, forward strand.
AGATATATAAGTATAGTTGCAAGCACTCACCTGTGCCCGTTGCTTGATAAAAGCTGCCATGAGTGGCGGGTTTGACTTCAGTATCTGCAGTATCTCCTGCTGCTGGTTGTGGCTGGTGGGCGAGCGCAGCGTCGCCATCAGCTGCTGGAGTGCCTTCTGGTGCATGGGGGGTTGTTGTTGTTGCTGCGGCGCTCCGGCTCGTTGCTACACATAGAAATATAATAAGTCTCGCATAGAAGTAAGAAATTATCACATCGAAGTAATTCTGAAAATTTTTAATTCTTTATTCCGATACAAATGTTTTTACTATCAGTAACCTATTATGATTTTATTTGAAGTAGTAAAAAATCCGGTCGTGAGTTGCTTGATCGGCGTGCGCTGCTTAAACAATAAAAAAGGCAAAAAAACACTAAGGGATGCGCCTGAGCAAAGCGAGGGTAAGTCGATAGTTAATTCACAAAGTGACTTAAGATTATATGTACATATATTAAATTGATATTGATAGTATAACTCATCAGTGAATTTTTCGTTTCGTTTATGATATTAGATTATAAGCAATTGCTATTACTTTAATTTACTAATTTTTTAAAAGTACGTTGACTGTCTATTTACATATTATTTACATAATAATATAAAATGGAACGAATTTCAGCAATGCAAATGAAGAGTATATTTTACTATAGTTCATTCGCGTTAAGATAAAATTATAAAATCATATTTCACAATGACCAGTTAAAGGCAGACTTGAAAATATATTATTAATGACTTTATTTTGATAGAAAATTATGTTCATTAATTACCTCAAATCAAAATAAAGTCATTATCATTATATGATGACTTTATTTTGATTTAAGGTAATTAAGTTCATTAATTATCTCAAATCAATATAAAGTCATTATCATTATATGATGACTTTATTTTGATTTAAGATAATTAAGATGATTAATTATCTCAAATCAAAATAGTTATTATCATCTCAAATCAAGATTTGAGATAAGATAATCAAGTTGATTTTTGTGTAATAAACTTAATCTTTTGAAAAATTGAATTTGTATTGAAGTTTTACTTTACACTTTGTACACACTATACACCTTTACCAGTCGTTACACTTGATGACTCACTATTTTCTTAACGCGAATGGACTATAATACTAATATATAATGTATTTCAAACACAAACGTACCTGTATAGCGGCCGGGTTGTGCTGCGCGTGCTGCGGATGCTGCGCGTGCTGCGCGTGGTGCGGCATCTGCGCGTGCGGCGCGTGCGCGGGCGTGTGGTGCGGCAGGCGGTGCAGCGGCGCGTGGTGCAGCGGCGCGGGCGAGCGGTATCGCGCGCCCCACTCCGCGCCGCGCACCGCGCCCGCGCCTACGCCCACACCCACGCCCACGCCGCCCACGCCCGGCGGGCCCATCGCCGATTGCTTGCCGTACGACGGCGCTTGTTGTCGCGCAGCCTCTTCTTGAACCTGTGCACAACAAATACATGTTTGAAAGTATTTCTCGGTAAATTTGTTAGTAAAAGCTCTTACTACCTTATTTCATTGATGTTAATTCTCTTACCCTAATTAGAGGTAGTGTAATAAGACTTAGAGAGCAAGGTTCCTGATTTAGAGCGATCTGGTCGTCCCGATTAGAGAATGTAAAAACAAATAGGGTGGTTAGAGCACTCAGATGCCGTATAACAAGCGCATAGAGCGGTTGTAAACGCACGTACGCTACGTATACTTTCTATGCAAGTTATCACTAATTTTAATAACTTTTTAAATTATAATGTTAGGGGCATTAAAAATATTTTTTTTAACTCTCCTGGTTCAAGCACAGCTTATTATACTATACTAAGTATTTACAAATATGAAAGCTTGTCTTGCAACTGCAAATACTGTTTAATCCAGGTTTTTATATTTTTTTATTGTATGTTGCTGCAACTGCCACAGCTGATGCAACTTTTTATTTTTTCGATATTGTCGAAGGCATGATAAAGTAAAAAAGGTCTAACTCCTTTAACATTCACATATAAACTGAGTAAAGGGCAGATTGTCAGGCTATGTAATAAGCGCTGCAAGTGCACTAACTAGAGCCAATGGCCATAGGGTTTTAAGGACTAATGCAGGAACAGTTTTTCAGGCAGCTGCCTATAGCTATAGGCAACGAGTTTACATATTTTTATGCTTGTAGTTTATGTGCTGTAAAGATACTTATTATCTCAAAAAAACTAAACAAATATACTAATAATGAAATGCTTAGTTTTAATTAATTATTTTTATGAAAGCTATAGATTAATATTAGTACATGAGATCTGTTTCAGAATAATAAATGTTCTTTTACTGTAATTATACATAAAAGAAAAATTACATCATTAATACAATAGGAAATATGCATGTGATTTAAATAATTTTTATTATTTTACAATCTTTAATGCTTCTGAATTAAGTCTATATCAATATTTTTTAATTTCTTTTCGATTAAGAAAATAATTATTGAAAAGTGCGAGTGAGACGTCAAAGTCTATCATAACAGATCGCTGGTGTTTGGTGTTTGCGATTGGCAATAACAAACTAGACCTGTTCGTTGATGGCAATGTTGTCATAGATTATGACATCACACCAAGCGCGCCAAAATGGTTGGCGTTTAAAGTAACAGAGTCTGTATGATATTTAAAAAAAATTACAGTAAATTTTAGTTTTTTGGAGTTGTATTAATATATCAATGTAAGCTATAGTATAAAAAAATCACTCATATTCCCTATTATGTAACAAGGTGAAATGAAATAAAAGAAGTGTCTAATTACCTGTTGCAACGCTTTCTGTACATTGTGTGGGAGTGCGTGCGCGGCGGGCTTGGCGGGCGGCGGCGACGCCAGCGCGGGCGCGGCCTGCGGCGGCGGCGATGGCGCGCCCGACATGCCGCCGCGCGTGTTCATGGCCGCCATGCGCCGCCGGAGCAGCTGCTGCTGCTGCACGCGCTGCTGCACCTGCTGCTGCTTCAGCTTCTGCTTGATGCTGCTGCAGAACGGCACCGAGCACTTGGTCTCCATACAGTGTTTTGCGTGGTAGCAGCACAGCGCGATCAGCTGCTTGCATATCGGGCAGTCGCCCTTCGTCTTGCGCTTGCATATCTTGGTGTGCGTGACAACGCGCTTCATCTTCTGGCAGGACGGCAGGCGGCAGTTGGCGTCGCGGCACTGGCACGCGTGCACCAGCGACTGGATGCAGCGCTGGATGGACTGCTTGCGCGCCTCCTGCGGGTTGGCCTGCTTCATGTCGCCCGGCGACGAGCCCACGTCCAGGTCGAGGCCGAGCTTCTCCATCTTGTGCGGATGGCCCTCCTTGTCGTAGCAGGGCACGCACAGGTCGAAGTCGTCGCACACGGTGCAGTGGTAGCGCGTTTCGACGTGCGACTTACAGCTGTTGCACGTGTACACGAACTTGTCCTGGCCCTGGTTGTGCAGCTCGTAGAGCATGCAGAGTGTTGAGAACCTCGCTCTACGCGTCGATGAGAACTCGTAGTGACGATCTCGCGCCATCGTCAAAAACGCGTCGCGACCGTCCATAAGGTCACAGTTTATGAGCGGGTCTGGATCTTGAATTGGCTAAAACAAAAAATATATATGTAAGTAATTTCTCTAAACTTTACAATTATTGCAGAAAAATATATTTCAATAAAAATTAAATATTATGAGTTTGTTTTAATTGTTAATTGATTTAGAAAGTTTAGATACTATTTTATTAATAAAGTATATAAATAACGTGACGTTACTTACAGCTAAACTAGCGGCAGACTGCGCGGAATGTAGCCTAATAACGAAAAACACCTCCTTGTGTTTCTCCATTGTAGCGAATATCTTAGCACTGAGATCACTGCCTTGTTGCTGGTCACTTTGTTTCTTACTATTTTTTCTCTGGGCAGCTTTAGATTTATTTGATTTCTTCGCCTTCTTTTGCCCTTTCTTCTTTCCGTCAGGGCCTTGCTCGTTTTCTTCGGAAGACTGGAATATCTAAAACCATGTTAGAAATATTCTCACACATGGCAATCCCTTACATGATGATTATTATGGGATTTAATGAAGTGAGATTTGTGTATGATTTTATTATATATTTTTATTTTCTACAAGTAAACAAATAATTTAAAAGAGTTTACAAAAAATGACTTATGGCATGTGTAGAAAAATAATACATAGTGAAACATAACAGAATAAGTCAAAACTACAAAGCATAAAATAAAATACTCTTACAAGTCAAAACTACAAATGATATGAATATAAAATACTGACCACTGCCTCGGCGGCTTCAGCCTGCTTTCTCTTCTCCTCCTCCTCCTGGTCCAACTCCTTGATCGACTCCTCCAGAACATTGGGCCAGAAATCTCCCTCGAAATAAGGCAACTCCGCGGCCGACGAGATATTGTCCTCCATAGCTTGCTTAAGAATATCTTTGTAATCTAAAATTATCCTCTCTATAATACCCTTGTCTAGCATTTTCTTGTACCATTCTTGTAACCTCTTGGGTTTAGGTATTTTTTGTTCGGGCGGATGGCAGTGGAATATATAGTCGTCGCCCTCTGAAGGCGGGCAGGCCCATATGTGGGCCATAGTGTAGCCCAATTGCTTAGCGTAATCCAAATAGCCTAATAAAATCTCGTGATATACGGCAGTTCGATACTGCCTCGGTTGGAAGAAATGTACAGAATCTAGATATGCTATATAAACTCGCCTCGTATTCGGCGATGGACTTTCACTACCGTACTCCTAAAACAAATATTTAACAATAAGTTAGAATACTTTATATATTATGTATGAAAATATATATTTTTTGAACTTGTTTAATATTTCAAATAAAATAAGTATATAAATGAGTAATAGGTTGATTTTAAAAACATGGCACATTATTCATACCTGCACATGCATGCCAAAGAAACATATATCAGTTCCGTCGACTTCTTCAAATGCAAACAACGCTTTAGCCCGATACGGGAATTCAGCGTGCAACTCTCCAGACTCCACGAACCTCGACCTCATCCCGGGTTTCACTTCCACCATCTGGAATTTTTTCCAATATTAGAATAATATTCTTAAAATTGGAGACAACAAATAAACTTGATATTAATAAAGTTAATAAACGAAGGTATAAACGTTAATTAGTTAAGTACCTTATCGGACGATGCGACAACCCTGATATGCACTTCACCAGCACCAGCCTCTTTTTTCTTAAGGAAATTATTGACTCTGGTCTCGATATAAATGCCGAGTTTCGACGTTGGCAGTTTCTTAGCACTAAACTTGTTCTCTTTTCGCTTCGCAGCCTTTTTCTTCAGACAATTATCACAGCAAAAGCCTTGAGGCCATATTTGGTCATGATGCAGTACGCATATCTGATGTTGCTTCCTACCGCAGTCCATGCACACCACAAATGGTTCTTGTTCTAAATGATCATTCTTCATTTCTTTGAACTGATCCTTTTTTATTGCACTGTAATATAACACATAAGTTAAATAGTGTAACTTATTACATTTGATAAAATTTTACTATACATATTTTTGTATAAACTAGCGATTCACCCTCGCTCCGCTCGGGTTCGTCCCTACTTGTGTTTTAATATATTTTTCCGCAGTGAAAAGTATCCTATATATTGACCTGGATAACCAACAACCATCATACCAAATTTCATCAAAATCCCTTCAGTGGTTTTTCCGTGATGCGGTCACAGACAGATAAACAGACAAAAATTCTAAAAACTATATTTTCGGCCTTTATATCGATAATAATGACTATTTCAATAAGATTTTCCAAAAAATATTTAATGTACAGATTCGACTCAGTTAGAATTTTATTATATGTATTGTAATGGATGGTTCCTAATACTGCGCTTTCTATCATTAAAAACATCTTTATGGTCCATTATTAATATCGTCCAATACAAACAAACAATTAGGTCGAATATCGATTTGTACGACGTGAAGCGCAAAGAATAACATAAGCTATATGTGAAATCAGTAAGTTGTCATTTAAAATTATTGAATACCCGAAGCTTTTCACATTTCCAATTTGTTTAGAGGGATGTTAAAAATTCATAAACTTAGTTTTAATTTCCCCATTTATTTGATTGGTATTAACGCTAAGCAGTTAATCGTATGCAACAAGGTACATAAAAATAAATGAAAATCTAGTTGTTTAAAAATTATAAGGTATTTTACCCTCACATGAGGTGGAGTGGGGATTGTATCAAGGGGGAGGGGAGGGAGGAAATAATAAAAAAGAAAAATACCTCCCGAAATTATTGGACGCTCTCTATGGAAATATATATTTCACATGCTTGGTTCAGTTTGAAGTGACCCTACTCGCTGTGCTAGCGGTCGCGGGTCCGAGTCCTGCTGGAGTCCATTCGTGTGTTGAGCACAAATGTTTGTACTTCAGTCATGGGTGTATATATTTATAATATGTATGTATTTATAGTTATACATATACATACATATGTGTAGAGTATCAACTATCTAGTATCCATAACACAAGCCTTGTAGCCTACCATGGTACTAGATGGCGCTGTGTGCTAATGTCCCAAGATATACAGTTAAGACGTATGAATGATCTCAAAGGGTTCCATTTTTATTTCAGATATATTATACGAAACCCTAAAAATGGCTACAGTACTTTCATTTTGGTGAAGTACTGTACAGTTAACAGTGTACAGTAAACAAAATAATGGCAATACTCACGTCTGGGGCTGCAGCGGGTCGTCGCCGAGCGTGACGGTGTCGCCCTGGATGTCGTTGAAGCACTTCTGGCAGAAGGTGTATCTATCGGACACAACCCCATACGCTTTTAGACTAAGTAGACATGAAGCGTGACGTGCGTAAGGACGTGCGTGGGGCAAAAACAAATTAGTAAGCGTTGAGAACATAAAACGGATCCCAGTAGTGGCTAGTGCTATATACTATGCTCCACTGACTTTCATATAACCCTATTAATTTTGAAAGTTTGGTGATTTTGGATTTAAAATTTAAACTCAAAATAAACCGTATTGACTTCACGAAAATTAAAATTGTTTTTAAACGTTAAATTATTAGAAAATAAAAATATTACGTTAAAATTGCTAATTACCATTTATTAACAAACTTAAATAATATTAAAAGATAATAATTTGAAAATCTCTTAGCTTTTTTCAATAAAAACCCATTTTTGTATCATTATAAAACCACCGGCATTAACTATAAAGTCAGTGGAGCACAGTATAAAAGTAATGTGTTAATATAAAAAAACATGACTGAAATAAAATGAAGACATAGAAACAGAAGGAAGATACAAGTTTTTAATATTACTACTAGCACTGGCCCAGGTATAATCTGTAGCATTTAAGTTCAGAAAAGTAAATAGCAATTTATATCGGAACGATTAAAATGTGTACAGATTAATCCTGAATATACTTCTTAACAAACCATTGAAACCAAGTTAAGAAGCAACGAAAAGCTAAAACACAATACGAGCTGACTATGATTTTAAAATATCAGATAATTTAGATGTACCAAAATGTATGGAACAGAGCTCGGAATCGGTTTGAAAAAAATGTCGGTTTATTTCGGTGATGAAATAGTTAAATCATTGCTCGTTCTTTAACCGGTTAATAAAAACAAAAAAGGCTTAGTAAACCGAAATAATAATGGTTTACCGTTATTCTTCGAGAAAAATTGGATTTCGATTTTAATATCGAATAAACCGGTTAATTTATTCAGGAGTAAGAAACGTGTATTCTTCTACTAGGCTATTCACAATTAGCAAAGACTCGCCAAATGTAAACGCACATGCACTCATTTAACTGGTTAATTTTGATCATGGAACCTTAATTCGTCAAAAACCGTTCTCCGGGATTTTACCGGTTAAAGAACGTAACCGAAACTTAAACCGAAAGGTCGGTTTGGGGTCAATGACCAAAACCGGTTCAAAAATTGAACAGATTTCCGAGCCCGGATATGGAACCAATACCACAAAATTTATAAACTTGGGAATATATCCTTTAAAGATATAGCAGATAGTAGCGTATCCTTTTTAATTATGGCTTTACGTAGTATACATTTTAATTAACTTTTTGAATTTATACTTCTTTTGGCACGTTTGCAAAAAAATATCAGAGTAAAATTTTTACGATGCGCGCGCATACTGACAGCCAAAAAGCGACATGATGAGGTTAGCTGCATTCGTTTTACAAACAGAGCGTTGTGACAAACGGGATGAAATCTGTAACTATTTTTGTTCTGTTACGTCAAAGAAGTATAACTTCTTACGTGCGTACAGAAGTACACACACACGTTTTTTTTAATGTAAAAGATCTCGAAATATTGTTTTCACCTACTTACATAAAAAAAAAATATAAAACACAGGAATCAACTTTAAAGATTGCTAATGATCATGTTTCGTAAAGGCATTGAGGTTTCTTGTTTCCATTACAATGTATTGTTTGTATTATCCTAAGTCATTACTGGCTAGGCATTTCAATTACGACATTCGAACCCTCAAGCCTATACAAAAAACAAATATGAATAAAATACTATCACCTAGAGTTTGTGCGTAAATACTTATTATGGTAAAGAAATATGAGCCAAGTGAAAATCATATGAAAAATGTGTTTACTATGGTTTTATATTAAATTATAACAAGAAAAGCTGGAATGTTTCTCATATTAAAATGTAACATGAAATTCTTTGAAATCAAACAAAAAGTGACTACTTTTTTACTTTTTTTTTTATAAACTTCATTTCAAAAAATATTGAGAAATAAAAAGAAAATAACTGAATGTATATATGTTGTCATATATTAAAGCTTTCTTGTTATAATCAACTACATATTATGTACATACAACTACAAACTTCTAGGTACTGTTAGAAATATAGATTATAAGAAAAACGGCAGGAAGTTACACAGATTATAAAAGTGAATGATTATGGTACTTCTAAAAACAAAACAAAAGCAGAAAATATGCAAGTTTTAAGTTTATGGGTCCATTTAAAATACATCATAGATTATATATATACAAAGAGATAAATAATTTAATAAACTTTAAAAAAATATGAACATGTTATTATTGTTACCCTGAACAACAACTTGTAACACATCAAAATTATTAATCTCTTTTTAAACACTTGATGATTTTTTCAAGTAGGCAAAGATGGCGTTATTCGGAACTACGATATATGCAAATGCGCAATCGAATCATGGGGTGGAAAAAAGTAGCTTTTATTATTATTCATATTTTTTAACCCCTGTCGCAAAAAGAGTGATGTTATCAGTTTGACCGCTATGTGTCTGTGTGTGTCTTTCTGTGGCACCATAGCTCTATAGAGAGAATTTTTTTTTACTTTTTAGAAGACCTTCCATCAAATCACACCTATTTGACAAAACCACGTAGTGACATTAATAAAGTGGTGGGGGGTGGCAAATAGGGGGGAATACCAACCTATTTTGGTAGCTGAAGTACTTGGCGTCGCGGGGGATGGTGCACAGCTGCTTGCCGTAGCAGCACAACACCTGCGGGTTGAAGGTGTACTTGCGCCCGCAGCAGTAGCCCAGGCCCTGCATCACCGGGTCGATATCCACCTCGAACACCTCTGATAACTGGAATTTTATTTGGTTTCTCCTTTATCTCTCTATTTTATCATTAGCATTATACTAACATTATATATTTTATTATGCGGTAATTACAAGTGACGTTAAATGAATTTTGACAATCTGTTTAATGGAGTGGCATAACTTGAAACTTTATGGATTAATATATAATATTTAAGTTATACTATACCTTAGTACAATATCTATATACACGCGAGTTCTTCCGATTATACAACCACGCGTTCTCGAACATAAGCCACACATCGTCCACATACTCCCAAGGATCTTTATATTCGCCACGGTCGAGCTTCATCTTGATCGTTGACAGATCTATAGGTTTCGTAACTATGTCAAAATAGTCTGGGATGCCGAGCGCTTGCGCATCAACCGGCTGACGGAACGGAACCGATTCCGGGTCGAGCCGGAAAAGCTTTTCGAGTGTCGGTATTAACGCTTGTCGGAGTTCTTCTGGTTTAAATGCGAACGTTTTCTTGGGGCCTCTGTCGGACGCGCCCTCCGTGCTAGGCGTGGTATCTACGGGCTCCTCTTTGATTTCTTTCTTTATTTCTTGTTTGTTGAGGAAGGGGTCCGGCTCGCGGTCGCGGTCGCGGGGCGTCTCGTCGCGGGGGCCCTTGCCGCCGAGGTCGGGGTCGTCGGGCTCGTCCTTGACGCGCACGTCGTCGGGGTCGCGCTTGATGTCGGGCGGGCTGTCGTCGGCGGGCGCGGCGGTGATGGCGGCCATCTGCGCCGACACGTGGGCGGCGGCCGAGGGCGGGCGCGAGGCGGGGCGCGCGTCGGGCGCCGGGCTGGCGTGCGCGAGCGGCGTGGCGGGCGTGGCGGCGCCGCCCAGCGCCGCGCCCACCGGGGACGGCGCGCCCGTCTCGTTGCGGAAGGGCGTGTGGTTCATGAAGGGGCTGGCGACGGGCCCGGCGATGCGCTTGGCGTCCCCCGCGCTGTGGCCGGGCGACGCGAGCGGCGCGGGCCCGTTGGTCTGCAGCGGGTACTGAGGCGCGGGCGACGTCATCGGCTGCCCGAACGGCGACATGCCCGGGTTGCTGACGCTACCCACGCCGCCGACGCTACCGCCGTTGGGTGTTTGCGGCATCTATACGTACATGTTATGAATTAGACAATGTCAGGAATTATTTTAGTATTTGACTTAATTACAAAAATATATATAAATTAACAATATAATAAAAATTACCTGATTAGGGCTAGGTCCTGGAGGGCCAACGAGGTTGGGTTGATATGCCATGCGATTGCCGGGCATAGAGAGCGGCATGCCTGGCGAAGGTATACGCATCGCCGGGAGGCCGGGTTGCGTTGCCAGATTGGGCCGGCCGACGCCTACGCCCACTCCCACCCCGACGCCCACCCCCGGCGCCGTGGGGCGGACGCCGCCCATTACTCCGCCGGCTAACACACCTCCAGGCTGCTGTTGCTGCAGCTGACTTTGCTGTTGCTGTTGTGCTTGCTGCGCTTGAAGTTGCTGCTCTTTTCTTTTTTGTCTCTTTTCTTCTAATTCCTTTTGAATTTTATATATTTTCTCGGCAAGTAAATGATAATATTCAGAACGTGTACTCGCCATTTCATACATGTCACCTTCGACTTTCCTCGCATACGCGACTAAATTGTGCATTCTTTTATCTTGCATTGCCGTGGGATCCGGTGTTGGAAAGATAGCTTGTACCCTAAAGCATAAAAAAAGTAGTTTTTTACGTGTGGCCAAGATTCAATACTATCTAGAAAATAAAAAGAAATAATACTCGTATTTATTTTTAATATTTTTACGAAAAAATACTTACAGTTTATGAACAAGGTGGTTTCTGAGATCAGGCGTTATAGACTGGTGCCACTCTTTCGTTCCAGAAACGGGATTGGCAGTGACGGGTCCTCCAGGTAATTGTAATGTTCCCGTACTCATCTACATAAATATAAAAAGCATTACATAGTAGATATTTCTAAATATATGACATGTACTTGTGTCGCGAGTACAAAATACATGGACTTACAAGTTGTTGCTGCTGTTGTTGCTGCGGTTGTTGTTGCTGCAGGTCAGGTTGCTGTTGGTGAGCGAATAGCTGCTGCATGGGCGGTTGCGGCAGCACGTCCGGGAGGGGCGGCGCGCGCGGGGCGGGCAGACGACCGAGGGGCGCTCGCGCGAAACCGCCCACCATCCCTGCCACTGACGTAGGGCACGTGATCCCGAGGGCCTCGTACGCGCGTTTCATGTCCGCCCCCGCGCCCACGCTGCCCACGCCCACCCCTACGTTACCTACGGAGCCGACCCCTACGGCGTTGCCGGTCGCTGCGGACGATGCTGATACGCCGCCTGCACCAACTGGTTTTGTAAACCACGTTAATCTCGCTAAAGTGACACAAGTGAACAAAACAATTTAAACTAAAATATTTATAAAATTCTAATCAAGACACATAAGATAAATTTAAAAACACAAAATGTTAGACAATATATTTTAGCACAACATTTCATAGGAATCAATGATGAGATTACATCGTCACTCATCATCTTTGATAAATCAAAATTATTTAATAAGAAACATAAAAAGGACTAAGAGCAAATACTGGGACTATAAAACTTACCTCCAAGGGGGTTAACGGCTGGGAGGGCGTTGGGCGCAGGCGCAGTGGCTACGTTCACGCTGACAGAGCCCACGCCCACTCCCACACCGCCGCCACCCGCGGTGCCCACGCTGCCCACCGACCCCACACCCGTGCTCGAGTGGGATACGGCAGCCGCTACACAAATATTTTTATTGTAACACTACATGCTAGCTTCTATTTCCGTAGCTCAGAGTCCAAAATTAGAATTAATATAAAATTGAGTCACAATTGTGTTCTGTCAATATGTTACCAAATAAAGACACCTATCAAGGGTGCATGCTTTTGGTGAGAATTTTATCACATGCATACTCAAATAGATACAAGTTTAGTGGATTAGTCAAAAATAATAAGACATAGAAAACAATTCACTTACCATTCATAGGATTTGTTCTAGTTCTGTCTGCTTGTTTGAGAGGTAAGCAAACAGGACAGTCATTTTTATTGCAATGCTTCCAATGATTTATGATTTGTCTTGATGATGAACAATGAGGTACGCCACAATTTTTTCCCGCCTAAAAAAAATATTTAGTTTTACATAATAATAATAATAATATAAGCCTTTATTCAGACATGGTTTACAATAAAGATTACAAACCATGTTTAATTGTTTTCTTTTTACACATGTACAACAAATTACTTAAGATACATATTTGATTTGTATTTTACTTGTTCTATTATTTTATCTATTTATTTATTTTTCTATATAGTAAGATTACTCTGTCTCGAAAACCTTGTCTGTTTACCCTTTGTTGGCAAAGGCCTCCTCCAATTTCCTCCATAACTGTCTATCTCTAGCTAGTCTGGTCTATAATTGTTTGTCATTTTTGCTCCTTTTCTTATATAGTAGAACTATTGTTGATGTAGTTTCACATATTTATACTCAAATACAAAAAATATTATTGCAAATAAACAATAAGCAGTGGAGTGGTACCTGACACGACATCATATGGTTGAGCACGCTCTTCATGGTCTTGCAGTGCGGCAGCGTGCACTGCCACGTCTCGCCGTTGGACTGGCTCTCGCGGCGCTGGCACTTGTGCGCGTGCAGCAGCAGCACCAGTTGCTGCTGGATCAGCTTGCGCTTCTCGGGGTCCGCGATGGGGCCCGTGTTGGGCGGCTGCGCGGGCTGCGCCGACGCCGACTGCGTCGCCGCTTGCGGTTGCGACTGTGGTACGTACTGGTGTTAGTGAGTGTATCATTATTGGATTAGAACATTTGGCTACAAAACAAAATGAATCAAATGCGCGCGCGCATCCGCAGTTATACTTGTTTGGCACACGGATATCGAATTAACCAGTGAGGATTCAGTATATAAAAATTTAACTATTTTTAATTTAGGATATTGTCCAAAAAAGTATAACTTAAATTGTCATGTAAAACGAGTGTTACCTGTCCGCCGGCCGGCGCGCCGGGGGTCTGCGGCGAGGGCGCGGGCGGGACGGCCTGCGCGGCGCCCCCGCCCGCCTCGGGCGGCGGGCCGAAGCGCACGCCGGCCGCGCGCTGCGCCGCGCCGCCCGCCGCCGGCTGCCCGTAGGCGGGGTGGTAGGGCGCCGCGGGGTGGCCGCCGCCGCCCGGCGCGCCCATGCGCGTGTGTGCGTGCGCCGCGTGCGCCGCGTGCCCGGCGTGCGACGCGTGCATGGCGTGCGACGCGTGCGCTCCGTGCGCCAGCCCGCCGCGCATGCTGGGCGCCTGCATGCCCACGCCCACGCCGCCCACGCCCCCTACTCTACCGCCGAGGGGACCATTCTGCATCGCCTGTCAAATATATTTTATATGCTTACTTATTGGCCATTTTAGATCTAAAGCAATCATAAATATAATAAAGCACATTAATATAAATGAGTTTAGTCAAATTATCATCAAGCTGAGATTGCAGTTAAAGATATTTTTTTTTCATGAATCTATATTTGTATACTCTTATACCTGTATATAATGTATTTAATGAACAAAATTGTATACAACAATACCTAAACTAACTCAACAAACTAATCTAAACAAACTATATTTTCACCTTCAGTCCAATTAACAATGTCTCGTACAATCACTTAAATATAAAATGATATTAATCAAATCAGACAATCAATGTGTAACATGCATTGGATACAGCACCGGTACCAGCCACAGGGCCACTGAGAGATCACTTACCTGCGCGTGGGGATGGTGGGGAGGCGTCGCGTGGTGGTTGTTGCCGATGAGCGTGGGCAGCTGCTTGTTGACGTTGTTGATGATGCCGCCGCCGAGCATGTTCGGCCCGGTCATGTTGCTGTTCGTCACTACCATATTGCCGCCCACGTTCGCTACGTTCATCCCACCTGTGGGATACACATTTTTGGCTCACTCAACTACGTTTGTATGTTTGATTATTAACATTATCCTTATTGATTTTGTGGAAGAGATATTTTATGGGTGATATAAACTTTTTTATCCCAGTAAATCGAGTGGCTCCCGTGGGATCGTAGTCTTTATTACTAAAAGATATTAGGAAGACAAATCTTACTAATATTATAAATGTGAAAGTTTACATGTTTGGATGGATGTTTTAACTACTCAATCACGCCAGTACGGCTGAACAGATCTGGATGAAATTTGGCATGTAGATAAGATTATATTCTAGAATAACACATATTACTTTTTATCCCAGAAAAATCGATGGTTCCCGTGGGATAGATTTTGTTTTTCACTAGGGATGAACCTAAGCGAAGCGGGGGTGAAACGCTAGTATATTATAATAAGTGTTTAAAGTTACCTATTTGACAAAGAGTTGAGAACGGCTTAAATAGAAGCCTTATTGGTATGACAAGTATATTAAAAACTATGTATGTTTAGAAATTAGTACAATTCCAATAAATTAACTATGTAAAGTAGTTTTGGTTACCTTTAAAAATGATTGAATTAGTACAGGTTACTTTCAAAATGTACATATTTCTTTTTTTAATATTATAGGTAGAATCCTAACTTTAATTGAAAATCCATAATTATTAACATGTAAGCACAAAATTACAAGTAAAAAAAATATATTGTCATGCAATTTACACTTTTCAAAAATAAAGGTGTAAATCTTGAAAAATTAGCTTTGATTTTATATAAAGTAATATTACTTAAATTAAAATTACGTGAAATAAAAAGAACAAAATTTAAAAATGCACTCATTTTATGAACAACTAAAATGGCGTTGGACAGAACATATATTTAAAGAGGAAAAAGATAAATGGACTATGCCAATAACAGAATGGTACCCGCAAGACAAAAAAGAAACAAGGGTACACCAATCAGAAGATGGGAAGACGATATTAAGAAAGTAGCTGTCCACTATGGACTCGCTTAGCAAAGGACAGTACTGATAGAAGATACATCTATACTAATATTATAAAGGGGCGAAGTTTGTGAGGTTGTGACATTGTAGAGGGTAATCTCTGGATCTACTGAACCGATTTAGATGAAATTTGGTAAGAAGATAGTTTGAAACCCTGGGAAGGACATAGGATACTTTTTATCCCGGAAATCTTCCCTTAAGGGGGTGAAAATTGGGATGAAAGTTTGTATGGGAAATCAACCAAAAGACGAACCCGAGCGAAGCGAGGGTGAGTCGCTAGTTATATAATATAATTAAAAATAAAGTTTTTTGGTTAAAGTTTTATTAATAATATAGTTAATACTCAATAATAGTATTTTTTTTATATTTTCTGTAAAGGGATGTAAACAATATTTTATTTTAATTCTGTAAACAGCAATAAAGGCTTATAGTATAGGTCTCAGTATAAAACGATCGTCACCAAGCTGGTTAATGGATGAAAAGTATTTTACATAAAATTAAATATGTCAATAAATGGGTTGACTAAAAAATTTCTATCCAGATTATGATTAATTGACAATTAAAAAAATTTTTTTTAAACATTTCACTGGTTTGTTTAATAGAGAAATTCCATACCAATCGAAAGTATGAAGCCTATAGGAATACGCAAACGTTAGGTTGTTTTTTTTTCCTGTCACAAATCTTGGTTAGGCAAATCGATACTAGTAACTTGCATTGGTCTGGTTAATTAATTAAAATTAAGTTAAAATAAAGATTATTTCATGACGAAAACGATGGCATAGGGTTGTCCGCAAAAAATGAGTCCTGAATTCCGGTTGTCGTGTTTTAAAAAGTGAAATATTGCTGCAAATGAATACGTGCGACAGACGTCCCAGCGAACCATCCCATGCGATAGAACAGGACACAGCATTGCAGCTGTGTGTAGTTTGTCCATTGAATGAAAGAGCAATCATGCTATTGTTCATGAAAATGAAAAGGATAGCGATAGACACGTAAATGCTGTGCATCATTTTGGAGTAACTTATTATTGTTAATTAATCATATTCTGGACTGAAATTTTTTAGTCAACCCTTTTGCAATCTACTTAAAATTTAATATGATATAAAATACTTTTCACCATTAACCAGATTGGTGAAGGTCGTTTTATACTGGGATCTTAGACTATTATTTTATTTATTCAAATATTACTATTAGACACAATTTACTTTATTAACTCAACTTAATTACTTTCAGCATATTTGTTTAATAATTTTGCTAACATGTGCCTTGCAGTAGAAAAAAAAAATCTTAAAATTATATTTTTTTTATTATTAACAGCCTTATTGGTCAGAATAATGAATAATTTGTAAAAAACCAATCTATCAGTAGTTCATGCACACTTTTGTGTTATAATATTAAATTTCTCCATGATTTTAACTAATAATTGTCATTTTCATTAATTTTAAAGTGACACTCTATAATATCATTTGAATGTTTTATTTATAAAAAAATAAAATATATAATGTACTTAAAAATTAGAAATAAAAAAAGTATTTACTAAGTCATACCTTGAATAGAGCTCATTGGCATAGATGAATGCAGTTGATTTGGATGACTTGTATTTGGTATAAGTTGCTGAAGCATGCCACCCATAAGGTCCTTTGAGACCGACACATTTGGTGGCGACTGTAAATTAGGGCTCTTACTTCCTAAACTACTCAATCCTAAAGGGTTGTTGTGGCCAACTAAGCCACCCTTGTTGCCCTGTGAAAAGACCAGCAAACGACATAACAGATCATTAGTTTTACTTGCTCCAGTACAACTTATAAAATATTCTATTAGATTATACATACTCATACATATGCACACTTAGCTAATTAATGATAATATTAAGTAAGGTTTTTTTATAGCAAATTAGCTTTTGAAATTAATTCATTTCTGTTAATTATTAATTAAAAATTTGATTTGAAACAACAAAATTTTATTAAAAAAATGAAGTATTAGGTACATTACCAAAAAAATTGCAACAGTAAAAAAAAACATAACCACCATTTTTATCATTAAAAACAGTTAATATATAAGTTTTAATTCTTTAGATTAAAAAAAATCACAGATATCATTTCAAAAGAAAGAATAAAAAAATTAGTAAATATAATTATTACTTTTTGTGTTACCAATATATTGGCATAAAAATTAATACAAAAAATGATGTACATGTACTATGTAATACTACAAAAAAATCTATTTTTTAAGTTTTTAATAGGATTATTCTCTCAATAACAAAGTGAAACATTTATTTTACAATACCAAAATGGATTTTGTTAATAAATAAAAATATCTAAAATTGTAAATATAAACATATCATCATAAAAGTAAACATCATCAGTCCCAGATACTCACTTGTTGTATAAGGTGATTATTTATTTGCCTTTGCATTGCAGCTGTTGGGTCATCTCCATTTAGCTGCTGCTGCATTTGTCCCCCGGGGCCAGGTCCCTGCGCCGGGGGCTTAGGTCCCGTGACACCTGGTTGTTCACCCCAAGAACCTGCCATCAACTCATCAGGGAGGTCCTTTTCAAGGTCGAACATGTCCAGGTTAGAAAACCCTTCTACTGAAACCAATTTATGTGTTTGTATCATCTAAAATATAATTTGTATAAAATTATTGGTTAAATATTGAAATATATAGTATTCAACAATAAATATAATTTTAAAGAATAACCTGTCAGGATATTCGAAGCCACATTGTACACACTTGGGTCACAGACATTGGCTCATTATAAATAATAATGATTTTAAAATATTTAATTACGCAAACAAATTTAGTACTGCAATATAATTTCACAAGACTATTCCAGTGAATATTGTACAAAATGTGTAGGAGATAAAATATTGTAACAGAACTGAAACTAAACAACATAATGTGAAACATTAAATGTTAGATTTTATTCAATGACAAATTGCATAAAAGAAACATACACTATAATTATTTTTTAAACATACATAAAACTTTTATAAAATAATAATAATTTGAAGTAACATCATCAAAATAAAACATTTAACATTTTCATTTTTGAAAGATTTTCATATTACAAAAATAAAATACACACTAGTAAATATAACTCAAATTTTATATAAATATAACTGAATAAATATAACTCATATAAATATAACTTAAATATTATAAGTTATAACCAACACATAAAATTTTGCTTTTTGATACATATTTTTGATTGATATAATGTCAAAGTTTGAAAAGGGTATTTGAACTCCCAAATAAATTATAAAATAAACAAAATTATTCATTCATTAAATCATTTAATATTCAGTAGTATGAAATGAGCATGAAAAACTTTAATCCCTTTGGATATGTAAACAATTTTTCGTCTAGATTATATTTTTTCCAGTAATCTACAATAAAATTATAAAGAGTGTAACATAAAGCATTGCTTAATTATTTACAAATATATGATTTATATGATATTCTATATTTAGCGGATATAAGAACAAATGTTTATAAGCTAATATTTTAATAGCTTAAAATTATATTCTTTTTCATTTAATGCCTTAAATCTTATTAAAGAATGTGTTAAAATTATAAAAACAGAAGATAAATGTAGGTCATCAACTACTTCAAAAAATCAGGTGTTTCTATTTAGTATTTATTATAAAAATCTTTACAATATGTTTCTGAAATATAACTATCACATTTAATTTATTTATCTAATGAAGTATTTAAAATAAAAAATACCAATTAGAGATAGTTCAGTCATGAACACATTCAAAACAAAGAATTTAGGGATTAATTAAATGAGAAAATGTCGGCAATCGATTATATTTGATTGTTTCAATACAATACTTTTTAAAATAAATTTTAATTACAAGGAAACTTCGAGTAATCGAATCGAAATACAATTTTAACACAACAGTTTGATATGTACTAAAGTATCGCAATATTTTGTAATTACACCCAAAAAAATACATACTTATAATAAAAATTGAATAAATATTTAATTTTTAATTTATTTTAGTGTAAGAAACAATAATACGACGCAAAACTTACGGGGCGCTAACAAGAGCGACGGCAAAATGTCAAAAATCTCAGTAATATTATAATGACAGAAAGGTGTTCGAACTTAAAGAAACTCTTAAAATATGAAAAAGTACTCACCTCCTGTGTCCGAGGGACCCTGGAAAGGATCCCGGACCATTTTAGCCCGCTTGTTAGGCGGCTCATCCACATGATGATCGGCCATGGCTCTGTTTACTAAACGTAAGCCGTCGTGAATATTTCGGCCCGCCGATTCAAATAACACTTTTATGTCTTATATCTTCAAGAAATAACATTTTAGAGCGATTTGTCATCCATTATAACGTAATTCACCCACATCACGATCGTTCGTTGTCCTTCGCACCGTTGAAGGCACATATTAAAATTTCTCACTCAAGTATTCGCCATTACAAAGCTCCGAATCGAAGAGCTACACAGACCCTCTCACCATCTTCCGACGGAACTAGCACAATAAATGAAAACAATATCACCAGATTTTGCTACTTTATGGAACTTATTTTACCGATCGAACTACACGATTTCACTTAACACTTTAAAATATACGGAATGGTACAGTTTAGGATAAAATGATGTAAGAAAAAACAGAAAATTTACACGACAAATTCCGAAATACTTCTCAGTCTCTCCAGCGCAAAATGGCGGCTGTTGATGAAAACTTTTTCTACGCTTGTCAGAAAATGTCGGCCTATAAAGAGACAAAGCGCTGTGATTGGCTCACAGACACCACGTGACCACCGGAAGTGCTGATTTGACGCAGGATCGGTCCAATTATTCTGACGTCAACGCGTTCAAAAC
Source organism: Brenthis ino (assembly GCA_921882275.1). Lineage (NCBI taxonomy): Eukaryota > Metazoa > Arthropoda > Insecta > Lepidoptera > Nymphalidae > Brenthis > Brenthis ino. The sequence continues at coordinate 4,415,624 of OV170232.1, forward strand.
CGAAGAGCTCCGAAGTCTACCGATGAGTATTTTATTCATATTAAAAAGCTAAACAAAATTTGTAAAATATATTTTTGCCTTTAAAAGAACTTATAATTACTAAAAATATGAACTTAATTCATTTAATGTTCAATTTATTACAAAAATTATACGTAATTACACTGTTTCAAATTGTGATTTAAATTTTCCCTCCAAATTCGGGAGGGGTCACCATCAATACAACGTGTCTTTGTCTATGGCCTTTAGGTCACCATAGAGAAAGTATTTATAATATTTAAACTCATAGAGTAAAGGATAGTTTAGTAAAACCTTCTCTATTAAAATAACAAATATTAGAATTAATAAAATTTAAGCAAATAATTAATTCAAGTTTTATTTAAATACCTTTATATTATATAAACACAACTAAAAAAAATCAAGGAATATTACAGTACTTACAAGTCTTGTTATGTAGTAAAAAGTGTAATATACTTGTACAAGATTAATGTAAAGGTAAAATAGGAATGATTTTTTCTACTATCTGCTACCTTTTTCTACTAGCTGTATCTAATAAAACAAATTATGACCTGTAATATTTTTATACTCTCAACGATATTAATATAGTAAGAAAAAGCTGTTGAATACCAGCGAAATGTTATCTTTTCAAAATATACCTAAAACTGCTTGATTTTTTTTTATCCGATTATCCCAGAATGTTAAAAAAATGTAAAAACATAAATTTGACTCTTTAATTCTACTAGTTTTTATACAACTTATGTTTTGTATTTTTTACAAATGTATAACTTTTAAGATCATACACAAAAATGGTTTTGATAGATGGGGTTATTGATCCCCCCCAACGTGCGTTCACCTTATCGTGGTGGGGGGGGGCTCAGTAGTGCCCGGCAATACAGCCGGGCGCGAAGCCAAGAAACGCACAGGGAGGTGGCCCCCTTCGGTGGGCGGTGGGAGGCGGCCCTCTTTGGAGGGCGGTATTCCATGCGGGTTGCTCCTGGTACTTCTCTGATAGCAGAGTGGACCTTGGAGCAACCCCGTGGTTGTTGTGGTTTGCTTCGGCAGACCTGCCGTCAGGGCGTCGTAGTTGAATGCGTAAACGATCCTGCGCCGCCCCATTTTGAGACGGGGGAAGGCTTTGTTGGGTTGTAGTGGGTAGTACTGGCTTTGCCGGTCAGTCCCACACCTCGTGCGTAAATGCATTTTCCAACGTAAAAAAAAAAGATGGGGTTATTGATAAGTCATTAATAAATACAGATCACATAATACTTTACACACATAATACTCTACACATGCTTCATCCCATTCAAAGAAATTTGTCAGCATTAATTCGGGCTATTTTTATTTGCTTGAATAGATATAGATGCCGTTGATTAGAAAATAGTTGAACTGTTTTACTTTATAAATATGTGCATACTAACGTATAGTAAATATTGTAAAATTCATTCTACTAACATTCTATTAAACAAATTTTAGTGGTTTTAATTATTTTTAACCGTGATACACAAATCAGTAAAAGCAGCATCATCAGCATCAGTAAAACTAAGAGCAGCATCTGTGAATATTCACTACAAGCTCATTATTTGATTGCAGATATTTCAATAATAATTTAATTAGTAAAATCACGCAAATTTGATATACGGCCACATTATTTAGTTTCCTTTCATTTAGAGTATTTTTAACACCAAAGTATACTTTTATAAAATCTATTTTTTTTAACAGAAACTTTAATATCAAATCGATATGTGAAGCGTCACCTATTGACGTTTATTTTAACTATTTTTCTTTGGTCGTGATGAGATATATTAATAATAATCATTGCGCCATCTATTGTTAAGGGCAGAACAAGATCTGACGAACGTAGTATTTAATCAATAATAATGAACCTTAATATACTTCATAGAATAAGATATAATATGTATACTGATGTACTACTTAATGGACGCGAGCATGTTTCAAGCGCAAAAAACAGCTACGTGGGAAAATTAGGCGCATTGACTACTGCATTTACGATTTTATTTATTTGCAAAATATTATAGAAAGCATTGGTGGCGGTAGAATTATTTTCAGGAGGTTCATTTGCTTCTTCACATTAAACTACTAATTAGTTTTTAAATGATTAGCTTTATAATTTTTATTCATATCTTATTTATCGTCTTTTATTTGAAGATATCTAAATTTAAACACGGATTTGATCGAAGCATATAATTTTATTTCTTTAACCTTTTCTATAGTATCCTTCATGGCAGGGGGGTGCAAGTGCACCTCCCTCCCGACGCCCATGATAGAATATAAGAAACTTGTTTTATCTTGACTGCATTGTTTTTATTAGAATAATGGTTTATACAAATAAAACCAGTGTTATCTGAAACACAGAAAAAATAGTTACACATATACGTCAATAGATGGCATTATATGAATTCTAAACAGGTATAATATCGTTATAAAAACTGAATACTATTAGTCTTAGAAAACTGAAATAATGCTCTTGTAAAACAAATTAGCGAAATTTTAATCGTTATTGAAAAATCAGCCATTAGATAATGGGAATGGAGATCACAGATCGCGGTTTGGTTTATGTATCTTAATTGCGGAGAAAAACTGTAGGGACTGTTTGTTTAGTAGGATAAATTTTGCTTTATTGTATATAATATTTTGGTATGTCTATATATATGTTTGAAGAATAAAATATTTTATTGATAAACGTCATCTATCGTCTCTACAAGTAAACAAAAATTATCCAAGTTAGGATTGTCCAATTTTTTCTTGGGATGGGATGTGGCAAATTATTGTACTGGTATAATAACTTTGTCATCTGTGGCATGAACACCTCTGACGCTTTATTTTAATACATAAATGATAAAACATATAATTTAGGTGTATGAAACTAAATAGGTTTAGTTTAATAAATACAACATTTTTATTATAATATATTGGAAAAGTAATTAACTACATTTCAAATACAGGCTTAACTCCTAAAATTTCTAAGGCTTTTTTAATGACAAGTCTTGCTGAGTGAAAGACAAGCAGCCTTTGAGATCCAAGATCTTGATTAACATTTTTTACTTTAAGTTCATTAAACATTCTATTCACCAATTTGGCTAATCGAAATAAATAATTAACTATTATACATGCTTCATTTTCTGTTAATGATTTATTCAAAATATCTTCAAATCTTGCAACTTCTTTAATGACTTCACCCACAATTTCTTCAGTAAGACATTCTGGTTCACACAACTGTGGTATTGCAACTCCAGAATTTTTTTCTAAACTCCAAAGTCTACAGTGAAGGTATTGGAGTTTAATTCCACTGTCACCTTCACTTTGCAATGCTTTATCCCAATCAAAAACATAATCTTTTTGTCTTCTTTGCTTTAAGTCATTTATCACAACAGCTGTTGTCCCTAGGATGTCACATGTTTCATCATTGATTGCTGCATTTCGGGTATCTAAAAAAAATTATAAATTAATAAAAATATTCCTACAACCATGCACATGTGCTTACAGTACTGATAACTATAATATGATTTGATATGATTAGATATATAATATGATTTGATATATATGTCAGAAATTGTACTAGCCAGAATATAATGTAGTAGTAGTAGTATTATGAAGTAAGAAAATTAGAAAGTCATACTATGAAACTGAAAGAAAGTACAATTTAATATTTAATTTATAAAATTAAAAATATATAAATGTCAATAGATGGCATGATTACTTTTGGATTCCAGCTGCTTGTCATACATCTTTTGTTTAGCTTCATCTAATATGTCATTAAGAAATACAACATTCCCACTTCTCGTACTCATTCCCTTAATTCTACCAAATTTGATGTGTTTACATCCTTTTGTACATTCAATGTTAACTCTTCTAACTATATCAAACACAGCTGTAAAATGATCTGTTTGTGCATTATCCACAACATATAACATACTGTCAAACTTGTACCTTTCGTATCTATCTAATAAAGCTGCAATATCCCTAGACAGATATAAAGTAGAATTATCACTTTTTAAAACAGTAACCTCTCTGTTGTTTACTATAGCTACTTTCTTTCCAAAAGTATCAGTAGTAATGATATTTTGCTGTTCTAGTTTTTCTATTATACTCTTTATAGCTTCACCATTATAATTTGATTCCCAGTGATATACATCAAATTTAATTCCTAATCTTTGGTATATTTTTTCTAGTTCTTCTATGGTTATTTTTCGAATTTTATTCCAGTTTTCCAGATTAGTTCTGCCTTGCTCAATATTTGAAAAATATTTTTTAGCTTCAATTTGAACATTTTCATCAACTAATGAAAGCTTATTTGCATCAACATAAACATTATACAGGTATTTTATAGGATTCTTGCTCAGTTGATCAATTGAAATATTATTAGATTGCAAGCCATATTGTAGTAGACCAAACTGTGTCCCCCAGTCACCTAAATAGTTTAATTTTACTACATCATTACCAAAGTACTCATTTATATTTGCAATAAAATTTCCTATTATAGTAGATCTTAAATGTCCAACATGAAATGGTTTTGCAATATTTGGAGAACTAAAGTCAATAACTATTTTCTTAGGTTTAATTTTTGATTCTTCTTGTACTGTGTTTTCCAAGAAGCTTTTTATAAATAAATCTCTGTTTATATCTATTATGAGTTCTTCAAAATCACCACTTTGGATTTCGTTGGTGTTATGTTTCTCTAAATTATGAATACCATGGCACGACAAGTTTACTGTATACATGTTTTGTTTATGCTTATACGTTATATGCATATTTTTAAGGTTTTTAATAAGTCCATTTTTGTCAATAGAGTCATCTAACACCTGAGAATTTAAGATTGTTGATATAACAAGGTTAAAATTATACATTTAAAAATAATAATAATATTTTAATACCTTTTCAAGTAAAATCCTTCTTAGTTTTGTTACCATTTTGAAACGTAACTAAAATACTAATTTCATTTTTAGCCTAGACAATATGTGACTTTTTTTTACATAGTATAAATGATTTTATTATCTCAAATCTATCTAAATTTTAAAAAGTAAATAAATAATAAATATGTTTACTAAATACTTTTTTTCTAAATTTTAGGTTATTAGCATAGATAAATAATTTTTAAATTATAAACTTATCAGGCCACAGACAATAAAGATAATAGATCACATTAAGATTTAGATATAATATATTATTTAATATCTGTTAGAATATTAGTTTGGTTCTACACTGGACATTATTATCGTCATTATTAATTATACTATTTTTACATAATTATTATATAACTCGCGACTTACCCTGGCTTCGCTCGGGAGCATCCCTGAGTACTAAGCAGCAGCCTATCTAGTACAGAAGTACATCAGGTCATAGGGACTATGAACTTGGAGTAACACACAGGCATCCGTGTACTAAATCTTATCTAAATCTGCCAAGCCGTTTCAGATTTAAGGACCAACAAACATACATACACATATTAATACACCTCGTCTTTTTACATCAATATACATGTGAAATTAATAAACGCTATACGCCAATATGTATTTGAGTCGCAAAAACTTTTTAATTGGTGTGTTTACTCTTGAGTTTTTCCCTATAGAACTGCTTAACGATACAGTCCGCGCTGTTTAAAATAAAAAGTCTCGTTATTTCAGCATTACTTGCAAGTTAAAATCGATATATTAAAACAAAACTTAAAAAAAAATCGATTTAAGTAATATCTAACTGACGTGTAAAGGTAGCATTAAGGAATAAATAATTAAATTTAAACGAAAAAACATTTTCTATTAAAACTAGTCACATAGCCGAATTATAAAGTTTCTTTCATTAAAATTAGTGTAATATTTGTAATTAGTTTTAATTGAGATTTTATTTATTCTTTAAATAATGCCTATCGTCAGACTTCATTGCAAAAATAAACTACAGCCGGTTGCTTAGCAACAATGTCAATGTTGATTTGAATGGCATCAACATTTTCATAGAGTAATTTGTCATCCATGATCAACATTTTTAAAATTATTTCTGCTAATAAGTATTAAAGACAAATGTTAAATTGAGTTGTTTGTCTAAAAAGTTTTATAATATGGAATAAATTGGATTTATAGTATGGAATCATAGTTTATTATCGAAACATTTCGTTACTTTGAATTTTGTAAAAAAGTATTTAAAATGTGTACCCCAAAAGTAAGGATTTAAATATTTTATTATTAAATAAAAACTTTTACACAATAAATATAAGATGATCGTATTTACATATGTAATTTTATTTTAAGTTATATCTGATATAACTCCAAGGTATATTTAGTGTCATGTTATCTTTGCAGTTACTTTACACTATAGAACAGCCTCATGGTCTAGGTGAACTTTATTTTTTATGGCAAAAAGGCGAGTCACATTCATTGTTGGCAACTACTGGGACAGATGCAACAGTTGCGATACATGATCGTTCAGGTCAATTAATGGAAAGGATAAAGCTACCTGGGTGATGAATTAACTTCTGTTTTCCCGCACAACCCTTCAATTATTAGTATTATCGAAATGACAAGCTGGCTAACAGCAATATCAATTTTTATCAAAGCTCTTAATAAAAAATTGAAAATATCTATTTTTATATTAGAAAATAAAAATGTCAAGACATTCCTTTTATTTATTTATTTATGCTATTTACTTCTATATATGTCTACAATTTCTCATACTAACGAATTCATGACCAGTCTGTACAAAAATGTTTACTTCTTTTACCCAAAAGTACAGAATGACATGCAAAAAAATCCTTGTAATAAAGTAAATATATTATTAAATATTTTATATGAAAAATAAATGCTCAGTAGTTCTACCTTCAATGCTGATAATTTAAAAATTAAGTTTAAATATTCAATGTTTTGAAAAAGTTGAAGTAAGTGAAAAATATCAGTTAGATAATGTGGAAAATGTGGTTCGAAATCAGGACTTTTTGGACAAGATGGTGTCTGGTGGTGATGGGTCAAATAAAAAAATGTTGATAAATATTGCTAATATCACAAGCATAGTTTGTTAATATATATGAATCAAAGAGGCTAATTTATATAGAAATAATAATTATTTTTATGTATAAATTGAGACCTTACATGTCTCACATTCAAAACTGCTAATTATGTATGCAATTTATAATAGGTATGAGTATGTGAATATTGCGAAAAAGAATTAATGTATTTTATACTTATATAAATATGTAAGAATTTTCAATCAATTAATTTTATCATTAATGTCTTCAAAGTGTGCCAGTTAAGCACAGATTACTTTGCCAATGTCATGTAGAAAGGAGAAGACACATAGGAGATTGGTCGGTAACTTATTTTTTTTAACACAACAAATAAAACAAACCAAAATATTAAAAAGATTCAACTTTTACATTTTTCTTATTATCGTTGTAAAAATTTTCAGGCTTTGTGCTGGTATGGAATGGGATAATGATGGCGATTATTTAGCAATAATAACACCAAACAGTAACACTGTGCTGCTGTGGGAGTGCCATGCCAACAAACGCGTCAATATCGAGACAGGTCTAAGGGAATCCCCTTCATGTCTGGCATGGTCCTATGGGGAGCCTCTATTAGCAATAGGAACATCTAAAGGAAATCTTGCTTTATATAACCATCATACTACCAAGTGAGTTATTTTATTAAGATTAAGAGGGAGAGATAGCTAGAGAGAGGGAGAAAGAGAGAGAGAGAGATATTTGGATAGATGGGATTGTCCCAAAGTTTGTTACTTTTATTGACGTAATTTACATCTCAGACTTAAAACACAAGATAAATGTAGATATCTGAAATAGTAATTAAAGTATGAAATGGTTTAATAATTATCCATTTACAATACTATACTCATTGCTATTTCCTCATTCTGTTCCATTAGGAATAAAATAAACAAACTAATTTGGGGAATATATTATATTGAACATATTTTTTTTAAGAAGTATTTTTTTCTTCAAATCCCAACCCTCCTTTCGAAGGGGAGGATTGGGAAAACAAATATAGTCATATTTCAGTTTTCATGCCGTTTATTTTACTTGAATGCAATTAAATTTGGTATATTCGTCGGAAGAAAAAAAATAAGATACACAATCAGTGACAACAAAAAATGTCCTTACCGAAAATTTCTCATTTGAACATTTGAACGTGCGTTTAATTTTTTTTTTGAAAACAACTTTAAGCATTGCATTTAAGGTTCAATTTACATGGTTAATAATAATATTTATTTCTACTAGAATAATTCCCTAAACTTGTATCTAGTACTTCTTTGATCAATGAGTATTTACTTTACAAAGATATCTGCAAGCTCTCATGATTTTGTCTGTTGTATTTCATGTCCAAAGTGGGTTTTAATTTAGTATGACTGGAGCGGGCAACAAAAGAAGTATTTATTTTAATTTCAAGCATAAGTTATATTTCCTTTTTACTTGTTACTTATAACATTCAGTTTGGCTTAGCTGCTGAAACGCTAGCAATGTGCTGGCTACGGCCAGTCGAATGTTGAATCTCGTTGCCCCTCTCGGTCCCCTCTCCCCGCTCAGGTGCATCGTAGCCTTGATGTATTTTTTGAATTTATACTTCATTTGGCACGTTTCGAAAAAAATATGAGAATACATTTTTTTAGATGCGTGCGCGCGCGCGCACACCGTCAGTGCAGTGAGTTAGCTGCATTCTTTTTACAAACAGAGAGTTGTCACATACGGGATGAAATCTTTAGCTACTTTTGTTCTGTTACGCCAAAGAAGTATAGTTTCTTACGTGCATACATAAATACATACAAACTTTTTTTTTATTTTAGACGCATACCCATAATTGGCAAGCATACGAAGAAAATAACCTCGGCAGCTTGGAACAGAGATAGCATATTAGTTCTAGCTTCTGATGATAAAAACCTATCTATAAATAATTCTGATGGAGACACTCTTAGGATGATATCGCTGAGAGATATTCCTAACGATTTACAGTTCTCTGAAATGAAGACTGATGAAAGAGTTGCTGGTGAAAATACTGTGAGTGTCAAATGTTTCTAAAATATTAAAAATACCCATATTAAAAATATGTCAGATTTTATGTTCAGCTCATTGTGAAAAAGTATAATATATTTTATTTGTAATCTAATAAATAAGAATACCGGGCGACCGCACTTGGCTCATCTCGCCTAGGCGCTCATTCAGTAGGCTTATCATCCATTGGTATCGATGAAAAAAGTACTAGATACACAATCAGCGACAAAAAATGTCCTCACCGAATAAGCGCTCATTTGAACATTTAAGCGCGCTTTTTTTGTCAACACAATTTTAAACATTGCATTTAAGGTTCAATTTACATTTTTGTATATTTATTTCACTAGAATAATTACCTAAACACAATTAATTGGTGACAATTTTTAGAGAACTTTTGCATGAGATTGTGTATCTAGTACTTTTTTGATCGATTACTGGCGACATATTGGTAAGTACCCCGTACGAGATGGCATTCTATGACATTGTCAACATGACGGTGTCGGGGGGTATACGGCTGTAATATTTTGTCTATAGGGGCTGGTTAATGAAATCTCGGAGCACTTAATTTCACACACTTAATTTTACTGTCCGCCACCATATAGGAAAGGTTTTGTATAAAGAATGGAAGAACGAAGTTGTCAGCTACAAAAACATAATAATTACAAATAATTACAAAATTGTTGCCAACTATAAAAATGTACATGTTGAAAATGCCAACAGAGAGAAGATAGAAAAAGGTTTTATTATTAAATTAGTTTATAAGAAAATTTTATTTTTGTGAATAAATGTGTTTTTTAAGAAGATATATTACACGTCTTGTATTACTTTGTAGATAAGCCTCGTTGTCGGGAAAAGAACACTGTACTTATACAATCTGCTAAATCCAGAGAACCCAATAGAACTTGCCTTTCAACAGAGATATGGTTCTATTGTGTCATACAAATGGTATGGAGATGGGTACATTCTTATAGGATTTAGTGCCGGATATATAATAGCTATATCTACCCACATAAAGGAAGTTGGTGAAGAATTGTTTCAGGTGAAGAATCATAAAGATGGTTTGACTGATATCGCTATATTCGATGGGCAGGCAGCGTCGTGTGGCGACGGACAGTGAGTATTTATGTATTGGCGTGAATTATATGTATAACTTTAAGGTATGTTACAAGAAAAAACTATAGGGTATTGAAAGTTCAAAGTTATAAAGACCGGCAAGTAACTTGACAATTTGCTTTTAATTTTGTATAATAATAGCTATTTAGGTCTCTTTTGTGAGCTGAAGCCTAACCGCCGCCTCTAGTGCGCTAACTTTTCTTTTTGTTCAAGTTGTTTGCCACTCGTTTCATCACTTGGTTTGAAGAAAGTTAAATAAACAAAAAATAACAGAAAACCAAGTATACGTACGTTGTATAACTGCAGCTAGTAGTGTGCAATAAATATGTAAATGATATTTACTGATAATATAGGATAATCTTTATTATATCATTTATCAAATTTAATGAAATATATTTATAATCAAAAACAGATTTGACAATAATTAATAATTTATTAATTAAGATAACAGATAACTTAATTTCTATTGGTTATATCTACATTAATATTTTAGAATTAAGAATTTGGTTGTTGCATGGCGTTTCTAGGGCAGTAATATTTTCTTACTAATTTAATGTTTACAATCAATTTACGGTAAAATTAAATTTTCAATTCTATCCAAGAATATCTAAATCACAAAATACATGAAATTGTTAAGTGCAGTAGCTGCCGTAATACTGCATTATAAATATTAAAATAAATTAGTCAAGATTTTTGCCAATAATTCTCAGCAAAGCTTCTTTACTGTGCTGCGTATTTAGGGTTCCGTATCTCTAAAGGAAAAATAAACCCTTATAGGATCACTTCTGTCACTACCCATTTTGTCAAAAACGCGCGAGGTATCATGTTGAAATTAATATCAAATACTCAGGTCTATAATCTCTTGGAGCTATAAAAAAATTAAATTTCTAAGTCAACACAAACAAAAGGTGCCGTATATTTTGACATTCGCAAGGGAAACAATACCGTTGACCTAGAATAAAGAAACTTGGCAAGAAGCAATGTCCTTTAAAACGAAATTTTTTGCACGAAACTTATTTTAATGTTGAACGCCACGGAATCCTCGGTGTTCGAGTCAGACTCGCACACTTGCACTTGTCCGATTTTATTTAGTTTCGAATTTTACTGTTAAAATATTTATTAATAAATATTTACCAAATTCGAGTAGGTATACTTATACTACACAAACCCCTACGTTTAAATGTTTACGTATATATATGACTTAAATAAAATATAATTTTACTAAATATAATATTCGTTTTAACATTCAGATTGAAGTTAATATCAGTATGGAACAACGGTGAAGTCTCCGGGTCGGTGGTGCCCGTGGGCGGGTCCGAGCGGTGCGGGTGGAGCTCCGACGGGCGGCTGCTGGCCACCTCCGGCAGGGGCTACCTGAGCGTGTACGTCACCGCCCTGCCGCCCTTGTACGCGGCGTACGGCACCAGAGTAGTTACGTTAACTAACCTCACTGAAGTAACTGTGTACCAGTGCATCGGAGTAGGGGATGAATCGGAGTCTGTTAATAAATGTGAGTGGATTTGTTTTATTTTTATGGAAAAAGAGTAAATATCAAATAGATTATGTGAATGACGTAGTTTTGTATTTTGTATTTATTAAATTATCACAAATTCTACTTTGGTCGGAATCAACTGAAGTTAGTCTAGTTTTGTTATGGTTATTGAAATAATAATTTTATATAAATCATAACTTTGTTAAGATTAATAAATAATGCGCAAAATTAACACATAAAACATGGTTGCTCGACAACATTTTCTCTTTTACCGATAACAGCGCATCTAAGGAAATTTAATTTCAAACAACTTTTGTCATAACAATTTTTCCTCTAAAATTGAAAATAAACTAGTTATTCAATAAACAAAAATGAACCCTTAAATTCAAGATGGCGGATGACGCAACGGGCCTGGTACCCCGGGAACCTATATTTAGATGGCCAGTGACCCAAGAGCCCAAAGAATTTACAAGGAAAATTGCCAGTAAAAATATTTGCAATGTCAAATCCTAATTCGACTGGGCTATATATTGCTATAAAAATATTTTATAAGTTAAATTATTTCCAGCGGAGCCGGTCCCTGTCGCGCGCATATCGCTAGAGACAGAGCCGTCGCTGCTGGCGCTGTCGCAGTCGCACGTGTGCGCGGCGCGCGCGCAGGCGGCGTGGTTCCACGCGCTGCGCGGCGGCGTGTGGCGGCGCGCCTACCCCGCGCGCGTGGACGCCGTGCGCGTCGCGGGCGACCTCGCCGCGGTTATGTTCCAGGGGAGGGCTATGTTGCATTCTGTGAGTCGTGGTTTTTGAAGTAAAACTTCTTACGCACGCTTGGCTTGGGGAGTAAGCTGGTGACGAAAGCGTTACGAGAAGTGTGATCGGGCGAGGCGAACGTTTGTTGCCATGGTAACCGTTGCTATTGTCTGACAAATGGTATATAATATTATATTCTTTCCTTAAATGATATTCTATAAATATATGATAGTAATATGCCTAATATGCGGTATTTAATTATTTTATTAAACTTTATCATTCCTTTATCAAACAGAGAGTTGTGACATAAATTTTTAGCTATTTTTGTTTTTGTTATGCCAAAAAAGTTTTACTTCAACCGCGCGTAAAGATATACACGCACCCATTTTTTTGAAGGTAAAACTTCTATAGGTAGGTTTGGATGGGGAGTAAATTCATGTAAGTCGTCATCGACATGGTCACGTGACGTGTCAACGCTAACACTCGACAGTGTCGATAGATGTCAAAACCAGATAAATGTAAACAGTTTTTATTTTACTACGGGCGTTTATGCGGATGTGATGATGTGTATGGTGTTAAGATTTTCAATATCCATTTACACTAATATATCAATTACTTTGAAATGAAACAAAATAATGATTTTCAAGTTGTTGTAAGCTATAAATGGATATATTATAAAATATTATTTAAATAATATTTTATAAAATATCCAAAAACGTTCATATAAATTTGGAAAATTAAAAAATCTATCATATTTATTATCTTTATATAGCGTTACATGGCCATATGATGATTGGAATAACAAAGAGAATATTGGGTATGGCTGTTACTTGATTTAAAAGTAGAGGTAAACCAAGTTATGGATAGACTGTGTGAAAAAAGATGTGCGTGGGAAAGATGTGAGTGCTGATATAATGGCTGTTAGAGGAAAATAGAAGCGACTATACGTATTGTGGAATAAGAATAGGGATAGAATAAGAAAGGGGTAGAAGAAAAATACTTATAATTATCTTTACAATCCATTCTTAGATCGAAGGGCCGGACTCCTCGCAGCCGGAGCGCGACGCCATGATGTTCCCCGAGCCGCATATGCAGGGCGCCACCATCGTCGATATACATCTTACTACAGATTTCTTTATATTTGCAACGGATGTGAGTCATTCGTATTATATGAATACAGAAACTCGGCTATGAATTAAGTAAAAACAAGCTTTATTTTAAATAAGAAAGTATTAGACAAGCTTTATAATAATGGGCATATATATGAATCTGTGACTCTAATGTCGCATACATTGTAATAGACATGTGAAATCCAAAGATATAATAAGAGTTAAATAGTTAAATTAATGACTTACTTTCGCTTCACTTGGATTTCTTTAGGTGTTCCCCTAGGGCAGGCTATCTGTTAATTAAATTTCATTTAAATATGTTCAGACGTTATAAGCATGAAGGAGTAACAAACGTACATCCAAAGATATAAATTTTTGCGTTTATAAGAAGTAGCCAAATTGATTATTATTGATATTAATTGATATTGTAATAATATTTGTATGTAAATACAAATAATTACAATAATGATTGAAACTTTCATGTGAAACTAAATCTTCTACATCTGTAAAATTCAAAGATCTAAAAATGTTCTCTAATCTCTTTAAAATCCAGAAGTTTAAATAAACTTAAATAGTTTAAAAAAAATGTCTAATAATATTTAGAAGTTATGTTTAAACCGTCCAGCAAGGTCACATAGAGTACTTCAGCGTGGAGGCGTGGCGCGCGTGCTGGCGGCACGCGGGCGCGGGGGGGCTGCGCGCGCTGCGCTGCGACGCGGGCGCCGCGCGCGCCGTGCTGCTGGGCGCCGGCCGCGCGCGCCTGCTGCTGGCGCCCGCCGCGCTCCTCCTCGCGCTGCCCGACCCCGACACCGACCTCGGCAGGTACATGTATACCGTATACCTCCCATGTGACCCTTCGGCGATAACCGAGTGAAGCCAGTTTAAATCCCGGGTCTTACACCTTTGATATTTTCATGTGCGATTCATTTCCAATATGATTGCCACTTGTCTTAACGGTGAAGGAAAACATCGTGAAGAAACCTGCATGTCTGAGAAAATCTAGCAAGTTTTTAAAAAGACATTTGAAGTCCGCCAACCCGCACTCGGCCAGCGTGGAGGACTATGGCCTGATTCCCCTCATACTGAAGGGAGGCCAGTGCACAGCTGTGAGATGTTAAAAAAGGGTTGAATACATACATTATATAACAAATATTACGTGTCCTAGCTGTGAGTCAGTGATCTGGGACATGTGCCTATCGGAGCGCAACGTGTTCGCGCTGGCGGCGGGCGGCGCGCTGCACACGTACTGCGTGGCGGCGGGCACGCGCGGCGCGCACGCGGCGCTCGTGGCGGCCACGCGCCTGGCGCCCGCGCTCGCGCCGCTGCTTATGTTCGCTGGTGACGTGTACTGCCACGCGCCGGGAGGCAGGTAGGTCATAAAATAAATGGATCATAAGGGTCTCATACAAATTTCTTAACCTTAGTAACCTTTCGTATAAATAAAGAATCAAATATAATTTCATAAGGCGGAGATATCCAGTAGCACTCTTTTTGCCCCTTTTTGGAGGATGTAAACCCCTTCCCCCACCCCCTTTCCCATCAATTAAATATCCAAACACAGTAAAGTTCTATAAAAAACACAAAATGAATTCTATAAAGTCGTGAAACCTGTATACCAAGTTTTGTCCAAATCGGTTGTAAAATACGATCACGAGGAGTACTAACAATGTGACAGAGGAAAGCCAAACTTGTATTCATATACCTAAGGCAAATCAATTGTAACAAATTTTAAAAAATTCTATGCATTTTATAAACAAATGATCTACAATAACGCCAATAACATAAATAATCCCCTATAATTTTATCATTTTAATCAATACATATTGAACTTCCAGTGTAGTCAAGGTGGCCCTAGAGTCGCACAACACGGCGGGGCTGGCGGACGCGGACACGGAGCGGCGGCTCGCCAACCAGCGCGCGCACATCGACAAGCTGGTGGCGCTGCGCCGCTTCCACGACGCCTGGCTGTTCTGCGACGCCGTGGACGAGGAGCCCATGTGGAGGAAGTTGGGGGAGGCCGCCATCGAGGATCTCAATGTGGAGTTTGGTAATTTGTTTCTTATATTTTTTTTTATTCACTTTTATTATTTACAATTATTAGTGATTTTTGATAAAAAAGCAAGAAAATTATTTTTTAGCAATCCGAGTGTATACAAGGCTCAGCGACGTTGCCATGGTGTGGGCTTTGGAAGATGCTCTGCATATAGAAGAAATACCTATATTATGGTAAGGGTTTTAATTTAATAAAAAGATATTAATTATAATACCATTTGAAATTTATGCTAATATTATAAAGAGGAAAGATTTTTTTGTTCGTTTATTTGTTTGTTTGTTTATACCGAATAAGCTTCGAAACTACTGAATCGATTTATATAAAATTTGGTAAGAAGAGAGTTTGAGACCCTGAGAAGGACATTGGATAGTTTTATTCCGGAAATCATCCTTTAAGGGGGTGAAGATGGGGATGAAAGTTTGTACATCCATAGTTTTAGCATAACTCTATCCCCAGCGGCATGCTGTGCGCGTGCCTCGGCAACGGCGAGGCGGCGGCGCGCTGGCTGGAGGGCGCGCGCGGGGCGGCGGCCGCGCTGGCGCTGGAGCTGCACGCGGCGCGCGGCGACTGGGCGCGCGCGGCCGCGGCGGCGGCGGCGTGGCCGGCGCGCGCGCCCGCCGTGCTGCTGCACCAGGCCACGCATCTGGACCTAACGTCGGTCTTAGTGTTCATATATATTATTATATATACATTTATTTATTTGTAGGCGTACAATATATTATATGGCCGTGTTGAAATTTATGTTAAGATTTTACTTTTTTAAACTTAATTTTCTTTCATTTACTATACAGGCATTTATATACCCTCTCTGTCTCTACATAGTAGACGCAACAGGAATATTCATAACTTTCAATCAGTTACACTATTATCGGACAACTATTATCTGTATATATGCGGAAATTTGTTTATGTGTGCTCGCGCATGTGTATGTGTGTTATTGTTACTCCTTCATGCTACAACGACTAGACGGATTTATATAAAATTTTGTACAGATAGTGTAATCTGTATACTCAATTTTTCTGACTATAATAAGAGAATATGAAGCGAGAATAAATGTGTTAATGTTTGTAGTATATAAACATAGGTAATTGTTTCAGAGCTGACTACCACGAAGCTTTAGCAACTTACGAGAAGAGTATGATTACGGAAAAAACAAACGATATCAAAGTTAAGGAACACAACGCAAAATGTGAAGCCGGCATCGCGCGCATGTCCATACGATGCGGAGACGTCATGAGAGGAGTTACAACCGCGATGAAATATTCCCACGACACAAGTTTACTAAAAGACTGTGCCCAATTACTTGAAGAAGAAAAACAATACTCCCACGCAGCAGCTCTTTACGATCACGCCGGGAACACAGAAAAGGCGGCGTCCCTATACATCAAGCTGAAGTCTTGGCTCAAAGTCGAATCTCTTATACCAAAGATCAAATCGCCAAGTATTCATCTACAATATGCGAAAGCTAAAGAGGCAGAAGGCAGATATAGTGATGCTCTAAAATCATATTTGAAAGCGCAAGACTTCGAGTCGGCAATACGGTTAAATTTAGACAAACTGGATGACATTGACGAAGCAGTTCATTTAGTGCAAGAGACAAAGTCCGTGCAAGGTGCTAAAATGGTGGCGAATTATTTCCAAAACACCGATGATCCGACATCAGCGATAAAGTTTTTAGTGATGTCCCTGTGCTATGACGAGGCGTTTCAGTTGGCGAGGAAGAATGGCAAGTTGCACTTGTACGGGGAGATATTGATACAAACGTCACAAGCGCGGTCGGAGGATTTCAAGAGTCTCGCGTTGCATTTTGAAGGAGAAAAAAACTATTTGTTAGCGGGAAAGTTCTATTTTCACGCCGGCGAGTATGGAAAAGCTATGACACATTTGTTGAAGGCGGGGGCGTCGGATACTGAGGAAAATGAAGCAATTACGATCGCGATTGATGCTGCCGCTGCGAGCGATGATGAGAGGCTGGCTAGAAGGTAATGTATTATTTTTGTACAATGACGATTAATATATATATATATATATATATATATATATATATATATATATATATATATATATATATATATAGTATAATAATATAAATAAATTGATTGTTGCGGTTTCTAATCGGAGAATTTAATTTGAAATAGCCAATAAAGTATGACTATTACAAACAGTTGTTATTTTTTATAGTTTGCTCAAAGATTTGTATCTGTGTAATGTAATGGAGATACAATGTCTATTGTTGGAATTTGTTGCAGGTTGATAGAATTTTTGCTTGGCGAAACAGATGGGAATCCGAAGGATCCGAGACATTTGTTCCGTCTTTATATGGCTAAAAAGCAGTTTAACGAAGCTGCCAAAACTGCTGTAAGTTCTTTTATAGAAATTAATCAAATTCTGACTTTGTTATGAAATTATTTCCCATACAAACTTTCAGCCCCATTTTCATCCCCTTAAGTGATGAATTCCGGGATAAAAGTACCCTATGTCCTTCCTAGGGTCTCAAACTATATATCAAATTTCATCTAAATCGGTTCTGTAGATCCAGAGATTACCCCCTACAACGTCACAAACTCAGAATCTCACAAACTTTACCTCTTTATAATATTAGTATAGATAACTTTATTAGTCTATAATATGTACCTAATATGATGTAATGTTAATGTATTGTAACATTTTAAAGCTGTTTTTAAATATTTTGTATAAGACTATTTTTTCGGATTTTTTCGCGGATTTATTTTATTTTTTTGTTTCCGACGTTTCGAATGCTTTACAGCGATTATGGTCACGGGAGAATCATGTTCTTAAATAGTGTTTTGAAAATTAAAAGTTGTGGAAATATTATTTATTACTTTACATTTAATTAGAGCGGCAGTGTCATTTACAGTAACTAGATTATACATTATAAATTATGACAAACATAAAAGGAAAGAGAAAAAAATAAATTCTGAGAATATTAATGGATTATTCAATAGTCTCAGCACCTTAGTAACTTAAGAAGCTGACCACTTGTCATCGAGTGGGTCCCATTGAGTATTATGTAATAGCGAATGTGTGTGGTCTTGCAGGTGATAATAGCGGGCGCGGAGTGCGCGGCGGGGCGCTACCGCGAGGCGCGCGACGCGGCGCGCGTCTCCTGCGCCGCACTGCGCGCGCGCGCCACCGCGCCGCCGCGCGACCTGGCGCGCGCGCTCGCCGCCGCGCACACATACATGCTGGTGACCGGCACGCACACACACGCACGGACGCCCGCACGCACACACGCACGCCCACACGCACGCACACCCGCACGCACACACGCGCGCACACCTTCGTGCGTGAACGTGCGCACGCACTGAAACACTGTACTACAATGCTGAATTTTATAACATAAAACTAGTTTGGGACATGATGAAATTATTTTACGTAACATGATTAATGTTTTCAATAAAATTTAACTTTATAAGATTAACGTCTTAAGTTAATAAGCAAATGTGAAAAGGTATTAAATGAGGATAATATAACTGTGGATGTTTGGCTGTTTCGTGTGTTGTGTGCTTGGGTGTTTCGTGTTACGTGATAGATTACTAAAAAATATCGGAAGGATTGAAATTTAAACTAATTTCTGATTAAGCTTTTTATCAACGCACCTACGAGTATCATGAATTTCATGCATTTTAATTTAAGACAATTTAATATTATCAATGTTCTGCTTAAAGGTGCGCACACACGTAGCGCGCGGGCGGCACGAGCTGGCGGCGCGCCTGCTGCTGCGCACCGTCGACGAGATCGACTTCTTCCCCACGCTGCAACGTGAGACACCATTTGATTTAGACTATTATTTATACTGTCCTTTGTTGATTAGCGCCTTTTTGATAATATTATACATGATTTGAGTCGCCAGAGATTGTTAGATTTTTGTTGTTTGGAATCTTAAGTACGTATAGTAATATATTTTCTGTCTACTATGTATGAAATAATATTGTAAAATTCGGGCAACAAAATTACTGGATATGTTTAAGTACACATTAATACTGTACCCTGTAACAGTTTAATGGATTATACTGATATTACAAAAAGTAATAGCCCCAGGATATACATGGATAGGACAGTTATTTAATCGACTAACATACTACGCGATCTAATGAGAGGGTTAATTATAATAATAAATAAGTAATTAGAAATAATTATATGTGAACAGACCAAGTGTCGATCCTGACGTCGGCCGTGATCGAGTGCGGGCGCGCCGGCCTCAAGCACGCCGCGCTGCGCTGCGCGCGCACGCTCATGCGCCCCGAGTACCGCGACCAGGTAGTGGGTTGATTTTGTTGTTTTAAATAAAACTATCTTTTCGGATTTTTTCGCAGATTTATTTTGATTTTTGGTTCCCGACGTTTTGAATGATTTACAGCAATCATGGTCACGGCAGAGACTAAGGTTTTAGGTGACTCAAAGGCATTATATAGTTGTTACAGACAGCCTACCCAAAAAATAAGAAAATTAAAATTCCAAAATTGAAAAAGGGGACCAAATTACCTTACAATATTTGTTAATTTTAAACACTTATAATTTTAATAAATTTTATAATTGAACATGGAATATTATTTATTTAATTTTAGCTGTTTTTGTAATAATTATAATCTGAAAAGGTGGTTTTATTTAAAATGTCAAATATTCGCGTACATCTAAGAAAGTATTGATTTAGTTGCATGTACAAAACATATATACGTGTATCACGCTTTTGTTTTGTTATAGTCAAAATTGTAAAATACCCTTGTTTTTGTTTTATCAATATGTATTTAAAATCGAGTGCAGTATTATTACACAGTCACAAGTAACAAGTAAAATAGGTTAAGTGTGGGAATAGCTAGGCTCTATGGATAGGTCAACTCGGGTTTTCACCAAACCGTGTTAATACGAGTTAAAATTATGGCAACATGAGTTGAAGTCGAGTTGGACAAATCAAGTTAGCACTTTAGGTGGTATGAAATTCATATGTACAGCTGGATAAATTATAGCGGATCGATAGTATTAATCCCTCCACGACCGGGGACACGTCGGCGGAATTAACAATAGATTTCTTAGAAATTTAATTAATTTCTTAGAAATTTACCTGGACATACTACTTGAATGTCAATCGATCTTCAAGTACATCGTGAAGGATGCTGCATTACCGAATAGTTACTTTACTCGAATTATCTCGAACAAGTGTAACTATGATCAAAATTTCTTGATATATCTGATGGTTACATCTGCATATAAAATATTTAAAAAATATAATAATATGTATTAAATTCAAAAATATTTTAGGCATGTAGGAGTTCTAATAGTTCTTTGTATGAAAATGGAACTGGGATATATTGTTGTTATTCATACATGTAAGTACTCTTCTCATTCTTAGGTTCATTCATCTGTGACATAATGATTAATTTATAATGAAAAAGTTAAAACACCTTAAAAGTTTTAAAGCAGCCGATTCCGTTCCACTCCCGTTACTTAAAAAAACCCCTTCATTTAGAATATGTAATTGTTAAGAATCAAATTCCTCGTATTAACAAAAGCGCCCCCCGCCCTCAGATAGACCCCAAGTACGCCAAGAAGATCGAGTCGGTGGTGCGGCACGGCGCGCGCGGGCCGCCGCCGCCCGCGCCCGCCGCGCCCTGCCCGCGCTGCGGCGCCGCCGTGCCGCGCGCGCTGCTGCACTGCGCGCGCTGCGAGGCCGACCTGCCCTTCTGCCTCGCCACCGTGAGACCACGTCTTCACTCTCCCTTACCTTCCTCTACCCCTTGAATCCCACTTTTTTTTAGACACGAGATGTGAGACTCACCATCAAAGCCAGTGCTACTCACTAAAACCGACCGATCGGAAATGACACAATATGTGATGTATGATTACAGGTCTGTGTAGTTGTTTCAATGCTACTTATTGTATAGACTAGCGACTTTAATCCTCGCTTCTTTCGGGTGCGTCGTTTTTTTAGCGGAACCCTAATTATTTTTCTAAAATAAAAGTAGCCTAAGTTATCAAAATCAGTCCAGCCCTTTTGAAGATTCGCCGGAACGAGCAGACACACAGGCAAAAATTTGAAAAAAATGTGTTTTTTATAAGTACTGTATAAAATTTCATATGCATTTAGTAAAAAACTTATTTTGACATTACAAACAGGCACTTCAATTTTATTTATCTATATAGAATTGTCATTTGAGTGATGTATGGGCTTTTGTATTAAATAGACAATAAATATTTTTGTAAGCAATTGTTACAAGGTATAATAAAGATCAAATACAAGTATAAGATATTAACAAAATAAGATTACAAGACCCACGAAAACGTAACAAAGTGTACTTTTTCTTGAATAAATTTAATTTTAAAACTAACATAAGTAAATTTTCTCCAGGGTATGCACATTGTTAAAGATGATCTCACAGCGTGTCCGGAATGCGACTTCCCCGCTATTTATTCTGAATTTAAAGAGTAAGTGAAAAAATTACTACATTTTCAAATGAACTATATAGCAATACTAGCATTGCCCGCGGCTCCGCCCGCGTTCAGCTGACCAAAAACCAAATTCTTAGGTTTCACATATTAGTATACTCTTACATTGCCGTTTTTGTACTTTTTCTCAGAAATGAGATATTTTTTCGCGGTAAAAAGCATCCTATATGTTGACCCGGATCACCAGCTATCACCATACCAAATTTCATCAAAATCCCTCCAGTGGTTTTTCTGTGATGCGGTAAGAGACAGACAAAAATTCTAAAAACTATAGATTTGGCCTCTGTATCGATAATAATGTTTATTTCAATAAGATTTTCCAGAAAATTATAATGTACAGATTGGGCTTAGTTACAATTTTATTATATACTAGCGACTCACCCTCGCTTCGGCTCGGGTTCGTCCCTGGGTTGATTCCCCATATAAACTTTCATCCCTATTTTCACCCCTTTAAGGGATGATTTCCGGTAAAAGGTAAAAGTATTCCGGTAAAAGTATCCTATGTCCTTGCCAAGGTCTCAAACTATCTTCTTACCAAATTTCATCTAAATCGGTTTAGTAGATCCAGAGATTACCCCCTACAACGTCACTAACTCACAAACTTTACCTCTTTATAATATTAGTATAGATAACAATATAATAATAGTTTTTGCCCTCAGAGTTGATCGCTTAATGACTTTGATGAATAGCGGTCTATGAATTAATCCAGAATAAGATATATCCATTCCGAATTATATTTTTCTTTAAACATTCAAATCTGTTGAGCCGTTACTGCTTGAAGAAGCAAAAAATACACCCAAACTTTTGTGTTTTTATTATTTATGCAAATAGTATGATCGAACTGATATTGAAATATTTCCATATAATATTGAACTCAGTTAAAAATAAAAATAATTTTTGAATAATTATCTTTCAGAATTCTACGGGACGAAGGCAAGTGTCCGATGTGCGGTGAAAACGTGGATTATCGCAGACTCGTTAAAATAGACGATGTAGCTTTATATTTGGACTTTAAGAGCGGGGAATAAGGTCTATATTGCCTTACTAGTAGTACTTAGCAGTGCTTTAATGTATTGACAAATTGTGATTGCTATCCGTCCTCGTAATGATAAGATCGACGATTATTATCAATTTTAGATAACATTCATGTTTTAAAATAAGTTGTACTTCCGTGTAAGATAATTTAGTTTTATTTTAATATTAAAAAATAAAATCATCAATTAATTTTTTTTTTCTTATTTAAAAATAATAATATTCCATAAGTTTTTCTGCGGCACGTGGTTAAGTTATATATTATAATATTGCTTCATTTTCATTGATGAATTTGCTTTAATTAACATACAAAATAACACAAATATAAAAAATAATAATAAAAAGTGAACTTTATTTAAGCTCCCGAAGAAGGTTCAGGAATCGATACATAATTATTGTAATTCTGGATGAATGCTCCATATTATTAAAATATTAAAGACTAGCTATGCCCCGCGGTCTCACCCGCGTTAAATTTGTTTCATTATAATCATTCGTTTTACAATAATGTATGGAAGTCTGCCCGAATTGTTGACATTTATGATTACTGCTCTCCTCCCTTGGGTAGTAGCATGATTATATATAGCCTATAGCCTTCCTCAATAAGCGGACTATCTAATACAAAAAGAATTTTTAAATCATATTAGTAGTTTCAGAGATTAGCGGGTTCAAACAAACAAACTCTGACTTTTATAACATTAGTATAGGATATAGGAACCCACAGTAAATAAAACACGTAAAGAGTGATGAAACATTTAATTTTCATTTGAAAGTATACCAAGTTGTAGTTACACGTCCGATACTGAGATTCAAATGAAATGTAAAACACAATTGTTGGTATATATTATACAAAAACGCGACGGGTCAGCGCGGGCGGCTCGGCAATGTTTACTTCAAAATACTGCTAATGGTAAAAATTCATATGATTCCCTTTTAAAAATTTGGAATTGACTCAAGAATGAGATATAGGCGCTGAATAGTTTAAACATTCTAGTTTTCAAGTCAAGAGTAGGCTAAATGTGATCAGAGTAAATATTTTCAAGTAACCGCAGCCACGTCCGTCCCGCCGACTTCCCTTTCTTTAGTCTAGAATCATCAATATTGCCCTAATATAATTACTACTACCTATCTATGCCTTAAGTAGACAGTACATTTATACAACTTAAATTAATGACAAGAAGAATAACTCAAATAATATATCAATGATAGAAATCAATGGATTGTGCTAATCGTACGCGCGCGGGGTGCGGGGGAGAGGGGGGGGGGCTCTACGCGCGCTCTGCTTACATTACTACATTAGTGACGTGAGACATTCACCATATTAGTTCGGTAAAGTTTCTAAGCTTCTCACAATGCATGTATTAATTTAACGAAATTAAATAAATTTCTTGCTTGAAATAATTAATTGTAATTTTTTTTTACAAAACAACTCACGTAAATATTTTCATCGTGTAAATAGAACGTGAATTTGACGACATGAATATTTGTTGTATGTTTTGTGTCTGTGGAGTTCACATCACTAAATAAAACAATTGAAAGCTAGT
Source organism: Brenthis ino (assembly GCA_921882275.1). NCBI lineage: Eukaryota > Metazoa > Arthropoda > Insecta > Lepidoptera > Nymphalidae > Brenthis > Brenthis ino. The sequence goes on from OV170232.1 coordinate 4,440,174, forward strand.
TTCGTGAAATTAATTGAACCATGCGTAAAACTAATATCGTAATATAAATAAAGGCTTAACGCTCTATATCAATTCTCCTTTACTCCAGTCTATAGTTTATAAAACCGTAATGACCACTAACGGTTCGCTCTAAATTTTTATTGTATATACTTATCAAAAGTGAATGTTGCGGAGTGCGAGCCGCGCCCGCGCGTTGTAGTACGATAATTCCGTCGAGGCAATTCCTAATTTTATCGCACTGAGTCGATTCATCATTGCAAATTATCCAGGCCTTCAAATATGTTGCGACGTGTCGCGACATGTTGCGACACGTCGCGTTACGGCTTGTCGCGACATATTGCGACACGCCGCAGACAGTGTACAAACCAGCCTAAACTAAAAAGCGTTTGCGGGTGCATTATTTTAGACCGATTACCTCCGATATGCTATATTTGAAGTCTTTGAATGCATATTCAGAATATTAAGAGTTATTTTTAAATATATTTTCCAAAGAGAAGAAAGCCTATTTTACTTCTAGAGGAGGTCTCTAAGAAAGTTAGGACAGTTTTATAAATTTTCAGAGCGAAAATTAACTCAACACGTCATGATAGATTTTTCACGAGTTTGTGAAAAATTCGCAGCGCTTTCTAACCTATAAGATGCAAATAATTGGAGTACAAAATTTTAAATATTGGTGTTATATATATTCGTAAAATTTTTGTCCATCACGTGACATGATTTCAATAATGGACGACTTTAAAGTATACGAATAATAAGTCGCATAGACAATAGTACTAGATAAATTATACTTATGACGTGATTATAATGATCTTGTTATATTTGTTTCTGCATAGTTTCGTATTGAAATCACGGCACAGACAGAGCTAATATAAAATTTACATTATAATGGAACGGATGACGCACTAAAGCATTGAATCAATAATGAGCATTAGCCTCGGCGGCGGCCGGGGCTTGCAGCGGGGAAGTTCCCGTCGAAAGAGTGGACACCTCGATAGATTGGACGAATCAAATAAATCAACTTTTTCTTTTTAAACACGAATAGAATTCAATAATAACAAAGTATATGTATAAATATTGCGATTATATCGTATCATCTCATCTCGTTCTCGTTGGCCGGATACACTTTTGTATATACAAATATCTAGGTCCACTCTCTCGACAATAAATAGCTCTCGTAGAATATTTACAAATGCATATAAAAATATTACAAAACAATAGACACGATGGCACTTGGTTGCGTTGTAGAGGGAGACCGACCGGAGCGACAGGGCGCCTGCGACGCGGCGCGCGTGTACAGTCCATACATACATACGATATATATACTATATTAAGGGAATGTATAAAAATTAGCTTCGACTATATCAAATGTTAACTCCTCAACAATAAATACTATAAATCTTTGGTTTGATTCAGTGATTTGATTACAAAAGTGTAGGTGTCGCTCAGTGGAGGTGCGCGCGCTTGGGCAGCGCGGCCACCACGCGCACGCGGTCGCTGAACTGCGGCGGCGGCGCCAGCACCGGCGCGGGCGCGGGCTCCGCCGCCGGCTCCTCGGGCGGCGGCGGCAGCTCCGCCAGCGACACGGCCGCGCGCCGCCCCGGCGCCTTGGCCACGTCCACGCCCAGGCGCTCGGCCGCGCTGCGCCCCGCGCCCGCGCCCGCGCCCACGCGCGCCAGCGCCGCGGCCGCGCGCTTGCGCGTCAGCGAGTTGTGGCGCGCCATGGGCGGCGGCGCCAGGCTCTCGGAGGAGCTGTGCACGGGCTCGGTGCTGATGACGTCGTTGCCGGACTTGACGGTGACGGAGGCGCAGAAGGACACCTTGTCGCGCCGCGGCCGCGCCTGCGCCTCCTGGTCGGAGGACACGCCCGAGGACGAGTTGTCGCCGTCGTCGCGCTCGCCCGACAGCTCGTCGCCGCACGACTTGGACGACTTCAGCCGCGTGCGGATCTTCTGTATCTCGTCCACGGAGAACGAGTGCTGCATCGACCCCGACCCCGACCCCGAGCTGCTGCCGCTGGAACAGACGGACGCTTCGAGTTATCATTTATCATAATTCAAAATTATATTAACTGAAATGCTCGACATGAAACAAATAAGTACAAACAAATGAACAGTACAAAGAAACAATGAAAGTACTAAAATAATAACCATTTTAAATATGTACAGTTGCTGAATTTTTATATTATTCCGAAATTAGATATATGAAATTCAGATAATAAAAACTTAAACCCATTGATACCAAATAAAAAAAAAATTAAATTAAAAAAATATTACAATAATAATGAATATTGTACACTCATTAGATTTATCCTATTATGAAACAACAGTAACACTGCACTATATTATAATTCAATCAACAGAAACATCTCCCCTGGACAAAGACAAAAGCGATCCCGGTGATGTATATAAATCAACAGTACCTTTCGTAAACATGCAATCTCTACAAACAACTAATGGACTTCTCCTTTATGTTCATAAATGGTCGTGTAAATAGGTATCCTGAAACTGTAATTAACATATAAGGCAAATCTATTTATTGGTCTAAATACAGTATTATCTACTGTTTGATAATTTGAAATTCCTATATGTGAAAATACCGAAAGAATAAGAAAAGTGAAAAATACTCGTACTGTTGTATATTGTACTATTGTTTTAATTATAGGAGTAAGAAGACTGATAAAATTTTTATTACCATTTATTACGTTAACCTAGCCTAGCCAAATGAGGCATACCGTGGTCTAGATCAGCGGTTCCCAAATGGTGGTGCGCGGAACCCTTGCGTTCCGTGGAACGGTCAAAGATTTCGAGATTTCTGAATTTTAAGTTTTCAATCGTGTTTTTAATAATGTGTGCATCCTTAGATTTTTGTTGATTTTTTTTTTACTTTTGTCCATCATGTAACTTTCAAGCCCGGTCCACCGAGTGGGCCTTCCATAATTAAGTACAATTTTTTTTCGAATGTTAAAAATGCAAAAAAAAAATTTAAAAATCGATCAAAAAATCTCAAAATTTACCAGGAAGCCCCTTTTGAGGGATACTAAAAATACCAAAACATTAAGAAAATAAATAACATTTTTTTTCAAACCGTCCAATTCGGCGTGGAATTTCCCGAATGTGTGTATGTATGTATGTGTGTATGTATGTATGTGTGTATGTATGTATGTGTGTATGTATATATGTATGTGCCTGGCTATGGTACCTGGCGCTGCCGCTGGCGCCGGCGTCGGCGGCGGGCGCGCCGGGCCGGCGCTTGGGCGCGTCCTCGTCCGACTCCGACATGCTGTAGTCGGGCTCGGGGATGGGCGGCGCCGGCGTCGAGCTCTGCGGCCACACCATACCATACATCTCATGGGCTTTCTGGGCATTTTGTTTTTTTTGGCACGATTAACATTTTTTAACGACTTCAAAAAAGAATACTCAATTCAATTATATGTGTTAAGAGATCTTGGATTGTGAACCGATTCATTTATAATATACTATTATAACATATATACAATATAAAAACTAACAAATATTGCAAGGTACTTTGTTGCCCATTTTTGAATTTTTTGATCTCATTTTTGTTAATTTGTGGATAGGCTGTCTGTAACAACTATACATATAATGCTTTTTGAGACACCTAAAACCTTAGTCTCTCTTGTAACCATAATTGATGTAAAGCATTCGAAACGTCGGGAAACAAAAATCATAATAAATTCGCGAAAAAATTTGAAAAGATATGCGTTTCCAAACACACAGACAAAAATTATAAAAACTATAGATTCGGTCTCTGTATCAATAATAATGTCTATTTTAATAGGATTTTCCAAAATATGATGATCGCACCTGCCGCACGAATGGCTTGTGCATGTTGATGGGCTGCGCGTACTGGTGTGCCGCGTCGTCCGCCGACGCCGCGCGCGCCGGCCCCGACCACGGCCGCGGCGCGCCGCCCGCCTGCAGTTATACACATGTTTATATGTATTTTACATATATGTTAGTGTATTATATAAGTTCAATTCAATTCAATTCTCTTGCTAATGGCTTCAAAATTATATAAGTTAATACTATTAATTTTCGTTATTAAAATTGCAGGGTATTCGCTTTTTTGTTAGTTTTCAGAACTGACGTATTTTCTTTTCGATGGTATCTGACGGCATATGGTATGGTTCAGTAAAAAGTTGTGAAAAAAAGGTAAGATTAGTAGTTATAGTTTATCATGTTGACTCAATGGGGAAGACTTTATATTTTTTAAAATAAATATTTGGATTCTTTCAAGTAAGCGGGGGCGTAATATAACGTAAGCATATTTAAAAATTGATATACTATGTGAAAAGTTAAATTATTAAAAAAAAATATGTTTTTATAAAGAAATGAAAGTTTAACAGTAGATAGTTACACTACACTAGTGCAGTAGTATGTAGTACGTACGGCGTGGTCGGGGGGCGGGTGCGGGCGGTAGGCGACGGCGGCGAGGTCGCGCGGCGACGCGTACAGCTTGGCGGCGGCGGCGGGCCGGAACGAGGACGCGGGCGCGCCCGGCGGCGGCGGCGGCGCCTCGGCCGGCGGCGGCCCGCGCGCGCCTCCGCCTGCTGGAACCAAACGTAAGTCAATTAAATATATCGAAACATGATGAATGAATAATTTCCCACACACGCAAAATAGGCGTACAGACATCGAGTTGCGGAAACAAGCCCGAATATACCATACTATATATTGGGACATGAACGCACAGCGCCATCTAGTTCTATGGTAAGCTAAGAGGCTTGTGTTATGGATACCAGATAGTTGATACACTACACATATATCACTTTAAATACACACATATTATAAATATAAACACTCATGACTGGAGTACAAACATTCGTGCTCATCGCACAAATAAAAAAATTACATAGATTTGAATTCAAATTATTTACAATCATTACAAGCTATATATAATTCCGACCTAGACTAAGCTACTGTTTAGGCACGCTTAGCTTACGAGCACGCAACGACACAAGGACGCAATCGAGCAAACAGAAGGTAAGTACCTAGTGTACAATATAATAGGAATTCAAAACTTTTAACACGCTTTCATTAGCTTCGCTGTAACTAATTATTAAACTTCTTTTGGGACGTTTGGAAAACAATATGAGAGTAAAATTTTTACGATGTATTAGCTGATAAGTGTTTGTTGCCATGGCAACTGTTATTATTGTCTGACAACTTTATATATATAATTCATATATAATTATATTCTTTCCTTAAATGATATTTTATAAATTTAAGATTGTAATATGCCTTATTAATTTTTTTTACTAATTTTCATTCCCTTTACAGGATGAAATCTTTAGCTATTTTTGTTCTGTTACGCCAAAGAGGTATAACTTTACATGCGTACATAAGTACACACACACACGTTTTTTTTAATGAAATCTCGATATAATATGTATGTATGCACGCACCGTGCACGTCCTCGCTGGAGCGCGTGCGCGGCGGCCGCGCCGCCAGCGCCGCCGCCAGGTCCGGCGTGGAGTGGAACTCGCGCCGCAGCGCGCCGCCGCCTTTGCTGAACAGCTGTGGACGACGCATGTTGTTTAATACATTTATAAAATATTGTTAATATATATATTTATAATTGATTGAATAATCAAAATTAATAAAAAAAATACTATTCAAATAGTAATAACATACATTTAGAAAAAAAAGTATTTATAACACAGATTGATAATTATATATTAAAATTTAAAAACGTATTACTAAGAAAAGTACAACACAAGAATTTCTTGTATTATAAAACATCATTTTGATTTACAGTATTTTTAAGATTTTCTTGTAAAATAGATAAATGAAGGGCTATACCTTGGTCTTGTTGCGCTTCATGTCGGCGACGGAGGCGTAGACGCGCGCGCGCGGCGACGCGGGCGGGGACGCGCCGCCCTCCAGGAACGCGGAGCGCGTCATCATCGCGCCGCCGCTGTGAGGTGAGAATTACACATATTATAGTCATTGAACAAAAAAAAATACTAGATACACAATCTTTTTCTTTGTAAAAACAACTTTAAGCATTGCATTTAAGGTTCAATTTACATTGTTGTATCATTTTATTTTAGTTTTAAGAGAACTTTTGCATGGGTTTGTGTATCTAGTACTTTTTTATCGATGCATATAATATTAATATTATAATTGCGATATGCTTGTTACTCTCTCAAACAGAAATGACTGGATAGATTTTGGATGTTTATAATATAAATATATTACGATACACTGTACGTGTATATCAATAAAAATAAAAATGATTTATGTTTTTAATAATTCGAGTGCAGTGTACGTACGAGTGGTCGGCGTCGGCCTGCCGCTGGAACAGCTCCTCGAGCTCGGCGGCGGTGATGCGGCCGGAGGCGGGGCGCGCGCGGATGGAGGCCGTGCGCGGCGCCAGCGGCGTGCCCGACACCGGCGTGTTGCCTGCACAACCATAACCGCTATGTTATATACTTTTGTTGTTAACTAGCGACTCACCCTCGCTTCGCTCGGGTTCGTCCCTACTTACGCTTTCACGTTTAGTATAGATTTCTCAGAAGATGACATATTTTGCCCCAGTAAAAAACCAAGAAAAATTTAAAAACCGAGTTTTTGCAAATATCTCGAAAACTTTGAGTTTCTTGTAAAAGTGCTATTTATAAAAGTTCTAGATTTTTATTAAACATACAACTTTTGTAGAAAAAATCATTTGATAGAACGTCACAGTAAGCCGGAAATTGAAAAAAACTAGTTTTCAACGCTTTGCGTCCCCCCATTTCTCGGAGGTAGCTGGGCATGTGGGGCATTTCACGAATTTCTATTCCTCATATACCTGCTAACTTTTTGATATCATGAAACTTCCGATTGGTCTACAAGCGTTTTTGTCTGTCACAAGTCTTCAAGTGAAATTTGACTATGATTATAAATATCAAAGTTTGCGTATTTAATTATTACTTTTTCACACTGAAACGACTAAACAGATTTGGATCAAATTCAGCATAGTATGAGATGGATTCTTATAAATCATAGACAATACTCACTATTGCTACCTCCGTGTAACTGTACGGATTCAGCGGATGAGGACTTGCCGGCTACGCTCAGAGGCTCACAGCTCTCTTCTTTTTCACCTCCATTTTCTAAAAAGAAAATGTTAGATACTTTAATTAATATACATCTAAATCTTAATTAATAAATCTTATTTCCGAAAGCCGTAACGAGTCTATATATAAATAGGCAAAGACAAAACATTTCAATTCCTTTTCGTTCTCTGTTTGTCAACCTGTTTGTTTTTTCGTTTAGTAGTTATTGACGGCTTAAGTGTTTGTTATGAATAAAAAATATAAGCACAAGTTTTAAAAAATATTCATTGTTTAACTTCTTTTTCCCTCTACACTCCTTTATAAAACTTTACGCCTATGCACTTCTCACTGTTATAGACCAAACAGTTTTTACAACTTAAACCTCTTCCCTTATACGTTTTTTATTTTGCCATAAAGGTAAATTAAATCTTAAATCATTCCTATATAGAAATAAAGAATTTTTAAATCAATTCCTTTAAAATATGTAAAGTGAAGTTTAATGGTGAGCACTCACCCAGGCCGGCCACCATGGACTTGGCCCTGGCGCGGCCCACGCTGAGCGTGGTGCGCGGGTCGCGGCGCGGCGGCGCCGGCGCCGGGCTGCGGCCTGCGAACATTATATACATTAATATGTACTTATATGAACATTTTTATGTTATAAATAATAATTTAGTCATTTTGAACAACGGCACAAAGGCATTGATTAGGCTCCCTTTTGCAAGAAGTACTAGAATAGTTCTTGGGCAAATGTGGCATAGTTCAAGTTGATCAAATTTTGTGGAATCCGGAATCTTCTATCTATCTTTAGAAAACTAGTTAGATTCGCTCAGGCATTTAGGTTTAATCACGATGTTTTAATCGTTTCATTAAATAGTGGTCAAGTTTTCAGAGGTTTAAAATTCATTTTGCTTCATCAGTTCCTTTCACTTTGTCACCGAACTCAACGGAGGCCATGCTCAGTGCTGAAATATTATAAATTCCCTACAAAACCCTTTAACCAATTAATAGAAAACATTAATGGCTATCCAATGTGATGTAAGCAGGGCTACACACTCACCGCCGGCGGCCTTGCGCGGCAGCGTGGCGGCGTAGGGCCGGCCCGAGCTCGACAGCTGCGAGTGCGACTTGCTGGCCGGCACGCTGCACGCGCTCTCCGCCAGCGCTGGAACCGCGAGGGGTTGTTTTGTCATATACATTGCACAATATGTGGAATCATATTCATTTATAATAGTTGACCGGACTTAAATTAATAGTATATTGTGAGTATGTACAGTATACATAAGCGTATATTGCTCCCATCTAGTCCTAAAAACATTTTGTTTGGCGTCACTATCGATAACTTCGAATCACCCAACGGGGGTAGAAGATTAATTATATATTAATATACTTTTATTAATATTATAAATAGAAAAGTCTATATGTTAGTTTCTTCTTGCAACAAAAATCAACGTCATTGCTTGCATATCGTTCATTTATAACAAAAGACTTAAATAAATCATAATTGTTATCCTGGTGTATGGATAAAGTATAACTTGAATATTTGATTAACTTCAAAAAAGAAAAATTATAATTTGGAATAAAATTAATTAAAAAGATAACGTACAAACGATTCTTATCATTAAAAAAACAACAATTACACTAACCATGGTTATTCAAAGACACGACGGTCATGGAGACGAGCGCGCCGGAGCTGCGGATGAGCTCCACCACGTGCTCGTGCGACGCCGCCGACACGTCCTCGCCGTTGATCTGCGGCACCAAATAGTACATTGGTTAAGTGCTAGCTGACCTTGCTTTGCTCGGGTATGTGTTAAGTCCCAATCAGCAGCCTATGTGTTACTTCAATTCTTTGTAACCTGTGCACTAAATAGCATTTTAAACCGTCTATTATAGCGTGAAAAGTAACAAACATGCGTATATAATCAAACTTTCGTATATATAACAGGAGTCCTTTGTAAATATGGGCTTGCTTTTTCTTTTTTTTATTGAAGGCTGTCGCGCGTAATGGGAAATTAGATATATTGTATAGGTACATTAAGTTTACTCATTTATGTTTGGAAAATATTATTTTAGCTATATTTTATTTCAGGACTTGGTAGTCTTGAATAAAATGAGGGCTGATCCTAGTCATATTAATTTTACAAACGCAAAATTTTGCATGTCATAGGAGCGGTCTTTAGTTTAATATCGCGATTTAATAACTTATAATTTTTAATAACCACAAAGTGTTCTTAGAGAAATGGAAAGCTTTATAGTTACCTTTCTTCGTTTAATCAAATGAGAGAATTTCAGTACGGGTATATTTGTATGAAAATTTGTTATGAAAATGGTTTGTCAAAAATGCTTTGTTTTTCCAGTTTCTTTACTCTGTTTATGAATGCTATTTGGTTTACAATGCGATGTATTTCCTTTGTGAATTTCAAATAAAACTTGTTTTTTTTATATATATTTTCAGTTCACTGCTAACAAGACATGAGTACAGTAGAAAATCTACATTTCATATCTCGAGTGAAGCACTTTCAAAGCGATAGAAATTCCTGATTTTTTTTATATGTATACTATGAATATAAAATATCGATAACATTTAAAACGCCGATTATTTTTTGGTTGTTTATCAGTCGTCTAGATAGGGTAACCGCTGTGCAGTGTGTGGTGAGACTCGGGTAAGACGCACCGGTCTGACATACTTAATTTTACATGACAGTTCGGGAACAGTTTTAAGGTAATATATGGTAACTGTAATTTGCCACGAGATGGCACTACTGTAGGTACTTTACCTGCGAATCTGTTTGCCATGGAAATTGGTATTTTGTAATAACCTTTGAAAGTATGTTCGTTAAAATTTAAATAAAATATCTTTTTGATTTTTGGTTAACTTATTAATGAAGACGGACATTTACTAATTGAAAAAAAAGGTAATTCGGTTTCATTTCTCTATTTCTTTCAATTATTGTAGAATTTTGTGGTTTGATACTGTCTGTAATAATTATACTATAATTGCTTATAAGACCATGATTGATTTAAAGCATTCGAAACGTCGGAAACCAAAAGTCTAAATATATTCTTGAAAAAATTCAAAAATACAGTTTTATTTAAAATTTGCGTAAAGTTAAGAAAGTAATATTTTTATACTAGTAATAAATAATATAGAAGAAGATCGGCTTACAGCGACTAAGAAGTCCCCCTTGCGCAGGCCGGCGCGGTCGGCCACGCCGCCCGCGTCCACGTCGTCCAGGTACTGCAGCGCCGGGCAGCGCTCGCTGGGCCGCAGCTCCATCAGCGGCGACGACGCCTTGGCGCCGCGCAGCACGAACCCGAACCCGCGCCGCGCGCGGTGCAGCACCACGCAGCGCGTCTCCATGTTGCCGTACCTGCAATCGTGTGCTACTGTTTAAGCCTCATTATTCAAGTTAAACTTCTTTACCCACGCTTGACTTGGGGGGGCGAGCTGGTGAATGCGTTACGAAAAGTGTAAATCGGATGAAGCGAACGTTGTTATTGTCTGACTAAAGATATATGTATAATATTATATTTTTTCCTTAAATGATACTTATTCTATAAATATATGATTATAATAATATGCTTAATATGCCTTATTTTTAGTATATCACCTATCCGAATTATTTAAAACATAAATTGAATTTCATAAAGAATACCGATTACATACAGAAGTTTTACTTCTTGCGCGTGTAGACATTCATATACGCAGTCTTTAATTTTTGTTTTAAAGTGAACTACTTTAGCCGCGTTGAGCGATTTGTGGTAGGAGCAAAAGTTATGGGTTCGTGCAACGACCACTCAGGTAGTCGTTGGGTTCGTGTCACCGACATGCTACGTGTGACGCAGTCTGGGCAGACTGGCGACGCGCGGCGTCATATGTTTTGATGAATAAACTATATTTAAATATACATATATAATTATTGCTCAGAGTGCCGATGGATGTGAAAACCTGACTATTAATAATTTCAATTTACAAATTACGAAATTTTAATTATTTATATTTCATAGTATAATTAGTTTAAAAAAACACAATTATCCCAAAGTTATAAGTTTTCATTTGTGTTGGCAGTCCCCATGACCACCTATTTTAATATATTTTTTAAAAACAAACAGTATTTTAATCATATTAAAGACAATACATACATCAACATTTTCTACTGATACACATATCACGTTATTGAGCAGTCAGAAGTTTTATAAACAAAAAAAAAAAGGGAAAATACAGCAAAAATCAGCATTACAAAAAACATTACTAAATATTTACTAATTCTGTGTTTTTTTTTTCGTTTATCTTCAGCAACAAGTTTACAGATAACATAATTTAAGTAATTTAAATATTATATTTTTAACTGTAATATTTACTCGTAGGTAGACTATAATACAATAAGCTATAATTATTAATAATCCAACTATTATGATAAATTCGAAAGTTTATATATGTGTCTGTATGTTTGTTACACCTTCACGGCTGCACAAATTTGTACGAAATTAAGTATATCTATGAAATAACACGTAGGCTACTCTTGGGTACCTAGGTAGTAGGGACGTACCCCATAGAAGCAAGAGTAAGCTATTATTACAAGTTAATGTAACAGAATTCAATTCAATCAAATTAAAGAATGGCTAAAACTAATAAGAAAAAAATAAAAAATAGTAGGTACAGTCGATAAATGAACAAAATACCGAGCTTTTTGTAAGCAATTTTTGAAAAACTCTTGTGTAGCATATGGATTTAAATCCAGAAGCATTGCTAGTCAAAACGCGTTCATACACTTGCTTTGAAAGGCACATTGATACTAATTCCTTATTTGAACAGTTGGAACAAACAGATTTCTGTTTACAAATACAATGTTTGCTTATAGATTATGAAAGATTTGTTTGGGAGATAAAGGCATTGTTACGTGAAAATAAACATGCCTATAGGTTGAGTGGAGAGGGTTAATATGCGCTGGAGAAGGCTTGGTTCGATATTTAAGAAGTTATTATAAAGCATATTTAAATTAAAAAAAAAACATACAGTCGAATTGAGAACCTCCTCCTTTTTGAAGTCGGTTGAAAAGAAAAACTCATACTACTTTTAAATAATATAGGAATATATTTTTATAGGTATCCACTTCATTTATACATCAATGTAGTGACGATTGAATGTGACTTACAACAAAGGGAAAGTTAATGAGTCAGATAATGAAACCGGTTGCTCTTTATCTCGGTTTAATAAGAAGTTTATGTTCTATTATATTGCAATAATCTATACTACAGTATAGCAAGGTCTTCAAAGCGAGAGCAGGTCACTAGTTAAATCGATGTAAAATAACAATATTTACTCACGTCTTCTTTATCCTAGGCGCAGTTGCGCTATAAGTTTTGCTGAGAGCCATTTCTCGCCGACCGGTCACCCTCGAGTGGTGGATAGGTCCTGATGATAGTACCTGTAAATATAAAAAATCTGCTTATATTTGTGCAATTATTATAAAGTCATTCATTATAAATAAATAAATGCGTTTTGAGCGGCATTAACAATGGGGGCAATGATTTTTGAGTAATCTTAAGTCTACGCCTTAATATGAAGTGAAAAATTATGAATAAATAGATCTATATCTACGTTTCACACTGTATAATATAAAGGTACCTGCACACTGACCTGATGCAAATGTGCGTTTTGCCGCAGCCGCACCTCCTGCACGCAGTGCGCGGGGAACAGCCCGCTGGCGCCGCGCAGCGAGCCCTCCAGCAGCCCGTCGTCCGTCGCGCCCGTCACTACGTGGGTTCGAATTACTTATTTGTGCATTGGTGTATATTATTTGGAGATGTGGGAGAGGGAAACTAAATATGTGTACATTGTTTTATATTGTTTTGTTTTGGTAGAAGAAAGAGAGAGAGAATCTTAGAATGATTTGTCGTCATATTAAGTTAATGTTTATAATAGGTATTTTTGCACGTCAACAAAATATGTCATATGTTGAAATCAAAAGATTAATTTTTTTGTTAGGAAAAATATTGTATTTATACCAGTTTGTGTAAGAAATGTATTTAAATGTTTTCAATTTGTTAAATGAAAATGTGTCTTAAAGTAAGTAAATAATTTCATTCGTTGTTAAAATTGTTAGTCACTCAAAAACTCACATACACATAATTAGTCAGTGCATTGAAAGTATTTTTTAATTCCCTAAATATTCCTACCACATGTTTAATTTATGACCCTTTTTAAATATTGCTTAGCTCTATTATTTTAAAATTAATTATTTGCTAATATTCTAGCTAATTAGCGTACATGCCTACTACTATGGGAAGTAAGTTCAAATCCTGTTTGGAGTTAACGTTAGTTTGCACTGTTCATAATATTTGATTCGATCTGGGCGTGCATGTGATTAATACTACCTCTATTCTTCAACTTGCGTGTTCAAAAATATGTCGACTAACTGCCCGGACTGATACAAATATTAACATGGCTTGTATAAACTCCAAGCAGAAACCAAACCAGCCAGCTCTTTAGGCGAGTAAAACTAAAATCGATAGATTTGACCATTTTTCTGATAGCTAAAACGTCATATCCAGCGAGTTACCTTCGATGATGTCACCCTGAGCGAGGCGCAGGTGGCCGGGCGCGGCGGGCTCGTAGGGCTGCAGGCACACGGCCGCGGCCGGCTGCAGCGAGCACGTAGTGTCCGACGTGGACGTGCCCACGCCGCTCGAGTCAGAGATTATATCGCTGGTGTCGCCCGCGCTTTTATCTGTTGGAGTCCGCGCTCGCGGATTAGTTGCGCCGTGTGGCACGGCCTTTATGTTTCTTTGTTTTGGTTTTTTTAGCTTTTTTCCTATCATTCTATATTTTTAATATTTAAACGTAATATAAAAATATTAAAATCGTATTTTATGTATAATTCAAATCACACAAGGGTCAAAGAGTCCTATCAAAAAGAGGGTACCCTATAAAAATTCGAAAGGAACGAAGCGAACAAGCGGACCGTGAAACATCTATTATTTACATGAACACAGAACATGCAACGGTGGATGGTCGGTGCATGGTGATGGTTGTTCGTCACACAAGTGTAGGGTCGGTGTGGACGAAGCGGTATACCTGTTAGGATGCTGGCGTCGTCCTCGTGGCTGGGGTGGCTCGCGTCGCTGATGCTCGACGAGGCGGAGGAGAAAGGTCTCTCCAGACTGCACGGAGAGTTGGTGGAGAGCTGTGGTCTCCGCAAGATGGCGTCCAGGTCGGCGGGGATGCGGGTGGAGGAGGCCAGGGAGGAGCGGTCGCCCGCCGTCCACCAGCCGCCCCACGCCCCCGACCTCCGCTTCGGATTGTACCGCGGCGGACCCCGAAACGGCACTGCAATCGTTTCGTTACCGACCGAACAAAAATAGTAAAAAAACGTGCGATAAAATCAATACGAACGAGTCCTCCCATACTGTGGAATTAACACAACGGAAATAAACGTGCTATAAAATAAATAAATTATAAATAAATAAATAATACAATAATAGTAATATAATATAATGATAACATAATAAAATACAGTTGTATATATTATATTATACTTAGGCTAATTTTATAACTCGGTTACTTTATATTTCAACAGGTGTAACACATCTCTAGGTTTATTGTATATACAACCATCACCATTATGATAGTAAGCAATGATAGAAATATTTGTTAAATAGATAGATGGATGGTCTCATGCAATAATGCAATCCTATATAAGATATGTAAATAAAAATTACACATACTATATAAAGCGACGTGCTCATAACCTGTAATTTAAAAATTTATTGTATTCTGCGTCAAATAAGAATTTAAAAGTTACAGTTAGTTACAACGATAGAACATAGAACTCACTTGAAGCCAAAGCACAGTAAGCCAAAGCTAAAATAAGGTCCAAAAAAATGGAATTAAATGAAATTCATTAATAATAGAGAATTTATGTCATTAAAAATTATAACCTGATTTGGCGCAGATAATAAAAATAAATGCATAGTCCATCCGATAAAAGATAATTTTATATTGTATAAAGCGGCAGCCACAGCCATGCATAATAAAAGGTTCAAACTCACCAACTTCTTCCGATTTGTAGTTCTTTATCACTTCAGCCAATTCTAAATTGCCAGCTATAACTGCGACCTGAAAAATTAAAAATAATACAAATATGAAAAGGCAGAGCATTAAAACTGCAAAAAAATATTTTTTTAGTATTCATGATATTTGAAATATATATATTTATAATCTTGCAATTCAATTTTAATTTACTTCTAATACTTGTGTCTCTTTAAAACTTTGTAACTATACGTATTGACGACTTCGAGGTAACTTAAAGATGAAGCCTGAAGGAACTCTTCAATTTCTACTAATACATAAGTTAACATATATTACATCTCATTTTAACCAACTCACCTGATACGGTGTTTGATTAGCAAAGTTCAATGACTCCTTATCACAGCCCCTAAAGAGAAGCTGTCTTGCGCATGAGTCCTGTGCGTTGACAGCGCATACGTGCAGAGGCGTGTTGCCCGACGCATTGCGGCTGTTCATGTCCGCACCATAGAATAGTAGGTGGTCCAGATGTTGGACTAGCCCGTTGCGACATGCCTGGAATGTTAATATTAAATTTAGTTTTTTGATCAGTACCGTATTTTGATGATAGAATGAACTTAACAAATTCGATACCAATTGTCTTATTCTTGCGCAAAACCGCAAAACTTAGAAACGTAGAGGGAAAACCTTTGCCCAGCAGTGGGATAATGTAATTGAATATGAATTTAAAATTTGGCACGCTAAGCCTATGAGATTATCCGCCCCTGTATTGTACGCTCTAAGAGACCCGACATATTAATTATTCACATTATTTTGTGCAAATTTGTTTACAAAATCCTCGATCACATAATCGTAACAAATCAAGAAATTAATAGACTTTCGACAACGCTTGCTCCTGGAAGAAATCGCTGTCAGTGATAAGGCCTTTGCACTTCTGAGGACTAATAATTGTCACTCTCACTATTATTGTTAATATGTAATGTATATTTTGTTTATCAAATTATTTCAAATAAATAAAAAAAATAAGACACTTTTTCCGTATAATAATCACGTAGATTGAGTATTTTGTTACTTCTTGATTTTATGTAATTAAGTAAGAATATTAAAATAACCCTCTATTCATTTTTAGCAAATATTTTTTTTTATCCCATGTATAAAGAATGATTTTTGTATAATTTCATTCCAGATATTAGAATATATTGAACATTTTAATTAAAACTATACACTGTGTTTTATGATTACGTACCTGATGTACTTCCTGCCATCCCTGCAAATCGGTAGCTCCGATAGTCGCATGATCATGCAACAGTGTTTCACACAACAAGGGGTCTGTTTTGTTTGTCACGGAGAGATATAATGGTGTTAATCCTTTGCCATCTTTATAGTTTGGAGACGCGCCGAGTTCTAATAACGTTTTCACAGCTTCTAAAGAATTCTTTTCGACCGCTCTATGCATCGCTGTACTGCCATCCTTAGTCCGATAATCGAGTAATGCTCCGCCGTTTACAAGGGCAATCAATATTTTACCAGGTGATTTTAGGCCGGCTGCGATTGTTAGTGGGGTTTCTAAAAGAACAAAATTTCACAAATGAAAAACAAAAAAAAATTGAGACAACAAAAGCTTAAGATAGAAGATAATATGCAGATAATAATTCTGAGTCGAATATGCACGTTAAATATTTTTTAGAAAATCTTATTGAAATAGTCATTATAATCGACATGGAGGGCGAACCTATCGTTTTTAAAATTTAGTCTGTCTGGACAGATTTTGATGAAATTTGGTAATTGGTTATCCGGGTCAACATATAAAATACTTTTTATTGCAGGAAAATATCTCATCTCTGAGAAATCTATACTAAACGCTAAAACGTAACTAGGGACGAAGCCGAGAGAGCGAGGGTGAGTCGCTAATTATTATATAAAAATGTTGAATAAAGTTGAATCCTATTAATTATTAGCGTGCACTGTGCAACATTCATTTGAGAAAAGTCATGTGTTTTAATAACCAGCTCAGGCCAAAAATTCATTTTCCTGAGAAGAACTACAGAAAAACAATTTTAGCAAATTCATATATAAATTCTCTCATATCGTAGAATGGTATCAAAAACGAATTATTGATAGAAATATTCTCAGTACATTTACACCATAATGGTAACAAGAACCATACGATTACGAATAGTAATTGCAACCTAGATAATTCTGAGATATACATAAGAAATTAATTCTCAATGTCTTTGAAATATATACTAGAACCAGTTCTTTCGTAATCACTGGTGATACCACAACGTTAATATAACGTCACGTTTCCGCACTGAGGGAATATTTGTAGTGCATTTAATTATGTACGTCCGGCCTGGTAAACTCATAGCTTGGGAACCGTCACTCAGAATGCATCATCTAAGAAAAAGCGTAGTTAAAAAGTTAAGAGCTTTTGTGATGATGATGTTCTCCTAGCCGATTCCGGCCACGGCGGCCAATCTCATTGAGACTAGCCAACTGCGCAGGAGATATTATAGTGCACAAGTGTACGCGCAGACACAAGTGCACTCTCTATTCCTGTCACTCTCATTACTCCGGTGGGACGACTGCTCGACACGACCAGTGAGAGTTAAGGCGCAGGACCGACGGCTTTACGTGCTCTCCGAGGCACGGGGGTGAAACACCGCCAACTTCCCAACTCCAGGCTGTTACTGAGACTTACTATACAGAAAGACTCAATAACTAAACTTGGCCCGACCCGGGACTCGAACCCAGGACCTCCGAGTGTGCAGCCGTACATGCTAGCCACTACACCACCGAGGCAGTTTTGTGTAGTCCCTGCATATTATATCGCAAAAAATTTTGAGAGTTTACTTTTCGTCAGAATTTTATTATTTTAATTTTAAACTTCATAATACATTTAATATTTAAAACATGCTTTTATTCTAACATGCTCTTTTATATTCAATAGTTCTGTGTGAGGCGTGAAATATAACACACGTTCATAAAAGTGTTGTGTGTAATAGTCAATTAGTTTCAGTCGTTTTCAAGGCCAGAGTGTTTATCTCGGATTATCCACACTACACTGATACAGTATGGCATAACAATAGAAATTAATACAATGGTATTGAAGTTGAAAAATTTGAACCATGTACACGCCAAATAGTGCTGTACATTTCTTAAATAAAGTCTATATTAGTATGCATAATTTTCGCATTACGCGACAAGTAGTTAGTGCTAAGTGGAGGTAGAACAATGGGAGATAAAACATGGGGTTCAAACCTACTACATAATGACCGTAATAGCTCCTGTAAGTATACAAGTCATTTGATCCTGAATGAATGAGTAATGGGTTATAGTTTGGTGCGAGTTGCGAATCGTGACTAGTCTTTTGAACTGCAGATGCAACGCATATTTCGTATGTACGCTTTGAAATTAACACTATCATCACGGTATTGTTATATGTACTATTACTGTGCTATCATCAATGGCTAATTGAGTTGAGAATGAGGTTTTTTGAACTTAATTATTACTATAACATCTATACATATATTAAAATTCTGAGTCGAATCAGTACATTAAATATTTTTTGAAAAATCTTATTGAAATAGACTTTATTATTGATACAGAGACTGAATCTAAACTTCTTAGAATTTTTGTCTGTCTTTCTGTCTGTTACCGCATCACGGAAAAACCACAGGAGGGATTTTGAAGAAATTTGGTTATCCAGGTCAACATATAGGATACTTTTTATTGCGGGAACCTCTGAGAAACCTATACTAAACCTTAAAACGTAAGTAGGGACGAACCCGTGCGAAGCGAGGGTGAGTCGCTAGTTAATAATATAAATGTCTTCTTTATTTCGATATTTCCTTGTAATCTATACTTGATACAGATAACATGGGGTTATTTGATAATTTTAGTTGTGAAATGAAATGATAAACAGATATTTTCTGATCGATTAAAGATAAATTGAATATTTAAAATATTTTTTAAGATGTAAACTTATACGTAATCTTACCGCCAGTGTCTTGACAATGAAAGTTTGGATCCAATCCTTTAGCGCAGGCCTTGGTAATTTTATCTATCTGTCCGTGTGTCACGTGCTCGAGGAATCGTCGCAAATTAGCCCGCGAGTGCAGCGCTTTCAAAGTCTTTTCGTCCAGCTTCAACATTTTATAAACTCGCCGTTTGTACTTTAACTGAAAAAGTAAGTTTGTTATATTATAGCTTTCACATTGTTTTTGTGAGAAATTGACGACTTATTCTGCTTCGCTCGGACGCATCCCTAGGGATTTTTACACATAGTTACTATTATGTATCTAGATGCATAATAGTAGCTCTATGTGTTACTCAAAGTCATAGTTATACTGTGTACCTACTTTTCATTTAAACTCGTCAAACCGTTTCAGCGTGAAGACGTGACAAACATAAATACATATGTACATACTTTTCCCATTTAAAATATTAGTCCGATAGTATAAGTATTAAAAAGTGAATATTTTCAATTACACCCATAATATTGTTATTTGCAATTTAAGTACATATGTAATGCTCTAAAAATATATTTAGTACCTTATAATGTAGCATTACATAAGCCTTAGTGGTTTTTTAATGTAATATATTATATAAAAAAAAAAACTTTAAATTTACTAATAAAGAAAAAAAAGTAATATAGTTCAATTAGGCAACCTCAACCTAAGTCGTAGACACATAGGTATTGTGGAGTCACGGAGCGGGTCAAGGTCTGTCTAGGTCTAGGTGAAAATACGAGTAAGTAATTAATACAATTATGTGTATGTACATTTAAATAGAAGTTGATATGGTTTTTGCGTTTCTTATTAGAAAAAAAATATATATAATGAGATCAATAAGTACTTTAAGTATACCAATAAATAAAAACTTAAAAAAGTACTTTCAGGCACTAAAAAGTAAAAAATAACTAAACGGGGATTTTCTTTTAGAATAGATACCTAATCAGATATTTTCGAAGTCGGTGTCAACCAACAATATTTTAAGATAGGAATATCTAATAGGTAAATACGTATTTTACGTATCGAAATATATTAGATTTGCTTTGCTTCGGCTGGCACCGATCTTTCGTAGATTTATTCTAAATGAAATGCCCGTTTAGTTATTTTTTACATTTTAGTGCCTGGAAGTCGGTTTTTTAATTATTTTTTTCCATTTTTAGTGTAGACGGAATAAAATAAGCGGATAATTTGTAAGAATAACGTTTTTTAATAACTTATTCGATTAAACAATTTATTTAATAAATTATTTATTGTTGAATTTTTAAAAACCGCTCGACCGATTTCGATATGGGACCACCTGGGAACTATACCCTTTGAAACAAAAAAAAATCCAAATCGGTTCAGGTGTCTTCGAGTAATCGGTGAACATACATAAAAAAAGATTCCGATGAATTGAGAACCTCCTCCTTTTTGGAATTCGGTTAATAAAAGGTTCTAAAAATAAAATTAGTCGTCGTCGCAGATCGTAAATGTTTTTGTTACTTCAGTACACTGACTAATCTTTTATTATTAATAGCGTTAGAAATTTAAATGAGCGTAAAGTTTATGGTTTACGCGCGAGCAGACAAGTAATCTTGTTCAAATTTAGTATAGTGCCTCCTTTAAAGGTATGCATTGTATTGGGCACCAAAACAAAATACCTTGGGAGTTATTTAAACATCTACGTTTATATACTACTAGCGACTCACCCTTGCTTCGCTCGGGTTCGTCTCTAGCTTGCTTCCCAATACAAACTTTCATTTTCACCCCCAAGGGATGATTTCCGGGATAAAAAGTATCCTATGTCGTTCCCAGTGTCTCAAAATATATTCTTACCATATTTCATCTAAATCGGTTCAGTAGATCCAGATATTACCCCCTACAACCTCACAAACTCACTATCATTACCTCTTTATCAGTATAGAAGAGGCAAATAATTTTTAAATTATTATCCATTCGAGCTGTCACTCTCCGACGAGTAAACTGAATATTTTAATGCAAAAAATTATATCAACCAAATAAATATTTTCGAAATTATAATGTTAATAATAAAAACTTATTATAAATTGATTTTTATTTTTACCTCAAGATATCCAACGGGTCCATTAAAAGGGTAGTCTCCGAGGCGACGCTCTTCGTCCAGAAACTTGCCGGCCTTGCCATTGACCGGTGGACAGAACAACCCATAGTTGAAGCTTTCTTTCAATTCCTGAAAATAAAAAAAATAAATGTTTACGAATATTTACTAGAAACATAGTTTTTGATTTAAATATGCCTATAAATGCTTATTCAATATATTTGTTACTAGCAACTTACTCTCGCTTCGCTCGGGTGCGTCCCTAGCTACGATTTAATTTTTTTGAGCGGCGCCCTAATTTTTTTCTAAAATAAAAGTAGCCAAAGTTGCTCCTTATAACATCAGCTATTTGCCAGTGAAAGTGCCTTCAAAATCAGTCCAGCCGTTTCGGAGATTAGCCGGAACAAAATTGTATTTTTCTTATAAGTACCGTTTATAAATTCATATGCATCTAAATGCATATATGCCTATTTACTAATAAAAAGGCTTTTATTTCGTCATTACAAACAAACAATTCAATTTTATTTTACTGTATAAATATCTTAACTCAAACGTTTTGTTACGTGTTATAATGTAAAATAATATTTTCCCTCGAAAGGGTTATGTCAGCGAACGATTAATCTAGATTATAGTTTACAAGTATTAACACACCACAAAGCAAGCGTTTTCCACCATTAATCTTTTAGGTAATCGGTTACCAATTAAAAGTAAACTCTCGGGCGTAACACCTGAAATGGCTATTGTTTGCATTAAACCTACGGTCAGACAAAAAAACTATAGTTATTGGAATGATGCAATTTATTAAAAGTTAAAATTAATGATAAAAAGAAAACCAAATAGTTACAGAACAAACGAATCAATATTCACTACTATAATAAATTTGACTAATGAATAATTGGAGAAACATGTCTGTATTTTAACGAACGGAGAATCAAGATCGATTTACGATACAACGATTGATGGGTGCTGGACGAGCGTCAGAGCACAGTGTAATCAATGCAGCAACATTGCTAGCGAATTGTGCACTTCGGGTCAAGCCGATGCAAACCTTATAAATGACCGTGCCGTCGAAGATTTATGACTCTCGAAGAGCCTATTCACCTATAATGCGGATATTAATTAGGCCGTTTCAACGTACATAATTTTAAGATAATCACTGACAATAATATAAAGCAACGGTGTTCTAGTTAATAATTTACTATTACTATCTAGTATCAATAAGTTGCTGTAAACAAGAAATAATAAATGTTAGTATGTTTTTGTATTCTAAATTGCGTGGTGTCCGCTTTGCATTAATTAGAATCAATATTAATACGAGTGCTATAACGTTACAAATTATGAAAGTCGTTATTAGAGGATTAAACAAAATTGTGTTTTGAAACAATCATAAATCTATGTTTAACTGCGTCGGATAATTAGGTACATCTATATATATAATAAAATTGTAACTAAGCCGAATCTGTACATTAAATATTTTTTGGAAAATCTTATTGAAATAGACATTATTATCGATACAGAGGCCGAATCTATAGTTTTTAGATTTTTTGTCTGTCTGTCTATCTGTCTGTTACCGCATCACAGAAAAACCACTGAAGGGATTTTGATGAAATTTGGTATGATGATAGCTGGTTATCTGGGTCAACATATAGGACACTTTTTACCGCGTAAGAGTATACTAATATGTAAGATCTAAGAATTTGGTTTTTTGTCACCTGAATGCAGTCGCAGCGGCGGGCAATATTAGTATACATATATTTACTAGGGCACAATATATCAATTAGGATTCCACTATTTTTGTATTTAAGTATTTATAGATGTACCATCAATTATGTAAAAATGTTTTATTTAATCCTGCCATGATGACTGTACTTAAAATATATATCGTGCATAGAACGAGTCTAAAGTTAATGTTTATTTTATAATGGAGCGAACAGCGAGATTAACAGCTATGATATACTGGAGAGGCACTAACAACTCTGTTCACTAGAATTATTACAGTAGGAAGCATTGAGGTGATAAAGAGGGCGCTCAAACTTAAGGAATGGCAGCCATACGCCGTAGAACAGACACTGACTAGAAGTGGTTCAGGTGGGCGAGTACTCGCAGCCGTGAGTCTTACATCCCACATCCCTCCATTGGTAATATTATTTACTCTATACGTAATATGCATTTATATACGGAATAATCGAAAGTCTGTAAATGGTAAAATTTATGATACACGCTGCATTTGGATATGTTTATGGCGCTCGTTTTATTTTAGCATCGTCATCGTTTTTACGGCGATAAGTGAGAATATTTTAAAGCAATAATTTTACGATAGGTACATATAATGTTGTGTAGTTTCTGTTCTTAGTTTGATATTACTGGATATGATTCTGAAATATTTGGAGTTAGTATATAATATACGAGTAACTTGTGTTTGATATTAGAACGTACAGACTTATGCCCGATTTCACCAACAACCCATAAGCTACCACCTACATACGTATGGGATCTTTAGCTTAAAAGTTCTCCTAAACTAGCCCCTAAATTAAATTTCGTTTTCCCATCGTCAGATCCCGTATTTCTAGTACCTATATTTAGGTGGCATTTTAACATTTTGGTGACCCCTAACTGTCCCCTATCAGCCCTCTAACTAAGCTTAGGGGATCCCTTAAACTTAGGTGACGTTGGTGAAATCGGCCATTAGTGTTTAAAACTGTATAGTTAAAAGATGTATGTGTGTGTGATCGTGTACTTTTTAACACAATAAACCTACATATTATTGAATAATGCATCGTGTAATATTTATAAATAAAACTTAAACATGGGTTTAAATAAGACGAATTAGTTTTCAACAAACAGTGCTTCGTTTTGCGATGACTATTTAAGGTAAACCCGACCATGCTCCATATTTGGCATTTCCTCGTGTTTTTGTCGTTCTGCGTCATGTTTTATGATGGCTTGACCAGATAGTGAATTAGATCTTCCGAATATGTAAGTATTCACTTGATTTATACTCTATTAAATGTTCCTTATCTAAATTTTGTTTATTGTATGGGATATTAGAGTAACCAGTTTTTTTAATAAAAGGATTTAAGCGCATGTATTTTCGTTTTAAGTGGGTCCAAATATTGATAAACATTAAACATATTTTTTTAAATTATCTGTTATTAAATAAAAAAATATTATAAAGAGGCAGTTTGTTTGTTTGTTTCTTTGTTTAATCGCGCTAATCTCAGGAACTACTTTAATCCGATTTGAAAAATTCTTTTTGCATTAGATAGCTCGTATACTGAGGAAGGCTATAGGCTATATATCACATAATGATAACCGTTAAAACGTACCTAGAGACGAACCCGAGCGAAGCGAGGGTGAGTCGCTAGTCTTCTGATATAAAGAATAGAATAAATAAATTATATATATGAATGTAATTCTTTTTTATCTAGCAGTGAAAATATCTTTACACGGAATATGAAATTTAACACACAGACTTTATAGGATCTACCTTTAAGCTTTAGTGACTTAATCATTTAAACTCTTCCATGAAGTTATGAAATGTAACTCTTTAATATATTAACAGTAAGTACTAAAATCATGTATTTGGATGAACACCTAGTATTACGACAGAAGTGAATTTACATTGATCAATTGATCGATATTTGTAACAGAAGGCACACCGTAACAGTATATATTGCAACTTACGAGCGTATTGCGAAGACGTCGAGATAACAATTAGATACGATGTTTGCATACAATAGACTCTTACTCATTTCATGTCAATGGGTCAGTGGACTGATTTCTGGTCTACTGGGACTCGTTTACTAATAATGAAATAATTTGTACACGTGCCATATTAGATTATAATATCAGTAGGAACCTAATAATACGATGAAAGTTATATTAAAATTAAAAAAAAGTTATAGTACGTATACCTATTTCAGAACTCCTCATAAAGTCTGTACCTATTATTTCACAGATAAAATACTATATTTACTTCGATTATTATTACATTATAACATAATATATTAAGTGATCTTGTGGGATATTACAATAAAAAAAGCTTTTGCAAAAGCTTATTTATTTATTATTATTAAAAGCTACTTTAGGTCTGCTGAATGCTAACGAAATTTTACCAAATACGATAAGAAAAGGCCGATGTTTACTAAAATACTTCAGTACTGTATAGAAACTCAGTTTAAGATTATGTTTTAACTATTAATGTTGTGTGTCTTACGTTTAAATGGGAGTTCTTTTATATGTTACTAGCTAGTATCTTATTAGCTTCTAGTGCTACCGTTAAACGCTAGAATAAAAGTGTTCAAATTCAATTTAAAACGAAACGTGCAAGTTTAACGAATTGAACATGACTGTTGGAAATAGGGAAGCGATCAATTTATAGCGGGTACGGTTTAGTAATTAATGTGCGGCCGGAGCACAGTTGACAGCACGACGACCGTCGATGCGCTTTAACTGCGAGGCCTTCGATACCAGTAATTAATTAGCACTTGAAAAAAAAATGTTATTCAGGTCAACTTATACTACGTTTAATTATAAAACAAATAACTTATTATATCCTTTATGTATAAGTAGAGTTTTCTCTCGTAGCGATTCCGCTTTTCATTTTTCACAATTTTTGTATGCGTGTTGGTTGGGATTCCCGTTGAGTTTATTGTTTTAATAGGGTCAAGAGAAAACATCGTATTGTTAATACAAGCATTCTTCTAGAGGCAGACTACCACTTTGCCAGGTGGGTCAACATTATTTTATATACAACAAAATAATATAGCTATAACTGTACACCGTAATGAATTTATTAATATACTAGCGACTCCAGGACAAAAAGTATCCTATGTCCTTCCCAGGGTCTCAAACTATCTTCTTACAAAATTTCATCTAAATTGGTTCAGTAGAGCCAGAGATTACCCCCTACAACGTCACAAACTCACAAACTTTACCTCTTTATAATATTAGTATAGATAGATATTATTTACATTTAATATAACAACACACTAAACCTATTAGCTGATAAGATTGCTTAAGCTAGATAAAATTTATGTGAAATGTTGAATTATTAACATAAAAAAATCATTACGTCAATATGTTCTAATATCTCGATAAATAGGTAATGTCATTTAATTAATTACTTATCGTACGTCTATAAGTTGTAGCTATTTAGGTTAGTCGAGTGATGTGAGAGAGCAACTAGTAAGTACTCAAAGTTAAACTGATCGTTTGATAGATAGGTTCTGTCGTATCGAAGCCAACGGAGAGTGCGTGTGCGCATTTCACAAACTTTAACATTACTCCATGTATAAAGTTACAACTGACAAAGAAATCAGAGCAATCTAAGATGTTTATGTAACAAATTGGTTATATTACAACATTTATCAGCTTTGACTTACATTTTGACAATAATTGTGCTAATGTAACACATTCGTATAATTTTATCAAAAACCAAATGTTCTACAAGATATTTAAGATACGAGTAGCTGTAGTAATTCCAAAGTATTTCGATCGATAAGATTTACTTAGTTTTTGATAGATATTTGACGATTTCATAAATATTTTCTGAATTCATTCATAAGTGTTTATAACTTTGATAAGTACCTAATCTTTGTAGTGAAAGCGGAACATAAATCATCGTTTAAAAATGTAGCGTCATGCGTGACTCGACTTGACGCGTGTAGATACTGGAATTGAGTAGGCCATAAAAGCCGTTAACTGTTCACAACTTTATTGTTTTACACTAAGCAGATTATAACTAATAAAATGTATGTATTTATGTCTTTAAGGTAAGTGGCATTAAATCAATTTATTAAACTAAGGATTTTTTTAGATATTTAAATTTCATATAAGAGCAATTGTATGTTAGAGCACTGTGTTATTATAAAGTAAAAATTATAGGTATAATACATATAAAATTAAGGGGTAACTCGAATTAAAATATTAAATTACATTCGAAAAAAATTACGATATGACTAAACCTTTAATGTGTGTGTTCAAACTTTATTTTTTTTTATTTAAAATATTATAGCAGTATTTTTGTGTGGTTCAGAACAAGATGATTAACGATTACAACGACGATAACAACAAAGTAAATATTATTAATTCTTATTAATGTCTATTTAGCGACAGCTATTGTGGCGTTAATTATGTAAGGAAAATGGAGGTAAGTTGAACAGAAAATTACGACTTTCAATCTGTTGCAACTTAGTAGAAGTTTGTTTTATTTAAATTTTGTGTTTATAATTTATATTATAATCAGTCTTTGTCCTTTGCCAGGACAAATACTTAAGAACTTTGTCACTGGCAAATTTATAAATATAAATAAAAAAGTTGATCGGTATTAATTTATGTATCTATTAAGAGTTAGGCTCCAGATATAATTTAACTTATGCAGGATTACAGTTAAATGTTTGTTTACGTAGTAACTAGCGTTACAAGATCGACTCGCTAGTATCGGTCCATTCTCTGACCGATATTCTAAACAAATTGTTAACAAGCGAACTTATACATCAGGGCGCGGTACCTCAATGGGATAATAAGCATATATTTCAGTTGACTCTGATTGCAAAGCTCGCGAAAACGCATATACTTCGAGATTTATTCGCTCGCTCGTTAATTAGGCCATTCTTTTATATCTCGTACTTGCGTTCTGCCAGAATTCTTTTTTGACGAAGCATAATTACATGGCAGTCAGCCAAAAAGTGTCCTACATTTTGCGTGTTTATTTCCCTACGTAACCATTTCTGTTATGAATTTTGTGTGCACAATGAAGTTGCAAATTAAGTTTATTAAAAATGTGTTTTAGATTGTTTATGTTGATATGTAAGTTATTTATGGTACTGTGCAGAGCTCAATTAAACTAGTTCCAATTTATATTATAACTAGCGACTCGCCCTCGCTTTGCTCGGGTTTGTCTCTACTTACGTTTTAACGTTTAGTATAGATTTCTCAGAAATGAGATATTTTCCCGCAGTGAAAAGTATGCTATATGTTGACCTGGATGTCCAACTATCATCATACCAAATTGTATCAAAATCTGTCCAGCAGCTTTCTCGTGCGTCGATGCGGTAACAGACAGACAGACAAAAAATTTAAAAACTATAGATTCGGCCCTTGTATCGATAATAAAGACTATTTCAATAAGATTTTCCAAAAAATATTTGATGTACAGATTCGACTCAGACTTTTATTACATGTATATAGATATGACGTATTGAATGATATCTTTAACTTTTCTATGTTTTGTAAATGGCAAAGGAAACGCGTTAAACTAGTAAGACTAGTTGCTGCGGAAATGTGAAGATGAGATAAGAAGTAACTTAATGATTGACAAGACCAGTTGTTATCAAGCCCAAGGTCTATTACTGGTCCATTAAAGGAAGCTGTAGGCAATTTAACTTCCAAGTAAATTAATTGAATAACAGCTTATATTTATACCTATATAAAATTGCACAAAAAGAAATAGAGGCAGACAGCACCGAAGATGGGAAGATGAAATTAAAATGACAGTGGGTCCGTACTGGAGAAGAGTAACAAGGGACAGGATCCATCATCCAATGGAGAGAGTTAGAGGAGGCCTTTGCCAAGAGGCAAACTGAGATAAGGGATATTTTAATATAAGTAGCGGTTTTTTTTTTAAATGTTTAAGAACTAGTACCTAATACCTTTATAAAATGTCTACATAATATGGAATATTCTCAATAATAAAGGCTATTTTATTTTATTTTTTATTTATTTAATAGTGCAGAATATTTTTTTTCATATTATCTAAAATAACAAACTATCTATAATAGCTTTCAAAAAATAAGAAATTTGTGCCTGTTACATATACTACTAGCGACTCACCCTCGCTTCGCTTGGGTACGTTTTAACGGTTAGTATGGAATACAAATCTTAATTTCGTAATTCGGCTTTTCTGTACTATAATATGCATGTATTATACATATAAACCTTCCTCTGAATCACTCATCTACTAAAAAAACCGCTTTAAAATCCGTTGCGCAGTTTTAAAGATCTAAGCATACATAGGGACAGACAGACAGCGGGAAGCGACTTTGTTTTATACTATGTAGTGAAGTTGTAGGTAAAAAATATAAATAATTATTAAAATTATCGTTATATGTATTGTTAAGTGTAAATACTTAATAATATAACCTTATTATTAATGTTTTTCATATCTTATGTTTACATATCGTTTTTGTAAGAGCTTTATAAATGGACGAAGAACCAAGAGTCCAAATCATTGACAGCTAACATTACTGAACATTTAATGATTCAAACCATTCAAAGATTGAATTAAGTAATATTTATCTATAAATATAATACAATTTTAACTGAGTCGAATCAGTACATTAATATTTTTTGGAAAATCTTATTGAAATAGTCATTACTATAAACAGAGGCCGAATCTATAGTTTTTAGAATTTTTGTGTGTCTGTCTGCTTGGGAACGCATTACTAGAAAACCACTAGAAATATTTTGATGAAATTTGGTATGATGATAGCTGATAATCCGAGCCTTTTAGAATAATTTTTTTGCGAGAAAATATTGCATTTCTGAGAAATCTATACTAAATGTTAAAACGTATTAACATATAATTATTATACTTAATTTTGAGGCATTTGTAGATTTTATTAGGAATTGCTCAATAATAGGAAGATCGATCCAGATCGATATCAATAAAAATCTGTATATCTGTTCAATGCTTGGCCACTCAGTTACAGTTATGATGGAGATACTATAGTATTACAAACCATATCTGGATTGAACAAAAGGCATTTCTCCTCAAATAATAACGGGACATTCCCCAGATCCAATAACAGCTCCAGCTCACATTGGTCTTATATGAACATTGAATATGTGTTTAAGAATGATTACTTTTAAAATTAAAATAACCTCGTTCTTTTGAAGTCGGTTGATTATACAATTTACAAATAATAAGTAAAGAATGTCTTGAATTGAAAGTTTTCATAATTGAGTCTTGTTCTTTCTCTGTCGATCACAAAATAAGAACGTTGTAAAGCATTTTACGTTTCTCACTTAATTAGTCCCATTTACCAGATTTAGCTAATAAATGACTTGGACGAGTCATCATGCCCATATACAAAATGTCAAGGTAACCAGCATTTGTAGCTTGGCTTCAATATGAGGGTGCAGCTTTATGATCTAATGTATAACATCATATGTGTAAGGGAATGTAAAATTTAATAATAATAAAATTTATCATCAGGTTTAGCTTTCCAAACTTTTTTGTTAGAATAGCAATCAGTTCACTCAAAAAGTGATAGTACGATTTAATTTGATTTTTGGTTCCCGACGTTTCGAATGCTTTACAGCAATCATGGTCACGGGAGAGACGAAAGACGAAAAGATAGTTTTATTTAAAATGTTGAGTTCAATACATTTCCTCCTATCTTTTTTCCGTGGACGAAGCCTTAAAGAGACAGCGGTCGAACGCTTTGAGTGATGTGTAAATAAATCTCTCGCAAGGAAATGGGAATGCGAATCGATCATTACATTACGAGTTTTGAGGGTTCGGGAAATGTTATGTCAACAAAATGACGGAATTCAAATGTAACATCCCGGATGAGGTTGTCGATGGAGAATGTTTTATTTTCAATCCAATAGATAATATGCAGATGTTTTCTTTGGACATAAATAAACGTGATCGAATCGTTATCAAAATATATTTTAAGCAACATGGAAATGGATTAACAAGTTATTGTAGCTAAGGTAAGCCCTTTTTCAAATTTAATAGCTTAACTGATTGAAACCGGAAACGACACCTCATTTCACGAGAAAAAGATTGAACTTTAAACAAATATAATAATAAGTACCTATATATTATCAGTTTAAATGATCTGGTTCTCGTTTAGTAATAATAGTGTAAATACTTAACTTTTTGCATCTGTGTAATAAAAACCCGCGAAATTCAATTAACGTAATGGAAAAAAAAATGTCCGTGTAAGGTAGGTACATAAATAACTATGTTATCATTAATTTTACAAAAAAAAACATGTAGATCCGTTATTGAGTGAAAGAAGGACAAACCAATAAATACACTTTCGCATTTATATAACCAATATCAGCAAGGATCTTAAGTATAAACTCGTATGAAAGTAATAATTTAAAATTTTACTTTTTGAGGTATATTGGTAACTACGAGCACTTACATTAAGTAGGTAATGTTATCGTACAAAATTATCAATATATTACACTATTTCAAAAAATTCAAAAAGCTAAAGGACCGATAGCAAACTTGTGATGATATAAGAATGTATAATGTATATATATATCTATTTATTTACCCATGCGCGCTTTATGACTGGAATTTTCTGTTTTCACGGCAAAATCGATTTTCGGGAAACGAATCTTTGAAGTTAATAAACCTTTGAAGTTTCATTGGTTTCGCTCATGTCAAAGACATATTTTGCATGAGGTGATTGTTTCATTATAAAAGGGTTTATTTATAAAGATATTGGAAGATTTATAAAATATTTGAATGTCCTTTAAAAACTTACGGTTTTAAAAGGTGGGAGGCATTTATTAGGTGTTATGTTTAGCCAAGATTTTATTTTTTATTACAAAAAACACAGTCAAGTTGGCTATTACAAATAAGATCTTGACTTTAAGTAACCGGTACGCACCTTATAAGGATCACTTAATTTATAGATCATTATTATTGCAAAATATGTTGGAGGCGTAGCTAGAAGGCGTAGCTTTTTTTTATTTAATGTTTTGAACATTTGCTATTTTAGATTTACATCTTGTTTCTATATTAAAATTAAATAACCAATAGAAGTGCAATGTATACCTACACTATGTATACATATATACCGATACATATAGGCATCTATATAAAATATTATTGTAATTTCATTAGTGTAAGATTCAGAATAAGAGGCAGAGTTTGTTTGTTTGTTTGTTTGTTTGTTTGTTTGTTTGTTTGTTTGTTTGTTTGTATGCGGGCTAATTTCAGGAACTACTAATCCGATTTGAAAAATTATTTTGCAGCCCGTTTATTGAGGAAGGCTATAGGTATCATCATGCTACTAATCATTGGAGTGGAGCAGTAATATAATATATAATCTATCTATTCCATACTAACCATTAAAATGTACCTAGGGAAGCCGCTAGTAATATATAGGTACATACAGATACTGTGTTTCTAGGTGCTGTTTATTATGTATAGAAAATTTATCGCACCTGGTAGATATAGTTGCGGTTACACTAAAAGCCTACTCGTAATCAGATCAATATTTATATATCAATATAAACCTTTTCCCTGTATGAAAATCGAATATGCGTCCTAAGTCCAAATAGGCTAAAACAAATTTGAAGTTATTTAATATGAATTTTATTGGATGAAGCCGCTCGATGCTTATCTTTTATAATGAGGATGAATGATAAATCGAAAATACCTGTTAGTTTTTAACATCCTATGGCTGGGGACAGGCTTAAATTCAATGCGAAGGGAACAGACAAACTTTACCGAGTCCTTCAATAACCAGTTAGGCTCTCTTAGATAAACAGGTTTCCACAAAATAAAAATCTTTACCGTATTAGCATCATTTCTAAGTCGATAACCATTTTATCATATTTGATTACATGAAATTGTCAGATGTGCGAGACCCTGGTATGAACCCGCATCACTTGGTTTCCCAGTGAGCGCGTAGCTAATAGACTATAAAAGCTTATAACGTATTGCTGTACGTCAAGTTCTATTACAAAAATGAGAGCTGTTTAATTTAAAGCAATTAATACTTATTTGTACGTTGTTCCGTTTTCCGGCCATATATTATTTACTAGCGACTCACCCTCGCTCCGCTCGGGTGAATAGGTACATTCCCGCACCAAAAAAGTATCCTATATGTTGACCCGGATAACCAGCTTTCATCATATCAAATTTCATCAAAATATATCCAGTGGTTTTCCCGTGATGCGGTAACAGACAGACGGACAGATAGACAGACGGACAAACATTCTGAAATCTATAGATTCGGCCTCTCGATAATAAAGTCTATTTCAATAAGACTTTCCAAAAAATCTTTAATGTACAGATTCGGCTTAGTTAGAATTTTATTAGTTATACTCGTATGTATAGATTATTATTATTGAGGTCAATGTTATACATAAAATATTTCTGAAATTAATACATACCTGTTTTCATTTTTTTTGAGATTGAATGAAAGCTAAAACTAAAGCCTTTAGAATTTCTATCTATTTGTAAGTCCTTTCAATAGCACGCCATACTTTGCGAACCAAATAAAAATATATACATGTAAAAAGACTATTTTATAGTAATAGTGACCCGTTATAGCCTAACCCACTTTTTTAACTATGAATCAAGTAGCAAAAAGAGCAGGCCTTAGGTCACATTACAATGGAGATATAGACTTGCATTGAGCAACGCTGTGGGCGTCTTGCGAAACTACTGGTTTTTCATTATGCCTTTTGGGACTGATATATTAACTGGTCCGCCTTTAAAATAGCGGCGCTTTTGATTATTATTAGTTATAAAGATAATAGAGTAATAAGTAGTTACGATTACGCAGTATTTTAGTATTAATGATAAATTATTGCCAGTAATCATAAAATAGTGTAAATTTATTACCACTCGTAAAGGGTTTAAGTAGTCGAATAATTATAGATAGTAGAAGTATTCTAGAATCTAGTATAGTCAAAATAGAAATACTAAAAAAATGCCTAAGAAATGTTTTATCAATATGTTCAAATTTTTATCAATCTCAAATATCAAGTTTGTAGTAATGAACCTATTTCGTTTAGGCACTTTACAGATAGTGCATATAATATGTATGTACATATATCATCTTAGTACATTTGCGAAGTCTTATCATATTATATATCTCACATCACACCCTTATGTATATACATTATACATACGTTTATGGCAATGTATAAAAAAGTTGAAATTTACCCACCACTTTATACATAGGTATTATATATTATATACATGTTGAAATACAGGTAAACTAATAACGGACGTATAGCATAAACAAAAGAATTCTAATTTCGGCATTACATTTGGAAGTCAAACCTGAAATTAAAAAGAAGTTCTATTAAAGAGCTTATTAAAGAAAATGTACAGAAAATTGGTATTCAATCCCCGCTTTCCCCCTCCCACCCGATTCTCAGAAGTTACTAAGCCTGAATTCTAAAAACGTACAGATAATAGGGCTTCGATTATATTTTACACGGAAATAAACAAAAAGCCGAGTCCGTGACCGGTTTTTTTAATTTTTATAAGTAACTTGTATAGGAGCCACTTCCAAGATCTGCTAAGACTTTCTAACGTTTTGTGCAATGCAATGTGTGTGAATCACTGTGATAATCTATCGTGATACTCGTAATGACGCAGTTATGGCAATCAATGAGTAACATCTGTTTTTTAAGTATTTTATTATATTTCATTATCATTAAGTTGACAAGTAAGCGATATTAAATGGTAGTCTTAATCGAAACTCGTC
Organism: Brenthis ino; assembly: GCA_921882275.1. NCBI lineage: Eukaryota > Metazoa > Arthropoda > Insecta > Lepidoptera > Nymphalidae > Brenthis > Brenthis ino. The sequence goes on from OV170232.1 coordinate 4,474,807, forward strand.
CACTGCTAGACATAGACCTCCCAAAAAATTAAATAATAAATGAAACGTATAACGGATGCTACATAAACATAATCTCACGAGAAAATCAAATTTTAAGTCTCCAGCGTTTTACTCAGTATCATATTGTCTGCCTTTTACATTTAACAAATTTAAAAATTAAAATCATGTTTGTACCACCACTAAAGAGTTTACTTTTTACTATAAGGGTGAATCCTTTCAAGTACGAACGCACAACTAATGTGGGTCGGGACAATGGAAATGGCTGAACGAGTTTGAAACCATATGCATTTAAAAAGGCTTTACAGGAGTTTGAAGCTAACATCAAAAGAAATGATCTACTTCAACTTTTTTATTCCATTAAATAGCTTGTAATATATACATGTGTAATTGTTAAATAAAATAGATTGTTTAAATATACGATAATAAAATTCCACCAACTGCCCTAGATTTACCTTTTTGCCATTTTAATGCTTAAATTAAAAATGTATTACTAAGTAACGCATTTTACACTGTTCAAGAACTTTTTGTAGATGAAAATGTATGGAATTAAGATAAATTGACTCTTATGCGGCCATTATGTTATATTAAAAATAATGTAACTCGACATTTAGAGGTGTAACTGGTGAATTCCTCGCTGTTTTCTCAACAGAATTGCATTCTGAGTCTGTGGCAGCTTCCTCAGGGGCCAACCATGCGGTTTTTTTAACCGCGTGTGTGTGTGTGTGTGTGTCGGTCTGTGGCATCCTCCCGCATAGCTCCCGACCGGATGAACCGATTTTGATTTTGTTTTTTTTTGTTTGAAAGGCGGATTAGTCGGGAGCGTTCTTAGCTATGTTTGATAAAAATCAGTCCAAGATGATTGGGGTTTTTTTAATTTTCAATTTATCACAAGTTTAAATTTAGTTGACTATTCTAAAGTGTTTGCAAAAGTTATTTGGATTTAATATTATATTGCTAAAGAATGAACGTATTACGTATATACTAGCGAAGATATACTAAGAAATACAAAAACAAATCTGTTCCACGGGAACCGTAAATTTTGGGATAAAAAGAAGCGTATATGTTACTCTAATGTATAAGCTATATTATTGTAAAGTTAAATTAAAATTCATTCACTAGTTTTTGCGTGAAAGAGTAACAAACATCCATACATGTATACATCCAGATCCCTTAAAAACTTTCGCATTTATAATATTAGTAGGAAGTTTACCAAATACTGTGTGATAATATTTGAAACTAGAACAGTTTATATATCGTGGCCTCTAGATTTATTTCAAAAACTCTCTGTCTTAAGTGTACCAAAATACGTTTGAAATAATATTTTACTACATAAACGATTTCTCTATCTAAAAAACGAATATTAACTCAAACGGCAAAGCTATTGTGATAATTGCACTTCTATTACTGAAATCTGTTAGCTTTTATATTTTAAATCATCCGATAAACTATTTTTCTTGCTTTATACGCTGGCTTTTATAAGCTTTTCAAAATTTCATGTGAAACTGTTTCCCGAGGGCTTCTATATAGAAATGGACAGACGGCATCCAGCAATAAACGAATAAACATCCCCAAGAGATGTCGATCAAAACGAAAGTATTTCTATGTCCATGTTACTATAATACAAATAAAGCTCAAATTGCAAAATTATTGCTCGCGAACAGTTGTTACTTCTGGAAATGGGCTTCTAAGTGGCCGCAATGGGCGGTACGTAAAATTTAAGCCGTAACATTTTATCTGCGCGAAAGCTTCAATAAACTGACCTATGAATTTTTTATGCTTCCATATTTTTTTATGATGGTTTTTTATGTGACTTTATAAACAATATAATGAATTGCTAAATGATATTTTTTAGATACTTTTGTTTTTCCAATGGAATCTTCACTTTCTCTAATATCTATTCTGTTATATATTATCGATAAAGTAAAAAAAAGCTATAATGTACGATACAATAGACACAATATTATTTTACTAACGAGTACTTAGCGAGACGTTAAATCACCCAGGGAAACCTAAGAATATAATGATATACCCTATATTACATTCAAAGATTTGAATTTTACACATATGTATGTATATAGATTAACTTCAGAAACCATAGTTATTTTACAACACTCAAGCAATTTATCGAGAGCAACATTCGTATTCATGTTTCGCAAAGCATGTGTAATGTGCATCGTTAATCTTATGAGCTGCGAGTCAGTGCGACGTGGTCAGACGTTTTGTACGTTATTCACGTGAAAATTTTAAATTGACGCTATATTGAATTTACAAATTATATTTGAATTGTCTTTGAACAGAGGTTTTTTACGTGCCCGATTAACTGGTGAAAAATTGCCAATTAAACATTTTCGATATAACAATACAAATTATAGCCACGAATCTATTAAAGTAATTATTTTATTCAACTTTAATTTTTCAATATATTTATTGTTCATAAAATATCAAATAGATATCTTTTAAGGCGATTATAATATTATTACCATATTTCGTGCGAAAGAAAGTAAATTTTGCCCATGATATCATGATGAAAGATCGTACAGACTAAATGACCTTTTGAGTACGTCCTCCTGACGCGTGCCAGACATGCGTGACACTTGGAACAACGACGAGTATGTGCTAGATACGGCTAAATTAGAATCCTGTGACAGGAGGCTCTACCCGCCCGCTGCGCCTACAAACTGATAATTAAAAACTAATTACTAAAATGGCAGAGCTTTACTTAGTATAGGCACTTTCACGTATTTTTATTCTAAATATTTACAAACTTATCTCACTTTAAATAATATTGACTATTTAAAAGTTCTTTTAAAAGTCTCATTGAATATAGATAAATTTCATTTTATACAAACATTTAATGGAGGACCTATTAAAAATTTGGACCTTTCGCTTAGCAACTGTAACCAAATTAAAGTCAAATATATCTTAATCTACGGGGACTACTTTATTGCTTTAATACATGACAATTTACCTCACCTACATAGTTTAGCCATCACTTTCACGATCAAAATTGACATAACTCTGGCAACTTGAGACTTACAAATTGAGACTCACCCAATATGTCTAATGACCTGTAAATGACTGATCAAGATACGTAACCGCACTGGCTATAATAATACATATCTTAGGTACTAAAATGTCTTTACAGGTTTATGAAGCATTATTTTTAAAGTTTTCATTAGATGTTTAACTGGCATATTAAGAACTTATTCAGAATTCAAAAATTCAGAAGCTACATATTTTAATCTATGCAGATAAATAAAATTGAAGTGTCCGTTTGTAACGTCAAAATAACAGCGTTTTACTAAATGCATATAAAATTATATACGGTACTTATAAGAAAAACATATTCTTTTTTAATTTTTGTGTGTCTGTCTGTCTGTTTGATCCGGATAATCTATGAAACGGCTGGACGGGACTTTCATTGGAAGATAGCTGATGTTATAGGGAATAACATATAGGATTTTTGAAATTTGGTATGGTGATAGCTGATTAGCCGGGTCAACATATAGGATTTTTACCGCGGAAAAATATCTAATTTCTGAGAAAATATACAAAAACTTCATTGTAACAGTATAACTAACATGTAAAGCCTAAGAATTTGGTTTTCGGTCATCTGAACGCGGGCGGAGCCGCGGGCAGTGCTAGTTACAAATATAAATACCCGTGACTGGAGTACAAACATTCAAGCTCATCACACAAATGAATCCCCCAGCGGGATTCGAATCCGCGACAGCTGGCACGGCAAGTAGGGACACTACAAACTGAGCCAAACGTATCGTCAAAAAAGTACATACACTTCAACTTTATGCTATAAGTGGTGCATGGACATTTTCTTTAGAAAACATTAAAAACTAGGATAAAAAGTTAGAGAGCAGCAAAATTATTACCAATATATAATAAAATATTTAATGAATATTTATTTTGGTTAAGAAAGCCTTGTGAGAATTCAGAACACAAAGTTATATTTCACAGTACTTCCTTGAAACTCGTATTGCATAATACTGAACAACAGGGAACCCGGTACCCGTAATCTCAAAATCGCCACCAGGGGATTTGCGGCATAGAAAGTTATCTGAGATCTTGACAGCATGACTTCTTCTCTACAAACAATTCTATATCTACGTACAATAGCATCGTATATTCCTATTGGAGCATGGGAGTAAATAAACAGATTAGTTGATACTGTATCTGATTTTTGGAACAAGTTTGAATATGTTCGTGCTATTTTAAATTCGCTAAAAAGACGTTAAAAATCTAAAATAGCTTTGGATTTAATACTACGATTGCCAAATATAATATTCCTGTAATTTACATTAAATAAAACTGCTGATTTTCATATGAATATGCACTTATTATTACCCGTATTTAGGAGTTTCGTTTTCAAAAGTTCTTTACTTTCATTATTCTCCATTGTACGAATTCTATTGATGCCAAGAATATAGTAGAGTGTAGAATTTATTTCATCATTTATCTAATAGCTTTAAAGGAGCAATTCTTGTATATTTATTTATATATACCGGCGATCTCGGAAACGGCTTAAAGGATTGCGCTGAAATTTGGTATGTGGTGGTTTTCGTGGTCGAAAAATCGATCTAGATTAGTCTAATGTCTGGGAAAACGAGTCATTTCGAGTTTTCATGCGGTTTTGTTTTGCATTATTCTACGCAAAATATGGTCGCTATTTTGCACGCTAGGACATAAGTATACCACAGGTGTCTGAGTTCGTATCCCGGTTGGATATAAAGTTTTTACTTTAATTTTTATTGTATTTATTCAAATTTATAGTTTGTTTTTTTTAAATGTTTTCTCAGCCAAAACTCCGAGCGAAGCTCGGTCGCCCAGGTACTATTAGTTATACGCCTAAATCTATTTACTATCTTTCGATGAATCCATTAAATACTTATATAATCTCATATTGAAAGCTTTTGTGGTACTGTTAGTAATCTCTGATAATGGCAAGACACGTGTACTTGAATATAAATGAACTATTAAAATGTTTACAAAGATCAGGGTTCAGGGTTATTAGATTATACTAGATAGAAATATGGAAATATATATTTTAGAAACGTAGACTTTGTACTATAAATAATTTGGCTATATTTAATAAATAAATAAAATAAATATGTTGGGACATTAACACAACCATCTAGTTCCATAGTAAGCTACGAGGCTTGTGTTGTGGATACCAGATAGTTGATACACTACACATATATAACTTTAAATACGTACATATTATAAATATAAACACCTATGACTAGAGTACAAAAAATCGTGCTCATCACACAAATGAATGCCTCCAGCGGGACTCGAACCCGCGACTCACAGCAAGTAGGGTCACTACAAACTGAGTTAAACGTGTCGTCAAATTAATTCAAGTAATAAAATACTTCAATAGTAAATGCGATGTATTCATGCTTTCAGTAAAGCTTTATCTTTACTCTTTACTTAAACCGGTCGGTGAAAAAGCGAAAACAGTTCGAATTGTAAGCACAATGACACGGCAGGGGTCGTGATGTGTCCCGCGATTAGTGTGATTTGTGAGAGTTTAGAATGACTAGCAGATTTACATAATGTCCGTATAAATCAATCTGTTAACTTTTTAGGACAATGTATAAAATCAATACGTTTTAAGCGCTAAACGCATATATAGGTAATGGGCATATTATTTTGCGACCAGAGTAATTATGAGAGTAATGACTTTTATTTATTATTTGCGTTTTTCTGTGTTGAAAGCATTTTATTATTAACTGGATACTTTTTAACAGTTAGTACGAAATACTAATCTTTGAATTTCTCTGCTTTTTTGTACTATAATATGCAGGTATTATACATATAAACCTTCTTCTTGAATTACTCTAACTATTGCTGAAAACTGCATTAAAATCGGTTTAATAGTTTAAAAGATCTAAGCGAACAGACAGCGGAGGCAACTTTATTTCATACTATGTAAAGATTGTAATTATTTTTAAAAATAATATATTATTATTATATACATACATAACGCGTTTAGAAAACCGACTAATGTGGTTTCAAATCAGGTTTAGCGCCTTTTAGATTTTCATGTGCGATTCGATGAGGGAAAAGCAGCGTGACAGTTTTCGAAAGAGGCGCGAAGTCCATCAACCCGCATTTGGCTATTGTGGTGGGCTATTAATATAAGTTTCTTAACATGGAGGGGAGGCCCATGCTCATTAGTGAAACATTAACAGGGGACGTTATTATACACTAGAATTGCCCGCGGCTCCGCCCACGTTCAGATGACCAAACACCAAATTCTTAGGTTTTACATATTAGTATACTTTTACATTGCAGTTTTTGTATTTTTTCTCAGAAATGAGATATTTTCCCGTGGTAAAAAGTATCCTATATGTTGATCCGGATAACCAGCTATTACTATATCAAATTTCATCAAAATCTCTAAAGTGGTTTTTCCGTGATGCGGTAACAGACAGGCAGACAGACAAAAATTCTAAAAACTTTGATTCGGCCTCTGTATCGAAAATAATGTCTATTTTAATAAGATTTTCCAAAAAATATTTAATGCTGTACATTAAACTAAGCCGATCTGTATTTGGCTTAGTTAGAATTTTATTATATCAATAGATAAGTGATTTAAAAGTAAACACAAAAAAACTTTATCTTTGTTTTTAATAAAGTAAGTCCGTGCGAATGACTATAGGATCAATATAGCGAGCTGTGTAGCCTGTGTAAACCGCCAATTATTTCATTCAATTTCATTAAGCTGTTATTGCTGCAAGCTCTTTTACGATTTTCTAGTAAAATGTGCGAACAATACTTGAAAAGTTCAATTTTATTGTTTTAAATCAGTAATAGCTTTTTAATGTAAGTAGAACATACACGTTCTTTATGTCAGTTGTGGTGAAGATTGTAGTTAAAACTAATTATATATATATATATATATATATATATATATATATATATATATATATATATATATATATATATATATATATATATATATATATATATATATATATTATATTTTAATTAACGACGCATTCATGTTGGCCTCGTTGAGTGAAGCGTTTTATAAAATCACGCAGTGAATTATTTCAGTATATTTTTTTATTAAATTATGTAATTAATATTAAAGGTTATTATATTAAAACTTTTTAACAAAAAAATAAAAACCGACTTCAAACTAAAGCACTAAAAAGTAAAAAATAACAGATTGGTAGTTTTCATTTACTATACATACCTAATCAAATATTTTCGAAGTCGGTGTGCTTTGCTTTGTATGGGCTGGCACCAATTTCGAAAATATTTGATTAGGTATGTATTTAATAGGTAGGCTTTAATTACTTAGCCAAAGCACACCGACTTCGAAAATATTTGATTAGGTATGTATAGTAAATGAAAACTACCAATCTGTTATTTTTTACTTTTTAGTGCTTTTGTTTGAAGTCGGTTTTTATTTTTTTGTTAAAAAGTTTTTATTTATCCCTTTTTAGTGTAGACAGTAGTAGCAAAGTAAGGATTCTAACGTTTTAGGCTTGTCAAATCATACAAAGTAAGCCCAAACTCAAAGTATCTACTATTAGCCGTTGAAGAGTTCCACCTATCCACCTTCTGGCCTTGCCATCAGATCAGGTCAACAACACCGAACCACAGTACTATCAACGGAAATAGAAATACTTGCAAAGTTTCAAGTCAATATGACAATTAGAAGTAGGTTAAATTCATCATTAGCTATTTTTCCACCCTTAGGGGTGGTATTTTTTTTTGAAATTTAAATGGGACCAATCTGGAAGTATACCCTTTCAAACAAAACAAAAATTGTCCAAATCGGTTAATAAATGACGGAGTTCTGAGGTAACAAACATAAAAAAAAAACATACAGTCGAATTGAGAACCTCCTCCTTTTTGAAGTCGGTTGAAAACGTAGTCATCGTACAGTTAAATTATAATTAAACTAGCGGAAAACAAAAACAAACCTATTCCACGGGAACTGTACATTTTTCGGGGATGAAAAGTAGGCTATGTGTTATTCCAGACTATAATCTATCTCTGTGCCAAATTTCATCCAGATCCGTTCAGTCGTTCCGGCGTGAAAGAGTAACAAACTTCCATACTCACAAACTTTCACATTATAATATTAATATAGATTTTGCGTTATAATACAATATAAACGCTTACTATACCAGTTGCTTGGGAATCTACTTCTAACTGTAAGCTATCACGTAGAAATACAATATCTGTAGTGCGATCTGCAGCCACAGTTATTGTTTCCGAAACTAATAAGCCACCTTCGAAATACTTTTCCCATATAAAGAAAATAGGACAAGCTTGTACTATATAGTTTCTTCCCAAACTGTGTCTTATTACTGACGCCGGAACGGCTGCTATGTGCGATACCAAAATGTGGTAGATCGTTTGGTTGGGTTCCAAATGATACCGACATTTCTTTGAAAATAATAAAAGATATTTACTAGACCAATTGTTTTTCTTTTTTATGAACTAAATAAGTGGTAAATAGGATGAACAGACAGTTTAAGTAATATGTTTTAGTAGTAGGTATATAAAAAATAACCATATATCCTCATAGACACTGCGCAGCCATCTACTATAACAATTTTGTCCTGCATAATTTTAGGTATTATATTACAATTATTTAAAAAGGTCACTTTCAGATTATTTAGAGAGACCAGACATTTCGAAGCTCGTTCGCCCACTGTCGAATCCGGTTAGTTAGAATGCAGTTCACATGACAAACGAATCGTATTAGTACTTAATAAGTAACTTTGGTCAAACAGCTGTCATTTATCGCAGTTTCTATACCTTAGTCATCAGATTTAACAACCTGTGGTCAGGAGTTGCCGGTAACGGCTCTGTCTGTATCTAGATTTATGTTTTTAGTGGCTCGTTAAAATAAGAACCCGACACGAGCTCTTTATTCGGCACTGGTACCTTATAGTAGCTGTAAATCAACGTAATTGGATTTCTTTGAATTCATATGTTCTATATACTCAATTCTCAAAGTGCTTGCTAATGTACCTTACCTTAGTTAATTTATTTTGTCCGCCCAAATTATTCTCTTTAGTAATGCCTGAGACTTGTAAGGTAAGAGATTTTAGTTGATTTGAGGCCGTAATGATGTTTAAAGTATTCTGGACAATTAAAACTAAACATAAGAAATACAGCTTTCGCTTTTGCTTCTCAAGTTTTAGCTTCTCAAACTGCATAGTACAATCTAACTTTCCATGTTTGCTTAAATTTTAACAGGTGTTTGCTACTATACCGTTATTGTGTAGTAAGAATTTATCCCCACACTATTATGTTGTGCGAATAGTCGAACTAACAAAACATTTTCAATTAGGAAGCACCACAGGCGAGCATACATTGTATTCAAAAATGAAATATTAAAGCGACGCTTGCAAGGCTCTACTTCAACCACACCTGACCCACTTACCTAAAAAGGGTTTTTCATTGTAAAAGTTAGTAAAGTGCACAGTTTGTACGAGTTCCAGAATATTAAGGATTTATTTACGACAGCGTTTTCGATTACAGTTAATAATTAGATACAAAAATTTAATGAAGGCAAATATTTATGTTCATAGAATTGTCACTTAATGCGTTATTTCTAATACAAACAACCTTCAAGTGTAATTAATATCTTATATGGATATTTGTATGTGTATACATATGTGTATCCACTATTATGTAACTTATAAATATTTTTCAATGATAATGTTAATATTTTAACTGTTAATTGGTGTTACCATAAAAAGGAAATAGACATTTATTATTACGTCGTTCTACTCTCATTTAATTAGCAACATAGCCCACTAAAGCAGCTCTGATTGATCTAATATAGAGAACAAAGAGGCGTATTTAATTAGGTTGGTGCGAAAATATCTAAAAGAACAAACAAACCTAACCTTTGGCAAGTGGTAAACAAATAGGAGCGTGGACATGAGAGTCAAAGCCGTGAGGCGTACGCGCGGCACCCTACGGAAGGATGTCGTGATGAGTTTATCCCCCGCTCTCTCATCCCACTGAACGTTGACTGTTCTATTGCACGTGACAGATAACTTATGATTTACAATTTAGTATCACACAATGATTAATATATTTATTTTAATATTACTGTCCTTAAAATAAAGTTTATTGGAATTTGCTAGTTTAAATTGAAATAATTAATTCTAAATTACAAAACTATATTATTACTGTTTTCGGTAACCATTAGTTTTACAGTTACTTATCAAATTATTGTAATTCAAATAAACATGTGAACCAATGTGAACGAAAAAAACACGAAAACGAAGCAAATATAGAATAAATAAATAAAAATGAAGGAATAAGGAAAATATTGTATAAACATACTAATCACCTAAGTAGTTTAGTATATTACTACTGGCCAAGAAAAACTTATTGTTAGTAATGTATGTATAGAGTTTTATACTGCTTTGACAAAGAGGATAAAAATAAGGTGTACATAATCTATACATATAATAAAATTGTAACTAAGTCCAATCTGTACATTAAATATTTTTTGGAAAATCTAATTGGAATAGACATTATTATCGATACAGAGTCCGAATTTATAGGTTTTAGAATTTTTGTCTGTCTGTCTGTCTGTTACCGCATCACGAGAAAACCGCTGGGCAGATTTTGATGAAATTTAGTATGATGATAGCTGGTTATCCTGGTCAATATATAGGATACTTTTTACCGCGGGAAAATATCTCATTTCTGAGAAAAAATACAAAAACTGCATTGTAAGAGTATATGTAAAACCTAAGAATTTGGTTTTTGGTCATCTGAACGTGGGCGAAGCCGCGGGCAATGCTAGTATGATATAAATAATAGGTAAATACTATTTTACACGTAGCACAAAGGGGAGAACAAGAAGATACAGATTCCGTCAAAGGCTTGCAGTGAATAAAAGCTCGTTTGCACAACTACTCATGCGCTAGTCGGTCATTGAGCGTTTATTACCCTACTGACCGATCTCGACATGCCGACTCGATAATTACACCTTGTCATTTTGATCGAATCACGGACATTGCTACTTTCAAATGTATGTTTAGAATGTTTGAGATCTGTGATGAAATATATAATGTACAGTGTTACGTGTTACACGTTTATTCCAATGCTGTAATGTGATTTTAAATATACGTCGTAATTTCTTCATTCTATCTGTTTCTACCAAGTTAAATCATTAATGTTTTAGAAACATATTTTAATGTTCCTTCGTACTCAGCAAGCATCTTTAAACAGATTGGAAATGTTTGTAAATTATAATAATTTATTATTATATTACTCATTTCTCATTAAAAGTTCCATTATACAGCATGTTTGTACACAGATTGAAGTAAGCCATGGGAAATTATATTCCTACATGTCATTGCAGCAAGTACTGCGAGTTGCGACCTGGATGGATAGTTTATTTGACCTTAATCATGCCTTAATAATATGCCTTTTTATATATTATAAAGAAAAGGTATAATAGCAACTAGTAACAAGGTTAATGAAAATTTAACGATCCTCAGATATCTACTACTTCCTATTAAATTAATTTATTATTGCTTTACCTAATCGATAATATTCTATATAATGGCAATAAATATTTGTTATAAACTACGAATAGATTAATACTTGATTTCGATCGGTATTGTTTTATTTTAGATGTCGATCTTGAAGGATTGTTGCAAAATGAGTTTTACATGATTGCTTTAAAGTTTTACATCGTGTGAACGAAAGTGTCGCAACATCGGCTGCAAATATTTGCGAGTGGCGCTACCCCAGGTGTTATTAGCTGGTTTTATTCGCTATTGTATAAGCTAAGCTTACGTGGATACCTGAATTTTATAATAATACTTCTATTAAATCTACTATCAAATCGCAACATATATTTTTTTGTAACCGTTATAATATATGCATAAAAGAGCAATATTTAAGTCTACTTTATAGAAAATTTTATCGAAATAGCGTTTTATATATTATGTAATTTCAATTTGTGCTAATGTCACAACATTTTTCGAATACACAGCTAGTGAAATATACGTATATTTTTATACTCTCCATTATCGTACTATAAATAGGAATATTGGGTAAATAAGACATGGATACTGAAACAGTTGATCCAATATTATAAAAATACGCACAGAAAGCTATATATGTATGTATTACATATCTGCAAATATATCACCTTAAGTAATATATGCTTTTATCACAATACATGGAGCAGTTCTCGTAATAATATAATTCAAAACGTCCTAGAGCAAAGTAAGGAAGGGTAACTACTAACTAGTATTTTACATACTTGATTGTTGATACAACTGACTATGTAATCAGTGTTAAATTGATTTATATGATACGGTTTGAGCTTAATCTATCAACATATGACGTAAAGAGCCAAGTTAACAAGATATTTCTTATTTATGTTTAAACTATTTTATATATAATTAAATTGAATTAATATTTAATTAATTTCAATTGTTCATGCTCTTATATTTTCTAATTAGATAGAATAATATGTATATTTTTCCATATTTTAGAAGCACTTTCACTACTAAAATTCACATTGAAATCTGAAAAGAAAACTTGGACTTGTTTGTTGTAATAAGAAAGGTATCTCATATTTAAAATTAATCATTTAAATTTTATTAATAAATTATACACGACCATCGCATCTAAGAGTACTTATAAATACTTTTAGTTGGCATAATATGTATAGAGTTATTAACAGAGGGTTTAAAGACTGCCTACGTTCCACATTAGTTTACTCCAATTGTGAAATGATTCCAGTAATTTATTATTTTAGATAGTTCCCTTTACAGATTGGTTAATAGCCGGACGCCTGCACCTTTCCATTGCCTTTCTCTTTACAACAATAGCGTATGTTAATTCATCATTAGCATAGGCACTGGTAGTTAAAGATTGATATGAAAAATTGAGAATATTAACATTTTAAATACATGTTCTGTAAATATTAAATAATAATAGAAATAAAATGTACTTGCTATTTGGTAAAGAATAATCTTTGGACCTACTGATCGGTTCTAAAAAGCCTTTTATGAATAGGAAATCGTAATATTACTGAGGCTTAAGTTACAAATGCTACTTTTATTGACGTATCACGCGAGTGGAATCGCGAACGAAAAAAAGTTGTCTATACATATAATAAAAGTGTAACTAAGCCGAATCTGTACATTAAATATTTTTTGGAAAATCTTATTGAAATAAACATTAATATGGATACAGACACCAAATCCATAGTTTTTAGAAATTTTGTCTGTTTGTCTGTCTGTTGCCGCAGCACAGAAGAACCATTGGAGGGATTTTGATGAAATTTGGTATGGTTATATCTGGTTAGCCGGGTCAACATATAGAATACATTTTACCGCGGGAAAATATCTCATTTTTGAAAAAAAATCTACAAAAACTGCAATGTAAGAGTATACTAATATGTAAAAAATAAGAATTTGGTTTTTGGTCATATGAACGCGGGCGCAGCCGCGGGTAATGCTAGTAGAATATAAAGTACTAAGTAGATGTAGGTAGCTAATATCAAAACCTAAAATAACCTAATCTCGTTCCATTTTCAACTGGATTATTAAACCTTATCTATTCATACATTGATCATGTCGTTTCCTTATTTTTTGTGTGGTTCTATTACTATAGCAAAAAACTGAAAATTAAATTGAGCAACGAACTGAAGAAGATATATCAAATGTGTGAAAATGTAAATAAATAAAAAAGATAATAAGGAAACGTGTTTTGTTTATAATTATAAGCATATATACGAAGTATTTTCATATTATTTCTTATTATTATAATCTTTTTTATCCGTATGATGTATTGTGTTAAATAAAAATGGCTTAGTCTGTAAGAATAAATTCAAGGCTATACAAGATATAATTGTTGCCGAATTATTATAAAAAAATATAACGCAATTCATAAGGTATGGATTTTATATAATTTATGCAACGAACCTTCTATCCAATTAAAATCAAATGAAAATCGTTTCCATTTGTCGAATAGTTTCGAAATTATTTCGAAATAAAAGTTACCAATATGATATACAATAACATGAAATGAAAGTTATATAAGAAAACCATTGAATTCAGTATTAAATAATGTATTTAATACTTTATAATTATATTTTGTCAATTTGAATGTTAACTTAACCTATATTTAAAGCTAAGCTAATTATAGATTAGTAGCTCAAGCTGTACTTCAGAGGAATCTAGCTCGCATCTAGGTCTAGCATAATTCAATGACCTATTACGCTAGTTGTATCATCGTACCAGCGACCACTTTCACCTTCCTTTTAAAGTTTTGCTTAGAAATATTAAAATATAAATGTGTGTAAATGAAAAAATATGTATTAAAGTGAAATAAAATTAAAAATGACTTGTTAATAAATTGATATGATTTATCAAAAAATATTATACTTTTAAGAATTTTTAATTACAAAATATGTAGTAATAACTTCAGAAATAAAAGAAATTAAAAAAAAAATCCGATAAGCATTATTAAGCAAACTAAGAGATTAGACATACATACATACATACGTATTATTTATTATATTTAGATTAAACAAGACCTAAATCCGTATATTTATTACAGTGTTGAAAGCTTACAGAGGTCGGTTTAGTTACAGTCTATCAATTTTATAAACGCAAACATTCAACATTTCAGGTGGCTGGACTTAAGCAGTGTCTCCAAAACCGGCTGATAATGGCCGAATGACAATAAATGGCATACCTACTTGTAAAGTATAAAATAAGTGGACAATTACAGTAATATTTCATTTTGTTTGTAATATCGTATTTTAGCTTAATGCTTGTCGAAAACAAATTATTCGTTTGGGATTTGTATAATTTATATTTTAGTGCATAAATATTATATATTACCTACACAAATACGCAAAGATAATGCCCCAAATGTACAGAGGTAATAAATCATAGATTCACCAAGAAATAAGAAAAAATACATATATAGATTGTTTACATCTTTGACAGACAGTTCTTTTACTCCTAATAAAATAAGCAGTGTAAAAATGCTTTATACATATATATTTCTATAAATAATTTAAATATTTACAAGAACTGAAAAGAAAGGCAATGCTGTGCACACTATACCTAGTAGCCAGTTTATGTTATCCATTTCAAACAGCGAACCTCACGTACTGAAAGTAAAGAACGTCCACGTTTTTACTCCCCTGTGTTCCATTAGTCCAGGTGCAAAATTATGTTGGCAGTCATCTAAATTTTCATTACGACCATATAATACATCTCATATACACGAAAGCATAAAGTTTTACCAATTTTTTTAGTTATTTTTTCTTAAGTCTTGCAAAATTTAGTTTATACAAGCTTTATACAATTGTAAAGTGGCTAAAAATTATTATTTCTGTATGTTTTCTGTAGTATGTTTTAGTTTGTTTAGTTTGTTTGTAGTAAGTTTTCTGGTAAAAAAGCATGGTTTTTGTTCGTATTATCCTCTTATATATTCAAATAATGATATCCTCCGTGCATAAAATAATACTATAATATATCTACCTATATGTTTATTCATGATATGTTAATAAGCGATCTAGAGCTGTGGATGTTTTTAATTTTTTATGGTGAATTTAACCTTGAATGAACTAACTAATGGCTATCCTAATAAAAAAATATATTTAATAAAATTATTATAAATATCTTTATTATAACATCTGAGATAATTATTGATTGAATATATATAACTACAACTAGTATTTCATTAAAAATGAGTACCTACTTATGAAACAAAAATATTTCATTACATATATTATACTCTTTTATAAAATACTTAAAGGTGTTCTTATATGCTTGTATATACATATAAAAGCAGCAGTAATTTTCAAGTTTTCCCCAAGGTCACTCACATAATAAATATAATATGTACTTTAGAATTACATGTAACGCCTGTTTTTACAAGCCTTTTTTATAATTAAGTTTTGATTGAGTTAAAATTTGCAATATTTTTTACAATAATGTTATAACGATGTAATGTAATATATTATACTTAATCCAGAGATGATTAAAGCAGTCAAATTAATTTTATCAAATGTTTTTCATCACAAGTTCAATGAACTTTACGTAAGTATATTAATTCCACAGATAATACTGTGAAGTAAAATGGCGTGGAAACTAAAGAATAAATTATTATTGATAATTTCTTGAAATTAGCGACAAAAAACGATTAAGACCAAAAGCGAAATGATAAGTACATGAATTTTGAAATGTACCTAACACGTTAGTATTTAAAGTACGCTCCAAATGAGTTGAACAGCTGATTACGAGCAATTAGTGAAATATGTCATTTCGGTAAAAAATATAAAGCACATTTAAAAAGTGATGGGCTTACAGTAAATCAAAAAACCATATATTACAATTTTTAAAGTCAAGTCTGTTCAAGTTCTTTGACTACAAGTCAAAACTCTATAATACGTTTGAAAGAAATGTAAGCAGTTTTCTTCAGTCCCTAAAAGAACGAGTAACAGAAACATAATATAGTTCCCCTGACTATATAACTAGTATTTATTGTATATTCCCCCCACGACCGCAGAGACGCCGGCGTGTCAGTTAATAAAAGACTTCTTAGAATTTAAATTAATTTCTTAGAAATTTACCTGGAGGTGAAAATTTTCGAGTTTTTGAGAATTATACCTCATATAATTTCTATACAGCATTGGAATAAATTGAAGGCCATCACTTAACACACATCACTAATAATAATAATAATAAGAATTAATATCAAATGTCTAATATTAATTGTCACACAATTTTGCGCACACAATTTTATAGGTTTGATGGGTAAGTTTCGAGGGAGTAATCAGAAGTTTTAGAAAGAATTGCTTGATTTTGAACAATGTTTGGAGACTCTATAGTTAAAGACAAAAACACTGTAATATAATACATCAATATCTTGTTTATGAGGATAATTTTTCTATAGTAAAAGTCTCTATGTAGATTGTGCAGTGTACACATATGTATTTATATATATCCTCCTATTTTATATATATACGAATTTAAAAAATGTAATGACAGCCATGGTAATTGTTTTTATTTTTGTATAAGCATATTATTTATTGTATTTGTATCTGATGTTGCTGACGAAATGACCTGCTTATATGTAGTTAGATTACGGAATAAGAGATTCGAGTACCTACATAGAAGGAGGTTTACAACGTTAGAAATGACTAATATTTGACAATCTGCGACTTCATAATATACAATGTATTTGAATAATATTGTTTTATACATTCTTAGCATTTATATAGATAAAAACCACAATCTAAAGTTTAAAGTGAAGTATTTACTTCTATAAAACTACGTAAGCATGTTACTCTTCGAAGCGGAATAATATATATTTTTAATTAGTATACATTACCACGTTTCCTGTAAAGTTGAGTAGCACAAAAAACTTACCTGAAAGAAAAAATAAAAATTAATCATTTATAATTCATACCTTCTTCATTTTAAACTTATTTATTCTGTCTATTTCGCATGGAAAAAACAGGAAGCATTCAAAATTACAACGTTGCATATATGTATTATATATATATATATATATAACTAATGGGTCATCGATTAACATATACCAGTTAGCACTATAACTAGAACAAAATAGATGCAAAGGTAAATTTTAGCTTCGTAGTACTATTTGTAAAGTTGTCGCAATTTCATTTAAATGTTTGATTAATATTTCACTAAGTAATTAAGGATTTCAACTTAAACTAGGGCAAACCAAGCAAATACCGGTTCAGGCGGATAAGTCTATTAACAAATTTGATCAATATTTTAGGATAGCATAGTTGAATAAGTATTCCAGAAGCCAATTTGAGATTGAAGGTTTTGAAGCAATAAACGGATTATTTGAAGCCAAGAGAAACGATTGACTCGGATTAGTTGTATAACAGTTGGTACGGTACCAAGCCAATGATGTGAAACTACCGGTTAAAGATCTATTAATGTACCAGAATGATATACCATGCATATTCATTATAATTGCATAGTTGGATCTAACTTACATATCTAAGTATTTCTTTGCAGTAAAGTCACCTACAAATTAGATTTTGTTTTTGGTATTAAGCACTAAATAATGCGATTTGTATTACGTGATCGTACGTAAGTGGCATAGTCTTTATGGTATCTATTTGTATGATAGAATTTGCAGGATTCGATTTTCAGGTAATATTTCTAGTGGTGTATTTGCGTGATTAGTGTTAGTATTCATTTTAGGTATTTTTCTGCAATAGCCAATTATTTCTTGTAATATGTATTTTTAATCAAAAATAAGTTAATTTTGCCCTTAATAAACTAACAGCTTTGCTTTGAAATTACCGACAAACATGGGCGGTGCGCGTCAAAAATTTATGACAATGCATGTTGAAACCATAAATCATACAGCATTCGATATCGGCGAGATCAAGAAGTGTCTTAATCGATTGATCTGTGTTGCGTTATGCTGATAAATATCTCTAATAGAGTTATATAACATGTTCATGCTGAGCTCCGTTTATATTGCACGCAATACTCAAATAAAATTTCATTTAAGTTTACAAAAGTAGGTACTTAACAGATGTACATTATACGAAAGTGTTACTGCAAATTGTTATTCTGTTGTAAGAGTAAATGTCAAAAATTGTTAGGTTTCCATATCTCAAAAACAAAAACGAAATAAAGTGCGGGACTTATATAAGAGATACGTGACCCAGTAGTGGAAGTATAGCCTAAATGGAATCTAATTATAGATTTTCTAAAAAAAAATGAAAATTTTAAAGAAGTTTAAATGCATCATTTTACATGTTAAGTGATTTAATGTAAGTACTGCTTATAAGGAATACAATACTGTAAGTAATATAATAAATCCACTATTGATTTAAAATGCATGCTTTAAAATGTATTAAAGCAAATATATGAAAATGTCTATAATTTCGAAAAACACTGCATATAGAGCCTTACTTATAGTTTAAGAATTTTATTTAATACCATATCATTTTTATATTGTACAGAACACTTCTTTACGCGAGTCAAACTCGCATTTGACCGATTTGTTTTATATTAGTTTTTATTAAAAGCAAAAATCTTTAAAATCTACATGCTGTAATGATATTTCTCTACAAATATAAATTGCCCTTTACTTGAAGACTGTGAGAGAGTTATGTGTGGTGTGACTGGTTTGAGGATAGGCTAGTGTATGATTGCTATATCTTCATAAGTGGGTCAGTGAAGTTTTGTGTCTGTGGTCTTGTTGTGTTACAAAATGAGTTTATTATGTTGACAACTAAGTAATAGTTACTTATGACGTAAAATAGTTTTTAGACTTGGCGATCATTACTTAAAGTTTTTAATACATTAAATAAGAAATGAAGATGATTAACTTAACTTTCATATACTTTTTTAAAACTTTCAAATTCATGAGCTTTAAACAATAAAGCTATATTAGTTACAGGTAAAAACAACAACGATAACACAAATAAATATTCGAATAAAAATACTAGGGATATTATAATATGAATTCGTGTATTATTTTCGACATTTGTGCGATTCTCAAACAAAAGCAATGTATCCAAGCGAAAATTACAAGTTTCCTCGTCCAGGTGGCGATTTCAATCACGATGGTCTTCTTGTGTAACGTCGCACGTGCTACTTTTGTATTGTATAATAGATAGTACAAAGAAAACAAAGCCTTATGCAATAAAAAATAAAGGTCAAAATTATTTTATATATGTATTTAACGGAATTCTAAAACCTACATTGAATAATGCGTTTATCCATTCCCAATATATTTGAAAGAGGCTTTGTCGTTGAGGATTGTCCAAAATCTTTATTATACTATAGTACTAAAATAAATTATTGATTAACTAGCGGACTCACGGATTGTTTTTGGGATGAAAACTATCCTATGTCCTTCCCAGGGTCTCAAACTTCTTACAAAATTCCATCGAAATCGGTTCAGTAGTTTCGGAGCCTATTCGGTACAAACAAACCAACAAATCTTTCCTCTTTATAATATTAGTATAGATTAACAGTAACAATGAAAACTTTGTATGAGACTGTTAAGTAATGTATTTTCTATATAAAGTACTCTTTACTAACGTATCATATATATGTTCTCTTTGAATATATTATACAATTTGACGAAAAATATCGACGCAAATACTTTTTAGTGCTATTTATTACACGGTCTTTTATTATTACATAGTTTTAAATTATTTTATAGATTAATCATTAATATTTAATTCAAATAAAAGTATTCAACACTATTATTGAGGTGCGTTTATATCGTGATGCATATCATACTAACTATAATTAGTCTTGCAATTTCACAATAGTTATTTGTACATATGGCAATTCGATGAAAAATTTCCTTCATAGAATTTCATTTCAAAACCAATCACTTTAGAATGCATTGAATGCAAATCATTTTCAAACTCGTGGGGCGCCTGCAGTAATAAAAACAACCGAACAGGCACATTTATCATACTTAAAGGCAAGGATTACGAAGAATTTGATTTGTTGGACCTAAAGCTCGCAAATATGAACAAAAGAAGTCATAGGATTTATAAATTGGCAAAAAAAACAGTATTTCTAAAGAGTTTTCTGATAGTACTTGCTTTAGCATGCATGGGATGTAAATTGAGTTTCTGAACACTGTGGAAAACGTATCTACCTGTAATACTATAAAAACTGAAGTGGAATATTGCTTATGTACATACAAAAACTATTAAAAATCTATATTTTTCTGTATTTATCATTAATACACAGTCTTGTCTTAATTTTATTGGGACCATAAATGATTTCTGTAAACTAGATACCAATATTTACCTTGCGGAAACGAAGATTTAACAATACAACAGAAAGATCAAGCTCTATTTAGCGCTACTGACCCAATTTGGAATAAAACTTGCCTTGGTGGTTGCTATTCTGTAGTTAAACGATATCATCAATATATAGTATACTTTGTAATATAAAAATATTTTTGTTTTTTTTTCTAAATTTTAACTTGAACATATTTTAAATATACCTACCTGTAAGATAATCAAAATGAAAGATATTTCATAGATACGCTTTTTAGAGTAAAGCTTGACAGCACGAGCTTTAATTTTCTTTTCTAAATGTTTCCTTATAGAACTACGGGTATGATTAGGGCTTATATTTAGTGAATATAGATGCGACTTCATACTAATGAAGGTGCAGCCAAAAGCAATTCTTGCTTAGTAAAAGTGTATTGTAGGTTTGTTTTTGGTAACTTTTGCATTGAAATTGATTAAGACAGGAAATGGAGAGATATATAGATTATTTTAATTCTGTAAAACAGTTTTCGTGAGAAAGTCGCCAGCTGCGGAAGATTACTAAGGTTTGGAACCTTAAATCTTAATATTTTAAAATAAAACACTTAAAGCATTAGGCACTTATAGCAAAAAAACTTTTAAGATATTATTAGAGAGTCACAAAATCTTGCTTGGAAATATATTTTTTTTATTTAATCAGACCGCCTAGCTATGTAAGTAGGAATCAGCTTGGGCCACATCAAATAATCAAATGCATTAAGGCTACACTAATCAACCCTTTGTATATTTCTTATCGCAGTACAAGGCGTCTATTCAGTTCCGTATCGGATGGACGGCATCTAGGTTAGATTGATTCGCGGCTAGCCACGACTTAGCCCTAGGTTTTAGTCGCATCACGACACTAACCTGGAGTATTTGTGTTTGACATAAAGTACAATTTATTTTATATAGATTAGTTGAAAATATTTGACTTATCAAATTAATAGCTTTGTTGTATACTGGAGGCCATTCATTCTTAACTAAAATATTTCCTCTGATATCCTATGGGAATCAATGGATATACCGGGATAAAGAGTAACATATCTTACTCTCCAGACCATATTCTCTATAGAAGTATAAACCAATACAAACTTAGCAGTACTACTCAGTTATTAGCAGGGATTCTTACCTCTATCTTCAATAGACTTCAAAGCAAAGTATAGGTTTCAAAATTTCATTTTAATAAAGGTAATAAATTTAAAACACTAAAATTAACCTTCAAAACCTCATCTCAACGTTCATTCCAACCCATTTAACCGTAACAGTAAATATGTGCTGAAAACTATCACGTTACTACGAATATAAGTTGAAGTCTCATTTAAACTTCCAATAAATCTCTTATGAAGTTTTAAAGGCAAGTTCGCATATCATGAGTACCTTTTTATAATTCACTAACTTAGAACAAAGTTTAAATAACAGAAATATTATTTAAGTTTGTAATGAAATGAAATTGAAATTGGCTGCGGTTTTGCGATAAGACTTTTGAACTGTTTGTGCTGTCCGATGAAGCCACTGCCATCAGCAATTTTTAAGTTACTTCACAAAGTAAATCTTTATCCTATATGTAGTATAATAATTCTTTTTGAATTACGTATTAAAAATTAGTATAAGTAAGCTCTACTGCAACTATACTATATATTATTTGGTTAGACAAAATGTATGCCATATATCAAACTAGATTTATGTTTGTAAATATTGTTATTAGTTCGTAGTGCTTATAAAGTAGTTTATTCTTAGCCGTCATTATTCTCACATAGCAAATATCTGTCTATATAAAAAAACAGAATGAAAAAATGTACAGCAAAATAGAATATAATTTGCTTAAAATGCTTAAAACTTAAGCAAACAACAAAAGAAATGTTCAAAAATTAAACAGTTAGGTTTTTATATTTAAGATATCGCTTTGTCATAAAGGCGTATAACAGCCAGAGCTAATGGTATTATTTCTATCGGTTCTAGTACAGTTACTGATGGCATAACGAATTCTAACAAATAACTATTTATTTGTCTTTGCTTAAAATACGACACTCTACTACGCAAATTTATTTTATATTGTAATATAAAAAAATATGTCAAAATATTAGGTTTTGCATTATTGTTAATAAGTTACTTAAAGAGTTCTCATTCATATTTTCATATTTTGTAATGTTTTTGTTGTTTTTTATGACGTTTCTGATAATCTAACTTTGGTATAGTTACTTGAGAGCTTAAAAGCTTTATAGTCGTAATTATATCACATATATCTGTGTGTATGTATGTATGTATCTTCTAGCAGGAAGCATTTCCTCAAAATATTTGAGCAAATGGAAAAAAAGGAATGAATGACGACTCATACAATGTTCGAAGTAACTGTTCACAAATTATTATATTATAATGAAAATAATTCAGGTAACAAGTGCGAAACACCTGTTTTTGTTAACGTGACTCCATTTCAAGGCTGTGTCAATCAAAACGTAATAGCTTACTAATATAATTAGATAATAAGTAATTTAGGCTGTCTAGACTGTTGTCTACTTCACATAATAGATATATCGAGTATCTATCTATACTAATATTATAAAGAAGTAAAGATTGTGAGATTGTGAGTTTGTGACGTTGTAGGGGGTAATCTCTGGATCTACAAAACAGACTTAGATGAAATTTGGCAAGAAGATATTGTGAGACCCTGGGAAGGACATAGGATATTTTTTATCCCGGAAATCATCCCTTAAGAGGGTGAAAATGGGGATGAAAGTTTGTTTGGGAAATCAAGCTAGGAACGACCCCGAGCGAAGCGAGGGTGAGTCTCTATTTGTACATAATATTAAATAAGAAAATTAGATTTGGTTTGTTAAGGGCTCAATTTATTTCAAAAATATGTTAGATACTCTTATAATAATAATTAATATTATTGTTAGTAGTCCTTCTCTCCGACAAAATCGAGAAGTTTTCTAGTTAATAACTTTACCAATTATAATATTATAATGAAAACTTACCAATTAAATTACTCTTGTGCTCTACGAATCTAAGTATAATTTATTATCAGTATACAAAACTTATTTTTAACAGAACAAAGAAAAGAATGTTATAGGATTTCTTTCTTTTTTTAAAGCATCGAGTTTCTTCGCGGATGTAAGATAAAAATTATCGAGACATTTAAATTAATTGTACGTTATTAAAATGGTTCGAATGTACACTATCTATATTTTAATTTTCTTTAAGCTAATCTGACCTTATACTTAATGCTATCATACATTGGCTTGAGGCATTTAAAATTATATTAATTACACTATAGGAGTTGTATCGTAGCCTTTAACATCTAAATGGAGCAGTAATTGAAGGTTAAATTAAATAATAATGTAGTTATGAAGTCTCATATTATAGAGTGAATATTGTTCGTATCGAAATAATTTAATATTGCATTATATAATGTATAACGAAATTAAAACTGTTATAGATTTTTTGCATACAAACATATATTATGTGGGAAAGTTATAGACTGGTTTTTATTTCGATAAAATGAAATATATTTTTGTGGGTATAATTTGCATAACTAATATCTTTAAAAAAATACTGAAGGACGTGTTGTGCATTTGCACATATTTTGATGACCGTCTATACAGTAAAAATCATTAAGTCTTGTTGTTAATTGTTGTTAATGCCTTAATTTAAACGATATAATATCTAGATACGTTGTGCCTGGTCAATAAATTATGATCAAATTGTACAAATGTTTGGTCCAATTATTACTAAGGTTAAAATATTGGTTCAGCTTATTAACTTCACGTTATCTCTGTTTAAGTGAGAAGTGATCGTACGCAACGATTTCCCATAGCAACAATGGAAAGAAACTGCGAACAGACAATGAACTAATAACCGCAAAACACGCCATATTTTTTCAATTTTTAAATATCAACTTTTATTACTATAACAAAAATAATGTTATTTATCAGAAGCTGTAGTACATATTGACATGTTCTGCTCGCACCTCATATCAACAGTCGCTCTCACAATTTATAAATTGACAGTGACCTGCGTGATAACGATCGGAGGATTTGTAAGGTCGCATAGCAATTTATATTGCGTAGCTATAAATATGTTTCGTTGTTTTTTTATCGAATACTAGCGGAAAACGCGGCTTCGCTCGCGCTAAAACTACAAAAAAGTCTCTTTGGGTTTATGCTATTAGTAATAACGTATGGAAGTCTCCCCGATTTATTGACATTTATGATTACTGCTTCGCTCCCTTGGGTAGTAGTTTGAAGATATATAGCCTATAGGCTATAGCCTCCCCAATAAATATACTATCCAATGCAAAAGGAATTTTTCAAATCAGATTAGTAGTTCCTGAGATTAGCGCGTTCAAACAAACAAACAAAAAAACAAACAAACTGCGCCTCTTTATAAAGTGCTCTTTATCTTGAAGAAGTTCTAACAAATGAGGTTCACTCTGTTTTATTTACGACTTTTGTTAAGATGATTTTTTATCCAAAACATAATACTTTTTGTAATTTCAAGTGAGTCCATCCAGCGTAGATATCAGTATAAATAAAAAAAAAACATAAATATCTCGTTCCATAACACGATGTCGTTATATATTTATGATGACGTCAATAACCGCCCTGGAAATAATTTACGATAATGGGCTCTTGACAGGTTCATGGCCAGGATTTTGAGTGAATAAGTCACTTAGAAGCCCAAGGTACAACCAAGGTTTAAGCTCGAAGGTATACTCCGGGTACCTGGTTACCTAAGTTATTTAAAATTTTATTTGTAATGATTGACAATATCAGCGTCAGATGTTTTTAGTAAAAAGTTATGATATTTTTAAAATCTATGATTAATAATAACTAATAACAAACAGTATTTGCGCCACTTTAAGTTTGCTTTTGTCTACTTTCAGCAACTAGGTAATGCAGTTTATAGAACTATTTAACCAGAAGTTTTGGCTTTCTTTGATGATATAATATTCTTTTAGGAACGTGGCATTTACATACTAAATGTTTATAAACTTAATAAAAACGTAGTGGTGTGTACAAGTTTATAAGAAAATGAGCGAAGAATATTCCAATTTTTTACCAGCCGTTTGTTTTCCACTGCTGGGCAAAGGCCTCTATCTTTTTCTTCTGCTCTGCTCTATTTCTGGTGATAACCTGCCAGTCCTTTATAATAAACATTAGCACAGAAAAACACGTATTTTGCATGAATTCGAAACGTTTTCAAATTTTAGTTACGTGGTTCACATTATTCATGAGACTAGGAATTTGTTCATAAAGTATATTGTTTAGTATATCATATTCGTAGTTGCGTTCATTGAAATATTTGAGGACATTCTCCATAGGTACCTACCTGTACTTTTAATATAAAAGTTATGTATGAATGTTTCCACGAAAAGCACTCTACAAAGTAATATGACATTTTGATAAAAACATATACGTTCACAATCCACATGTGCAAATTTTGCCATAGATAGGAATCTTCAAAACATTAAAACCTACCTTATATTATTTATAGAAATCTTTGTATATATTTTTAACATTAATTTAAGAATTAGCTTTTAATTTTATTTTATATACTAATTATTCAAGTAGAAATTGAAGTTTGAACTCATGGGATGTCATACAAAAGGTGATATTTCCCTCTTTGTATAATGGAAATGGTTGTCGCCGGTAATAATTCACACTAATGGAGGTACTTGACAAGTTCAGGGCCGAACAAGTGTTGAGGGTTGCTTGCCTTTGATATGGCACCTTCCGTAAGGAAGTAAATGCATTGAATAGGGTCTTAAACTTCTGCTTTCGAATATGAAAGTAGTTTCTCTTTGAGAGGAACACCAATGTGGATAATGCTTGTGTTTTATTTGGATTCATTATATAGATAGAAGAGTGAATATTAATGTGTAATGTCTACGATGGTTTTGTCTAATGTATAGTAAACTGACTTCGATTTATCGTTCTTGTTCTATTACAAAATTTATTGTCAATTCTTTTAGTAATCTATACATATAATAAAATTGTAACTAAGCCGAATCTATACATTAAATATTTTTTGGAAAATCTTATTTAAATAAACATTATTATCAATACAGAGGCCGAATCTATAGTTTTTAGAATTTTTATCTGTCTGTTACCGCATCACAGAAAACCCACTGGAAGGATTTTGACGAAATTTGGTATGGCGATAGCTGGTTATCCGAGTCAACATATACGAAACTTTTTACCGCGGGAAAATATCTCATTTCTGAGAAAAAAAACAAAAACTGCAATGTAAGAGTATACTAATATGTAAAACCTAAGAATTTGATTTTTGGTCACCTGAACGCGGGCGGAGCCGCGGGCAATGCTAGTTATCAATTAAAATCATTATATTCAACATAAAGTTACATTTAATTATGAGTTTTAGTCCATAGAAATTGGCGTGGCACATTTAGCGCGTTCTAGTTAGATTCAATTACGTTTAATATAAATTGTCGGTTTTCACAGTTAGGTCACTAATAAATTTTGGCCAAGCGCAACGCAGTGACTCCCTAGGGAAATTATCCTTACATTATCTATGTTTGGCCAGTGCTAAATACTTGAATTTATTTTATATGAACAGAGATAAATGAGGTTGTAACCTATCTATTATTTTTTTTTTAAATTAAGATTTTTTTGGAAAGAAATCTTCCAATTAAAATAACGTTAGATTCTTCTAACTTATTCAAATTAATTATTTAAAGAGCTATGTTGGGAGATTCTAAAAATGTAACTGGTAATTAAATTATACTTCTAAGTATTTGAATAAATAAAGCTACAAGCTCTTTTGAGAGTTTTAGCTGTTTTTACAGTATTATTTAATTTGTATAATGTGAATATCATGAAAGTAATTTTATTACATTGTCCATATATAATGATGAACGTAAATAAAATGTACTTGTAAACGATACCAGTATGTACAGTAGCTTTTAATAAAATGAACTCCACTTAAGTCTGCTTAAGCTCTAAAAGAGGGAAATAGAATTTTCCACTGACAAGTAAAAACTCAATAGCAAAATGAAGATTGAACAATATCTTTTATGAAACAATAACGTTAATGGAAGTAGGAAAGTTGAGTGTTCTGGGAAGGCAAACATTTTTTAAACTTATTGCAATAAATGTACTTCTATTATTCAAAAGCATGTTTTCTTATTGTAAAACTTTTTTATCAAAGCATTTTGCAACATTTTTATATTCTAAAAGATTTTTGTATATCATGGGCTAGCAAATATTTAAAAAAATATATATTTTCATAAAAGTCATAGTTATAAAATACTAGCGTTTCACCCTCGCTTCGCTTGGGTTTGTCCCTAGCTTGCTTTCTCATACAAACTTTCATCCCCATTCTCACCCCCTTATGGGATGATTTCCGGGATAAAAACTATTTCACTCCTCCACTTTTCATATCATGAGATTAAAAAAAACTTATTTTAGTAACAAAAAAAATCTTTTAATTTTCTTCTATACAAAACTTCCTGACAATGACAAAGAAAAAAAAAGAATTATCAAAATAGGTGCAGTCGATTTGAAGTTAAGCGCGTACATACATTTCGGTGATTCATTTTTATTTATATAGAAGATTTTAACTGTACGTGATACTTTTAAATGGTCAATTCTTTAAATATATACTTTACATGTGCAATGCATATGCAATGAAATACTAACAAAAGTGAACCATAAGATAGCCTACTAAACTTTATGTACGGTAAGATTACGTATATCTGTAAACAAAACTTTAATCCTTTGGACGGCGGCTTAACCGCGTTCCGGCTTGTTTTACACAAATATTGTAACTAAGATAACCTTCAGTGGGTTACTTACATATTTTACAATCTTAGTTCTAAAAAATTTTGTTTTTTTACTACTAATAGAAAGCAGTGGCAAAGTAGAATAAAAGGCAGTGGAAGTCAATTGGGAACGAGCTGGCATGGTTAAACAAGTGATGCTAGTTCAACTCGGGTCTCGCACCTCTGATATTTTCATGCGCGAATCATTTTTGTTTTAACATAATTACAGTCTTTTGACTGCCGTTGAAAAAGGAAGAGAAATTATTAACATATATGGTTTTTGTGTAAATATGTTATATCATTTCACAAATGGTTAACTAGTTGGAACTTATTTTCCAGATTATATTTTTAATGAATCCCTCTGAAAGCCTTAAATTTATAAAAAGTTGTAGGAAAAACTTAAGACCCTATTATCTGAATATGATAATAATAAATAAATAAAATAAATATGTTGGAAAATTAACACACAGTACCATCTAGTTCCATGGTAAGCTGCGAGGCTTGTGTTATGGATACCATATAGTTGATACACTACACATATATAATTTTATATACACTCATATTATAAATATGAATACCCATAACTGGAGTACAAACATTCGTGCTAATGACACAATTGAATGGATCCAGCGGGATTCGAACCCGTAACCGCTGGAACAGCAAGTAGTGTTACTACAAACTGAGCCAATCATGTCGTCAAATAATGACAGGTAATTATAATTTGTTGTTGGCTGAGATGTATGATAAACGTTAGGTACGTTTAAACGGTTAATAGGTATAGATTTCTCAGAGTTGAGATATTTTTCCGCAGTAAAAAGTATCCTATATGTTGACCCGGATAACCATCTATCATTATACCTAATTTTATCAAAATCTGTCCATAGGTTTACTCGTGATGCGTTCCCAGAGAGACAGACAAAAATTCTAAAAACTACAGATTCGGCATCTATATCGATAATAATGACTATTTCCAAAGATTTTCCAAAAATATTTTATGTACAGATTCGACTTAGAATGTTATTATAAATTATATGAATAGATAGGACTACATATGTACTGAAGAATAAAATAACTATTGATTTATGCGTTACAATATTTACGTAGTACATATGAGTTTAATGTTAAAAAAAAGGTTTTATTTGGAGCTGTATAAATCTTTATATATGTAGAGGAATAAAAATTAATATAAAACAGTAAGGAAAAAAATACGATATTGAAAAGAATTAAGTTACAAAACAAGCTAAACACTACATTCTTAGAATCTTATAGGTTAAGCACCTCTATGTTGGCTGTAACGGAGACGATGCCGTGTTTAAAAAGTTTGTCAAACAAAATGAATAATTCTAATAGGTGTCGACAACTTCGAGCCATATCTCTTGGATTTATTAAAGACACTCGAGAATAATAGATTCAATTACAATGTGTACTTTTTAAATTCGTGTAAACATACGAAACGATTTATAATCTTTATGCTTATATAGCTGAAAGTACATTATATTTATATTATATAGATATAGATAGTTAGGCTCAATTTGTAATGATCCTACTTGCTGTGCCAGCGGTCGCGGGTTCGAGTCCCGCTGGGGGCATTCGTTTGTGTTATAACCACGAATGTTTGTACTCCAGTCATGGATATTTATATTTATAATATATATGTATTTAAAGTTATATATGTGTAGGGTATCAACAATCTGGTGTCCATATCACCAGCCTCGTAGCTTACCATGGAAATAGATGGTGCTGTGTTAACTATTAATGTCCCAACATATTTATTTATTATTATGGATCTAGAATTGTGTTTCTTCTTTCATAAACAAAGAAGTATTTTTTCATTGTAGTAAGTTGGTATTTATATTTTATTTGAAATATTACTAACATATTTTTTTTCTTTATGCTCTATCCATGAAGATATTCTTTATCTACGTAGAGTAGCAATTTATTTTACCTATGAATAACATTACGACAGCTAAACACTTGCAAGAATGTGAATATACAACGCCTGAGGCGTTATATGAAATCAAATTTCAATTACATACTGAGCGTTTCGCACACATACGATGTGGACGTTTCAATTAAGGGGCAGGAGATAAAGGGCGAATTAGCTATGTAAGTGGTCTGACAAGCGACAGTACAGACTGACACGATGATAATTCCCGTGATTCGTATCAAGTTAATAGTACATTGGCGTAGGGAAATTAAATAAAGCCCTTACCTATATATACTTGCTTTTACGTACGTAAAATAAATTATAAGTATTTATATAGTACATAATATACACTGTATTTACCTTATATGAAGTTTATAAGAAAATAAGTTAATATAAATTAATTTTTAGTGTTTTTAATTGATTAATTTGTGTCTAGTCATATGAATTTATTGTTTTAGGCTGTTTAGTACCATGCATAATAGCATGAAAAATACACATAGTATTTAGAATATATAGGTATATTAATAGTACCTATTGAAAGATTTTAAGATTTGCTCACTTACAAATATATCTGTTTCAGAACTAACTTTCAAAAATAAAATCATTGTAATTTTCTCTAATAATTATGACTATATAACAACTTTGCCATTAAATACTTGTTATCATAAAGATTAAATTCTTAACTGGCTACCATAAAGAGATAATAATGATCACATCGGAAGTCGGTAAATAAGTTCAAAGTGTGGTAAATGCGTAATAGAAAACACAATAGGTACCTACTATGTATAAGAGCGTAGATACTTCTGGAAAATTTTATACCTTATAACGTAATATCATAAAATTTTATAACGAAACATAAACAGATTTGTTAAAAGACTTAGAATATAAGCTGCTTATTATAACATTAACAATGTTATATTATAGAGCTGATATTAATATTATATAATAGATTGTTAATAATAATAAATAATGATAATTCCCATTATAGGCCACAAATCCAAAAAAGCAGTGGTATCCCAGTGGTAACACGCTCGCTTGGGAAATCGAGTGAAGTGGGTTCAAATCCTGGGTCTCGCATCTCTGATATTTTCTTGTGCGAATCATTTCAAACATAATTGCCACTTGTCTTAACGGTGAAGGAAAACATCGTAAGGAAACCTGCAGGTCTGAGAGAAACTAGCAAATTTTCAAAAGACATGTGAAGTCCTCCAGCCCGCACTTGGCCAGCGTGGTGGACTATGGCCTGATCCCCCTCGCACTGAAGGGAGGCCCGTGCCCAGCAGTGGAACTTTGTGCAAATATCCAAAATGCAACACATAAAACTATAATTTACGAGTATATACATACTAGGTTTTTACTTTCCGACTGCATTTAATGTAATGGCTAAAATCTCTATCAATTAATGGTTAATATACAATCGTCTTATGCAGGAATAGAACCCGTAACTAGTCTTTTTATTACAACTTTTTAACTTAATTTTTTTTAATATTTATATCAAAGTCGTCCCAACTATGCATCTACGAGTACAATAAGATATCGTAAGTCATCTTAAACCTTATGTGCACACAACCAGTCCGACTAGAGATGACCTCATCATCAACTTGTTGTGACTAACCTATGATGCAATTTTATCTTTTTTATTCACATAAAGGTAACGTACCTTTATATCATACCACTTAAATATTTTTTCTTCGAACTGAGGCTAAGGAAAATTCAAGAAACATTTTAAATCTGGCCGCGTTATTCTTTTTTTCTTCAAAAAAATATAATATTATTGTGTTTAGACGAAAATTTAAGAACCTTCCACAGATAATCTGGTTAAAGCTAAATAATCCCAATTAATTGCTTGACAACGAATATAAATTATGAAACTTTATTCTCGAGGTACAAATTTTTCCTCGAAAGATTTTTTACTTGAAAAACTCTCTGGGGAAAATCATTATATTAATGGAATATTTTGTTAGCGAAATGATCTCAGTGGCGTAGTGTATATCTTATATGGCACTGCCTTCTGCCGCGAAAGCCGGGTCTTGTATTACCGCACGGCGTAAATTTTATTGACCATTTACACAGAGATTTACAGGACTAGTTGCTAGGTTCGGATATTGGCGAAATGTTTTAGAGTAAAATTTAAAAAAAATATAGCTATTCATGCAATAGAAATCTTGCAGTAGAATACAAAATGCAGGCTTTTAGGTCGAGATAAATATCAAGTGAAAAAAAATACAACACGGCTGTTCATAACGTTTCTATTATATGTATGTTTCTCACGTGTGCTATATCAGTAAAACTCTATCTTTTGCTATTAATGTTACATTACTAGTAATGTCAATCAGTAAAGTTTAATTGAGACTCACAAATTTAAAGATATTATTATCAATAGAGTGGTTATAAAATACTGCTCGCAGTTACATACCTTTATTATTTTATTTTATTCTTGTAACGTCACATTTTTTTAAATAAACAGTAGGCAGTGTAAGCAAATAAAACATTTTGTTTCAACCTTGAGGAAAGAAGGCTATAAGCGTGGAAAGACTTAGATAAGAAATATAAATGTAGATAGCGAAATGTTATTTTCATCTAAAAGCTATTACTCTAATTATTCTGAAATACACAAAAAGTACCATTTCATTATCAAATGATAACGCGAAAAGTAAGAGTTACAGAAAATATATATACATATATTTTTAAATTTAAGTTATCAAGACATC
Organism: Brenthis ino; assembly: GCA_921882275.1. NCBI lineage: Eukaryota > Metazoa > Arthropoda > Insecta > Lepidoptera > Nymphalidae > Brenthis > Brenthis ino. The sequence goes on from OV170232.1 coordinate 4,508,055, forward strand.
TGCAATTATGATATACTACCTAAATTAATATAAGACAATAATAAAAATAATGATGATTAAATTATACAATGAAATATTAATGAAGGGAAAAATTTACACTGTTTCAATTAAGTATAATCTATACTAATATTATAAAGAGGTAAAGTTTGTGAGTTTGCGACGTTGTAGAGGGTACTCTCTGGATCTACTGAGCCGATTTAGATGAAATTTGGTAAGAAAATAGTTTGAGACCCTGGGAAGGACATAGGATAGTTTTTATCCCGGAAATCATCCCTTAAGGGGGTGAAAATGGGGATGAAAGTTTGTATGGGGAATCAAGTTAGGGATGAACCCGAGCGAAGCGAGGGTGAGTCGCTAGTAATCTATATATATGTAGTAATATTACTTCAATTTTAACTTTCACGCTTCGATCAACAATACTACTGTTGATCGAAGCTTTCACGAGTAAAATGGCTCTGACATATAAATCAATAAGGTCACATAAAATTAGGCTCGCAAAAAGTTATTGCTGTATTTTTTTTTTTGCTGTCGTCATTTGACATTACCAAATATAGGTAAAGTCTTGGACTGTATTTAAATTTAGCAAAGTTTATTAAGTCGAGTTGACTTCAAGTATTTCTCGTTTGCAATGAGGATACGAGAACAGGCTTGTTATGCAATGGATAAGCTTGCTTAAGAGAAAAAAATATTTATCTTTGATTTAAAAAAAAATCTTATTTATGGCACAAATTAAAAATACGCGTAACTATAATATATAATGAAGAATATAATATATTTATTTTATACCAGTTTTAACTTTAAAGTTATTAAGCAAGAAAGCGTCAATGTTAAAGAAGCAGTTATATTTTAATTTCTTATAAATAATATCAGTTACTTTAGACATTTCTTTGGGTAAGAGGTAGTTATAAAATTTGTATTGGAAATAATATATTGCTGATCAAAGTTACTTTAGTTTTGAAGAAAATAAACGTTAAAGAACAGTAAATGAAACATTTTGAAGAGTACCAATTGAAAAACAGCAAAGAAGACAAGCCCTGAAACTATGCGTAAGTGTTAAATAAATGTAACACATAGCGATAAACATATCATTGTTTCCACGGACAATGAATATGATCTGATACTTAGTATCAATAGCCTATAACAGGTAAGAAGCGGAAAGTATCGCATTCGTTATCAATACATATTGATTACAGAAACTCTGAACTAAAGTTCAACTTCTATGAAGATATAACGAATGTTGGATTTCAATGAGCAATGCGTGAAGGTAAAGAAATTGTTCTCATGTAAATTATATGTACATATACGAAGTTGTAGACGATGCATAAAATTCTTGCATATCTTTAAGTTAATACTATATTCTAGGTCTTTAAATAAGTGACGCATTATGTAAAAATGAAATAGTATATAATTAATTATAATAATTATTATATTATAAATAGCATATTATTGCAATTATTGTAAAGCAAAGAAAGTATAGAAAAGAAAGGTTTTAGGTGAGTATTATTCATAAAATGATAAATTTTTACTTCAAACTTTCAAAATATATAGCTGAATACCTCCATCTTAGGGTTCCGTACCTGAAGGGTGCCAACGGAATCCTATTACTAAGCTTCCGCTGTCCGTCCGTCCGTCCATCTGTCAGAGGGTTGTATCTCATGATCAGTAATAGGTAGAGAGTTCAAATTTTCACAGAGTATGTATTTCTATTGCTGCTATAAAAACAAATAATAAAAATAAATAAAAGTACAAGAAACATCGTTTTACCGTTCGTAATCGATCATCGAACTTAATATACTACATACATAGCGTAAAAGTCATATTAATAAAAATTACGTGTATGATGGTACGGAACCCTTCGTGTGCAAATTCGATTCGCACTTGACTGATTTTATTTGAATCTGTTTAAAATAAATCAAGGTGAGAAATAATTTTGCAATAAAAAAAATGACACATGTACGTTGTGTAACTTTCATTTGTATTTAAAACTAAAAGGATAACTATAATTTCATCCTTGCACAATCTACTTTTACTCTTTACTTTGTCAAGGCCTTAAAAAGTAGTTACATTCAATGTTATAGCAAAAACTTAAAATTGAAAACTTTTTCTGTCATTAAAATGTAAAACTACGATGGGAATGGTTTGCTCATAATTCATGGAAATTGTCTGAGAAATATGCAGGCTTTTTATTTCAATTCCATGTAAAGCTTTGTACTACTCCATACTTAATCAGATACAATACTTGTATTTATGCTACCTTTATGTAGTTTTATTGGAGTAAAGAGCAAGCTTTTTATATAAAGTAATTAAGATTTTTATAGTATTTCTTACAAGAATCGTCGAGGGAAATTTTGTGGTGATCTCTTGCATAATGACATTAACGTTTAATTTATTAACAAATTGAAATTTAGGGCGCTTTAGATATGTAGGAGTTGGGAAATAATATTCGTATGACAATTGACTTAAGTCATGGTACGTAAGTTTTCTAAGCTAAGTTAACGTGCATAGCATAAACATTTATCATATTATTATTAACTAGCGACTCACCCTCGCTCGCGGGTTCGTCCCTACTTATGTTTTAACGTTTAGTATAGATTTCTCGGAGATGCGATATTTTTCCGCAGTAAAAAGTATCCTATATGTTGACCCGGATAACCAGTTATCATCATACCGAATTTCATATAAATCCCTTCATTGGTTTTTCTGTGGTGCGGTAACAGAAAGACAGACAGACAAAAACTCTAAAAACTATAGATTCGGCCTCTGTATCGATAATAATGTCTATTTTAATAATATTTTCCAAAAAATATTTAATGTACAGATTCGACTTAGAATTTTATTATATGTATAGATTTCGCTCTCTTTGACATATTATGCAGCATTCTTATATTATTCCAAGCTTTTATTTTTACTACGTCAAAGGAGCTAAGCCAATAATTATATTAAAGGATTACGTTAATAATATTAATATATAACCTTTTTATTAAAGTTGGTTAATGGTAATATAATGGTAGCATTCAATGCATGTAAGACAAATATACATGAGATTTCTTTGAAGCAACCCAATGATATGTGGCTCCATTTACACAATACCTAATCTAAAAGCTGACCTAAAAAAGGAGTTACAGGAGAACACTCTAATGCACCTACGGAGTAAGTGCTATTCTTATATCTAGGCCATCGCCAGGCTGCACGCATGGCAAGTTTTTGTTCATCTCTCGTAACTATGCGATTTTCTTCACATCACGAATGTGTTATGCATTTATAATTAGAGCGATTGCAGATAATGCGATTACTAAGAAATTGTTTTACAATAATACTTTGGACTTTGTTTTGATGTAACAAAATGTTGGAATGAATTGATTTATACATATGTATAATAAAATTCTGAGTCCAATTTGCACATAAAATGTTTTTTTTGGAATATCTTATTGAAATAGTCATATCGATATTATTTCATTATCGATACAGAGGCCGAATCTATAGTTTTTAGAATTTTTGTCTCTCTTCTGGGAACGCATCACGAGAAAACTACTGGATAGATTTTGATTAAATTTGGTATGATAATAGCTGGATATCCTGGTCAATATATAGGATATTTTTATTGCCGAAAAATATCTCATCTTTTGAGAAATCTATACTAACCGTTAAAATGTACGAGACTATAAATTTGCAATGTACACTACATTTGTTTGTTAAAAGATTACATTTCTTTTTCATTTTATATACTCAGAGCGGGATCAGGGAATTAGTTAATGAAAATTGACACATGTCGAGCAACGAGCACGCACATTCACGTCAGGTAATTTGTTACCACCATTATAGCCTAAAATATATAGGATACTAGCAGAACCCGCGGCTTCGCTCGCGCTAAAACTACAAAAAAATCCCTAAAAAGTTAGTTTCATACAAACTTTCATCCCCAATTTTACCCCCATAAATGATGAATTTCGAAAAATTCTAAAACACATATTTATTTAATTTTATTTAAATAAATATAATTAGCATTAATACCAAGTTTCAAGCAATTCTGATCATAAATATTTTGTTGGATTGTATTATAACTTGTTTTCCCATGCGAATTAGGTAATGTCCCGCGGTGAAAAGTGACCAATGTCACTCTCCAGCCCTCCAATTATCTCCACACAAAAATTACGCCAATCGGTCACTCCGTTTCGACGTGACAGAAGGACAAACAAACAAACACACTTTCACATTTATAATATTAATGGATGTTCTACGAATAAATAAGACTTATTATTTATTCGTAGGATATGTTACAATACTTTCAGAAGTATGTATTTATATACCTATGTAAAAAGGAAAAAATATAATAACATAAAATATACATATATTTGATGTAGGTGATAAAACTATTTCACTAATAGAATGCTACATTATTTCTTATTCATAAAGTTACTTTTTATCTTGATTGATATATTAGATAACACATCTATGCGATATTATTACATTGAAAAAAGAAAATTTTAAATGAATCGACAGCGTGTGTTATTTTATTTAACTTACTTATGGAGACCGTATAAGTAGATACCTACCTATTTATGCTATGTACATAGGTTTTTATGTTTTACACGAGTAATCGAAACAAGTTTTTGTGGGAGACAATGCGGTGTGAAATTGTTTGCTTAGTATTTTGCTTATTTTTTTGAAAAATCAATAATTTTAAAACTTTGGATATAAGATTCCACGCGATCTCGAACAATGATTAAAATGCCCAAAAGAAGTTTTGGCTTCAATGACCTAATATTAAGGAACTTTAAAAGGCTAATATATTTAGTTCATTCATACAGATTATACCGAGAAATGATAAGAAGTATAATAAAAGCAAAAATCCATTAGAGGTTTTTCATGTCCCATCAATGTCAGTAAATGCCTAAAGCTTAATCCCGATCAGGATTGAGTGCTTTAAAATTACTATATTTTTTTTGTAAGAATTTCAATTACATTTGTTCAACTAGAGATGGTATAGCGTTGTTTTAGTTATCATTTACTGCTTTTTAAGGTCACTTCTAAACAAGTTATTTTATATTCCTTACTAAATTATTATTCTCAGCAAGAAAATGTAAATTTCTGATGTCTCTTGTAATCTTTATTCTAGACACAACTAGGGTTGGATGCGACATTTTAATCCAACTGGTCACATTTGTTGGATAATAAAAAGGTTAAGTTAGACGAGCAGTATGTAGAACTAAAGAGTAAAGTATTTTACGCTGTGAAACGTTCCTACACTATATGTGTCATATGGATCTAGTACAAGGAAAGCGTGCTAACTCACATACCTCTAGTTCTCTGTAGATTTCCGCTATTGCGCGGGTTGTTGCAAATGTTTCGTGGTATTTTTCTAAGACCAGTATAACTGCTCAAACGAAACGATTCTGTATTTTTCACTAAATGTAGGATTAAACAGGGATTTCATGCAATCATGCTGATATTTTCAAACATTCCTATGATTCAAATATTGGAGTTGAATCATGATTGATTCATGCAGGTTACATAGATTACACGGGATGTTTATACACAGGCTATGCGATATTAAACAATGACATACCCGATACCAGGTGGCCACCTGTAGATGTGCCGAAGTCACCACCGAAAACAATATACATACATATATTAATATTTATAATTACGTAAATAATTTTCATAATATGGCAAGGGTTGATTAATTGTTATTATATATGGAGATATAAGTAAGGTTTTGGATGTCATAGGTACTTAAAAGTTATTATTATAGTAAGTGGCTTAATTATGTTATAAATATGTTATTATATAATGTTAATTTAATACATATAATACTTTTTATACTAGACGGTTGGGGTGAAATGGAGTATACAGACATATAGAATACAATACACATGGCCCTTACTTTGTCAGAGGTCGCTGGGTGTTGTAGCTAGAAAGAATTGTATTGAGTAATAGTCAACAAAGTGTTAGTGTTGCTAACTGCTAATACTACAACTGAACATAATATAGTAATTTAAAGCCATTGTGAGAAATCTAAAATATTTAAAAACATATTTTAGATTTCGTCTCTTTAATAGGTATAACTTTAATCCATGAAACGAAGCACCACACACAAATCGCCTTTTAATATTGTAAATCCTAAGTAGGTGTTCGATATTCAAACATAAGACGTTTTATTAATTGTCCGCCATTACGCTCAAACGTCAGTATGTAAATGGCGACCGACGAGTGAGTATCTTTAGATCGTTCGATTCGTTTGGCGTGACTGGAGACTGCGTTTAAGAAATTACTTCCATGTAACGGTATGTAGGAACTGGTTTGTATTGTCGAGTATGTTCGTACGCTGACGGCCGGTGATTTTTCCGAGGTCTTGAGGGCCCCAACAAATAATAGGTTGAGGCTCCGACATGTAATGCCGTACGAAAGATCGAATGTTCAATCGGAGACCCCAACTTTGTAAATATTTCAGTCAATATATTAACGTTACGGTTTCAATTTGATTGAGAGCTTCGATTGGAAGAAATAGTATAGAAAAATCTTTGTGATAATGTATTATCAATTTCTCAAAAAATATATATATTCATTTTTCTCTCCGAGATGCGGCAAAATTACATAAAAAATGAAGAATGTAAACGATAATACAGAAGGTGCGAAATAACGGAAACATATCGAGAACTGAGAAGTATCAAAATAAATCTGTCAAGTGACTTCACTCAAATCATTTGAACGCAACGTGCGTCCGTCTTACTTATACTTATTGCCAACCCCACGGTACCAGGAGCACATTTGCAAGGCAAAAATAATATGCATGAACATTGCAAAAGAGATATATTTATCGCCACACGACCGGATAGATGATGTTTTAATGTTGCATTTATTGCGATTTACGATTGTCGTCGTTCTCGTCTCGCCCACTTCTGCGTGGGCGCCCTCACTACCATGGATAAAAGTATACTCGAGCTTAATATTTTCCTTTCCTGTGTGCTTATTAAAGTTGGCTTTATTATCAGATTAACTGTATGTTTGTTTAGACATTTATATTTACAAGTAAATTAAGATACATGACCTGACTGTACTATTAAGATTAGTCTTAGATAGCGCTTAATATTTAGATTTAAAGTCCGAAAAATATTTCGCAAGACTTTAAACATACATCCAGCAATTACTCATCCCTAACATTCATTTTTTGTTAAAGCTCGTTTGTTGTAGCTATATTACGGTGAGGCATCATCCATCAAGGTAATCGCCGTTGTCTCACTATAATAATATGGAAGTAGATGCTATGATTACGCTTATTAGGTCATCCGTCTTTCTAATAGGCCTAGATAAAACCTCAAGCCCCATCAAGTTCTTAGTCAATGGCCATTGATCGTGAGACGAATGAACCAGCCCTCGCCTCAAGATTCTTGGCTTTTCTATAAATAACCTTGAGCTATTATTGGAATCCCTTTATAAAAAATACTCTAAAATATATATAAAGTACGTCGTGCTCATAAAATAATAAATACAAACTTAACTCAGATATTTTGTATTTAAAATTAATTTTTTTGCATAAAAGTAGCAGGGCAATATTAATATTGCAGCACAAAATAATGTCATTACCGCTCTATACAGCTGTTACAACTTATCGAGAAGCACCTCATAATTTTGAAGATACCATATAATAAAGGTACGGTCGCTAAGAGGTTTCAGACACTAAAACTTACGACAGAACATCGACAGGTATGAAAACCATTTTTCATTTGTTTATAGTATTTTGCTTATCAGTTTTCGTTCCTATGAGAAGTATGACCCATTTAAAGAAAACCGCTCTTACCTTGTTTCTGAACTGGCAGCTTCCCAATGCTACTTATTGACCCGCAAAATTTGACATGACCGCAATAATTGTACTCTGCTGATTTTTTAAATTCATTAAGGATTTTATTTTCAATAGCACTTTTGGTCTTCTAGCGGTAGTTGATACACTACACATTCATATATAACTTTAAATACATTCATACATATTATAAATATAAAAGCCCATGACTGGAGTACAAACGTTCGTGCTCATTACACAAATGAATGCCTCCAGCGGAACTCGAACCCGCGATCGCTGGCATAGCAAGTAGGGCTGCATACTGAGCCAAACGTGTCGTCGAACAAAAATAAAATATTGTTAATTAGTTACTTGGTAAAGCTGCTCATTGCTCAGTGAATAATAAATTAGGTCGTAAGCAGCATAGTTGCCTTACAAAATATTTTGAACTTTTGCAAATAAAAAATTAAAAATACCTACCTACTGAATTACTACCGGGATGAATGTTTTTGATTAAAAATATAGAGCACCCGCTAACCTGTTTTATCTTTGACCTATATTAGTGTACATTAGGATAATTGAGGTTTCTATTTTGTTTAGTGCTAAACATTTTTTTTAAGTTTTTAATAGAAATCGTTGTGGATACTTTGAATAACGGTTATTTCAAGTTAAAAATTTATAAGGACATCATTTAAAAATATTTGAAAAGAAATGTCTAAATTATAAGAAGATAATCAAGAAATATTTAACTCTTCATTTGTTATTATATTAACAGGGAACAGTGATTGTGAGAGTTTCATTGGAATCTTGACAAACAATGAAAAAGCTTCTGATTTGGGTCAATTTGCAATTCTTATTCTTCAACAGTATCGAATGAGATACATTTCAAGACTGTCATCGTCAAGATATTCGTTTTATTTAAATCAATGTAAAATTCATAAATTATATAATTGTATTTTATGTTGTCAATATATTCTAAGATTAAGAAATCCTTTACCTTTGTTCTCTTCTTATTATAATACTACAAATATTATAAACGTGAAGTTTGTCACGATGTATGTTTGTATGAATATATGATTGTTACTTAATCACGTAAAAACTAAGTACTCAACAAATTTTGATAAAACTTGTGATTTTATAAACGCTAGTATACTAACTATAGATACAAGATCCGTGTGAGGTAAAATCTCGACCTCTGACGGAAACAGCGAGTAACTATCTAGAATGCCTTTGACGTCAATTTCATTTAATTCAATTTTCTTGTTAATGGCTCCAAAACGTGCAACTTTAGCATAGATTACTTTGCCAATGTCACGTAGAATCGAGAAGAGATATGATTCAAATGCTAATTAATTGAGCATTAATATCATCAGATTGTTATATTTGAATAATAAAACCTGACTTATAAAAGAATAATTACGAAATTATAGCCAAAACAAATAATAAATATTCAACATTTTCTGATTAGAGGTGACCGTCTTGTGAACACAAATAATGTAAATGTATGCAAATAATATTGCTAACATTTTGAAGCAGTAGGCTCAGTGACGACTTCTATATAATATCACATTGTGTGAATATGGAATATGCGTGTTTTTTAAAATACAACAGCTTAAATCAGTATATAATTTAAAAAAATATCCAACAAACTTAAATTTAGTATATATATTTTTTTAATATTATACCGATACGAATATTTTGAACACCTGTCGTTTTGATCGCCGCTTGGCGTGACGTCAAAGTATATCATACACAGAAAAATGACGACTTTCGCTTAAGCCATAACTCGATAATCGCTGTGTCATATATACTCTGACGTCATATTCGTTCTGACCAATGGCATTGCGTTTCAAAAAATATTAGCAGGCTTAAAAGCAATAAAGATTATAAAAAAATATATTTCACCTTTATTAAAATTACACTCATACTTAATATGAGGATTTATTTCGATTATAGTATATTTATTATTTTTGAAAGTAACTAGGTCTTAACACATTTTAATCAGCGCAGCTTAAGATAATTAGAGTACCTAGGTAGTAGGTACTTACATATAGTACTGCAGTAGTCCCGTTTCAGTGTTAAATTATAAATAAACACATCAAACATTGCCGCATTAATTAAGCTCGAAAATTACTAACCAGCGTCATTTCATATTTACACCAGAAGTAACAATTAGGTACAAAATAACATTAATCCATATAGGGATAAATAAAAATGTACATAATGTATATATATTGTTATGTTAGTCTATTCGTAGGTTCAGGCCTCGTTGTTTCGTGGGTAATATATGCAATATTAAATCCTTATTTGTTTATTAAAGTACAATGCTACTTTACTGTGTGCACATCAGTAAAAATCTGACATAGCATCATCAAGGCAAGGTGGGTGACGCGCGTCTCGTATCCGATATTTTGAGATTAATTTAAATGTGTTTTATATGTGATTTTAGGTATTATTATTATTATACATACAAATGTATGCAGTAGAAGAAAACGATGATGAAGAAAAAATAAAGAAGTGTGATGGATTCATACCGATCTATCTTCTCTTTTTACGCATTAAAAATATTATTGCAATTTAGATAAGTCTACCTTGATAGCAAGTAGCTTAACGCCATTTTGGCCAGTTAATATATGTATTTTTTATAATGTATGTTATTTAGAAACAACTTAACGGTCTCTAAATGCATACTTTCAGTAATTCACAGTACCGTATGTGGTTTTGAAAGTGATCGAGTTAAGCAATAAAAGCAAACGCTTGCTTTATTTCAACTGTCAATAAAAAGTGAGCGTGTGAACCAACAGTCTACATTAATTTCATCTTTTAACTTTAATCTTTGTCGAGTTTACTTTATGATTATAATATATACATATATATATATATATATATATATATATATATACATATACATATACATACATACATAGCTTGATTTTACAAGTAATCTTTTGAATATGTACATACCATAGATTCATTATTTTTTTTACTAACAGTGATTATCAAGTAAAGTATACAGTAGCGAATAAAGTGGCTATGTTCTATTTTTATAAGTACTTGTACAACTATTGGGTAACAATTATATCAATATCAAATCTTAAGTATCACTTCACATTGACACTGATGAAAATTTTATCTTTGCATTATTGTAATATGTTTTATTTCGTATGTGCATATTAAATAGTGGGTTGAGAATAGAATATATTAAATTTCCTTGGTAGACTCAGTGGCTAGCATATACCTACTGCAGATCCAAAGATCTGGGTTCGAGTGCGAGTTGGGCCAAGTATTCTCGTAGCCATTTAGTTTTCTGTTAAGAAATTGTCAGTAACAACCCGAAGTGTAGAAGTTGGCAACTTTTCAGCCCTATGCCTTGGAGAGCAAGTAAAGCCGCTAGACCTGTGCTTGATTTCTCATCTCTCATGAAAAATTGTCGTCTATCAGAGTATGACAGTGACAGAAATACAGAATGTTCATGCACATTCTTGGGCACGCAATAAAATATCTCCTGTACACATGTTTAGTCTAAGTGAGACTGGCCGCGGTGCCGAATTCGGTCAAAAGGATTTTTTTGACCGAAAGGACATTTCTATGAAAATATGACATGAAAATGTTAAATGTTAATTTACTTTATTATAAATATAAATCTAAATAAATTTGATGGTAATCTTGTAACTCTTTATAACTTATGTAATTAGGCTAAAATTACAAGCGACAGATGGTAAGACAGCCTTACCAAAGTTAATTGTATACCAGTAATTTAATTTTTAACAAGTTCTGGAAACAAATCCACGAATGTATTTTCACTTAAGACTTTCTAAGCAATTTTCGGAGTAAGTAAACAAATTTAATTTAACTTCAAAATTTCGAGAGTGTGTGAGTATTATTACACGTTACTGCCAAAAAGTACAAAATAAATGATACATCGTTAAAATGTTTTGTGTAATATTACAACCGTAAATTACAAAAGTTTATATCTCAGTAATTGCTATCAAAATCGTATAAGTAAAAACTTAAATAAATATAAAGGGGTTTAAGAAGATTCACATTTTATTATTTTTACAATGAGAAAATACCGACCTTAGGCAAGGCGGCAAGACACTGCTGCTTGACGTCCCACACGAGCTGGTCGCGAGAGAACTGCAGACTCTTCTGCACGTTCAGCTCTGGCACGTGCACGCGCACCAGCAGCCAGCCCTCCTCCGCGCACTCGCCCTCCATTACTCAAGCCATCTGAAACAATAAGAATATTAAACTTTTAAACTATTTACTTTTTTCGTAAAATTTCGTTCACTTAGTTTTAACTAATATAAAAAGCTAGAGTTTGTGGTTTGTTAGCGTTTAAACATTAAACGCTCCAACCTCTTGAAGTAATAGTTCGATGTAAAGAATTTTATTTACATTTTATGGTCCACTTATTGGGGAAGGTGTTATAAAAAATATGCGGGCAGAACTGCGGGAATTTACGCTAAATTAATAATATCTATTGAATTTGTAAGGTTACATAAACACAGGATGCAAAATAATATATTATCAATTATCATAAAATCCCATTCACAGTCATTTCCTCTGTCTATGCCACAAGGTAAATATACTGAATATACATTACCCACTTCAGTGATTAGCATTCAGTAATTCAAAGAAAAGCTTCTTACGATGGTCATAAAGCCATACTACCAAGATATATATATGGTTTTTAATTCAATACATTATTGTCTATTCATTCCGAAGTATTGTATCCATAAGGGTTGCCGACAAATCGTGAGACGGCGGCGCGTCCGGTCTGACTTCTCTGAAGCTGGTATTACGAATTCAACGTTCAGTGGCGCCAACTTATCGCCTGTATTCTAGAAACAATCGCGCCGCCGTAATGCTAATATGGCGCCGGAATTAGGGTTGTAATTTATCTATTAGTAAACTAAATTCTGATAAAAATATATTTTCATTTGTAAAGCCTATTTGCTTAGTCTTTACAAATATGTATTTCCGTCTATATTAAACCTATTTGGTGGCCTAAGCGCTAAGTTTTCTTGGAACTCGATTGGTCAAATCATGATGATGAAGGTTAATATGGCTAGCTTAAGAACTACTTCTTAAGCTAGCCATATTAACTTTGATAGAGAAAAAAAAAGTTTCGTTATAACGACTTATAAGTCTCATTTAATAATTACAATGTGCTTATAATGTCTCATAAAAATAACGTTAGCAATGCACGCTGTACAATAGGGGTTTTTACGTTTTGGTACATTAAACTTCGATAGATTACGCTTTTGACGATAATTTTTAACCTTATACTTTTCTCTCGTTATAAACAAACACGGCACACCTAGCAACACTCACGTATGCGATTAGACGTGCACGGTAAATGTTTCATAAGCCTTATCTTGCCACCAATAGGTACCTCGTTGTGAGATAATGTACAAATCTTGTTTCCCTATTGTTATTTTTAGAAACCCTTTTATTTAGTCTCCGGAACGCGAACGTATTGGAGTGGAAATTTGTATTTATTTATAAAAATATATGTATATTTAAAATTTTAAATGGATTTATATGTATTAGACAGCTTTTGAATTAGATAGTTATATAGTTATAATATATACCTTATAACTTATGATGATAATATCTCTGATGATGAGTTTGTCAAAATCTTTACATAGTATAAAATGACGTCGCTACCACTGTCTGTTCGCTTATATCTTTTAAACTACTCAACGGATTTTAATGCCGTCTTCGTCAATAGATAGTGATTCAAGAGGGAGGTTTATATGTATAATACATGCCATATTATTACTATAATTACTATACAGAAAAGCCGAGAAATTCAAAGATTTGTATTTCATACTAACCGTTAAAACGTACCTATTGTGTTATAATTTAGGTTTCATTATAACATTTATAAAACAATTTACTATCAATGTAATAATGAAATATATCATTAGTCTACCTATAAATAAATAAGTAATTTGGAATTTTGGAGCAAATGAGATAATCAAATAGTAATAGGTACATACGTTAAGAAAGATAAAATAATGAATGTTCATTAAACAATTTAGGTCGCATTTAGATACGTGCAATAATGACAAATTGATAGGTTACGACTTACTAACAATTAGGGACGGAGCATCTCGCACTCACATCTAGTTATCGTTGTGAGAAACTTGAGATTCGAGTATTGATTATGGAATCAGTACTCATGGACGTTCTTTCTGTTATTTACATTGCGTAATTAACATATTATACAGTCTTATTATATTATATAGCCTTAAGTAATTATTATTTTAATTTTCCCCCATTATACTTAAAAGAAAAACAGAAATTGCTTGCTTGCAATAAGAATGAATGCATCTATCAGAACTTGTAATAAGTATATAAATATAAATATATATATAATATATTTTTAGCATAAACTATAATAAACTACTGTACTCTCTAATAACGTGTAATAACTATACTTTTTTTTTTAATATGCCAAGCACTGAATTCGATATTTTAGTAATATAGTGTAAACTATTTAAGTAAGTATGCGGCACTGAGAGTGGACCGGTACTTGGTATGCAGTTACCCTTTTTATCATATCAAGGATATTCAAGCTTTTAAAACACCTACTATAATATGTCAAAATATTAAAGTTAACTACATCTTGCATTTAAATGTCACTAGTAATGTGCAAAATATAATATACTACACTTAACGATAATTTTAAAAAATATTTTAAGTTTTTTGATCATCATCTAATTGGTTTTTATAGTTTTATTTCACTATTTATTGTACAATGTACATATATTTTTTTACTTCGATAAAATAATTTCTTTTATAATATCAAATGCTTTAAAAACACGTTTCTTTACATTGTAAAAACGCTGCATCCTAACGGTGACATTATCTATCAGATCTTATTGTCAAATTCACCATTTTAAGCTTTGCGAGTAGAAAAAAATTATAGGGGATTTTTTTAAATCAATAGTTTAAAGGGTTTTCTTGCAGAACTTGGTAGTAACTCGAATGGACTAAATTATACGAAATCAATCGCGATTACACTCAAGATAATTATGTTTTAAGTATTATTTTATAGATAAGTAAAATTTTGTCCTAATTACACAAGTATTAAAAAAAATTGTTATTATACGATAATCTAATATTATATAAATATCTCATGTCAAGGTGTTTGTGGTCGCACTCCTTCGAAACGGCTCGACCGATTTTCATGAATTTTTATTTGTGTATTTGGTAGTTTAGGTTAGTAGTTGTAGGAGAATAGGTCGTAAAGTATTTTTTCACCCTCCTACCCCCACATAAAGCCAAAGAGATTTTCTGTAGATTGGAGCGGGCGTGCTTGAGGTGTCTGCTAGTTACCTATCTATATTTTAATTAATTATTATTTCAAAAAGAAAGTTATCAAATTTAGAAGTAAAAATTCATTCATTTATTGGTACTTTACTTCATATAAGAAAAATAATAAAACAGAATCCTAAAAGAAAAGTATAATATTGGCTTCACCAGCGCAGTTATATTATATAAACGTTTATGTTTGTTTTAATTTCACACTTATCGGTAGATTGATGTAAAAACAAGCTCTCCATGTAATTTAATCGTTGTCCTTTTTAATTGGATACCTAATTGAATTTGATAAATTATTAAACACGATGAATAATCTAAATTGCCAATTAATATGAACCATGTATAAACCTTCATCGATCATAATAATCAAATATTAACAACATCAAACACGTTGGTGCGATCGTTATACATATAAGCTTACCTATAGCAAAAATTTGAACAAAATATTTTTTAAAGGACGAATTCGTTCTATAGGTACTCTTTTACTTTAATAAGTATTATATATACTTAATGTAGGCTCCTACATTAAGTATATATAATACTACTAACATTGCTCGCGGCTCCGCCCGCGTTCAGATTACCAAAAACCAAATTCTTAGGTTTTCCATATATTTTTTCTCAGAAATGAGATATTTTCCCGCGGTAAAAAGTATCCTATATGTTTACCCGGATAACCAGCTACCATCATACTAAATTTCATCAAAATCCCTCCAGTGGTTTTTCCGTGATACGGTAACAGACGGACAAAAATTCTAAAAACCATACATTCGGCCTCTGTATCGATAATATTATTGACTATTTCAATAAGATTTTCTAAAAAATATTTGATGTAAAGATTCGGCATAGTTAGAATTTTATTATATGTATAGATATAGTAATTAATAATTATTATCATTTTTTGTGTTATTTATATAATATTCATTATAATTTTTTCAACGTTCTTAGGTACCTAACAGTACCTAGATATTAATTACTCCAGGTCAGGCTATTTGTGTACTTTTCACCTAAATCAGTCCAGACGGTTATGTCTACTTTATAGCTATTAAGACTTATTCTGGTAATACATATATGTAAGTATCTACTTTTTAGATACGAATCATATAATTGACAAACAAATCATATAATATAATTGGATAATATTGACATTGAACTTAATATATGTAAATTATAATATAAAAATAATACAGACAGTGAGTTTTTTCTGTTTGTGATAGGTGGCCACTAATTTTTATTTGTTACTTAAATAAACAAACTTCTAAGAATTTTAAGATAAGACATGTAACAAAAAAATTGCATGACTAATTACTACATTATGATATCATCAATTAGCATAGAAAATCCATTAGATGACACAAATGTCATGTTTGTCAGAATACCTGAAAGAATTTGGATATGAAAAATAAAATAGGTTTTTAACCGATTTCGAAAAGAAGGAGGTTCTCAATTCGATTGGTATTTTTTTATGTATGTACACCGATTACGCAGAGATTTATGATCCGATTTACGTGATTCTTCATTAGTTTGATGCGGAATAGTTGCCATTTGGTCCCATAAAAATTTAACATAGTTTGGCTCAGTAGTTTTCATTTTATGAACATTTTTATCTACGTGGACGATGTAATTTTATTTTAGTTTGTGTATGGCTTTTTTAGGAGTTTTCATTTAGGTTGATTATATATTATTATTAACCCGTGTCCCGCCCGATAAGTGGGTATTAGGGTACTAAAGGCAGCGACTTCAAACGTATCAATAGGTAGCACATACAAATAATAGTATTTTATTACTATTAAAGGTATTAATTTTGCCTAAGAGGCGTATTAAATTAAATATTTATAAAGTCATTTTATACTTTTTAGTTTTTGAAGTCAGTTTTTTTAAACGTAGTTTTTTTTATTAATGTAAGTTTTATCTACACTTATTATATGTTTTACATATAATATGTTGAATTAATTTTATTATATATTATACATACAAATATAAAGAATTATTAATAGTTTACCAATTATGTACATAATTTTAATATTCTAGCTTACTTGAAAAACTAAGTGAAACAGGATCCTGGGATGTCTTCTGAGACTTTATACGTGCGAATTATTATTATTAACATGATCATCATTTGCTAATATGGGGAAAAAAAACATCGTGAAGAAACTAGTATGTTTCAAAGAACCTAAATAGTTTACTAACTATTATATAATATAATCTGCATTTAGTCAGTGCGGTGGTCTATGACCTAATCCTCCTTGTATTGACGAATGAAGGTATTATGTAATAATTTTTTTATGAAGCTGTAGTGCAAAATAAACATTACAGTATAGACTACCATCTTCTATGTGGTATTTGGTGAAATAGCTAGTATATATACTAACATTATTTATGAATAAAGTACACACTAGAGTGTTATAAACTTTCCCAAGTAAATTAAAATGTTTTAGAATGTGTTATGTCACCAATTATCACATTCAAACAACAAAGTTTTACAAAACTGTGGGAGTATTTTAGAAGTTCCATAATTATAAAAGATCTCTCTTAATGCAGTGGGTAGAGTATCATTTTTTTGTTTTATTGTAAATAATTAATTACAAATACATGGTATTCTTCCCCTTTTACATTTTACATGCACACTATGTGATATTTTAATATTTACGTAACTCACTCTCAGTTCTTATCTTAATTTTTACTAATTTTAATGAACTCAATATATGAAAATATGCCGTTTAGTAATTAGAAATTTACCACGATATTGAGGGTAAATATTTCTGTCAAGACTACACGTGGGAGCACTAAAATTAGTTTTAATAGGTATGTGCGTGCGTTTATGACACCCACGTATTATATGAATTTATGATATGGATAGTCAATTACTGGTGTAAGGGCATTTCCACACGAAACTTAAAAAGTTACGTTCCACGCACATTTCAAGTAGCAGCGGACCAAATGTATTAAAGTTTGTTTGTGTAACAATCTCAAAGCTGAGGTACAGGACAACGTACAAGCGACGAAGAAAGTTTGGTTTGATACAATCGAGCTCTTTAGTTTTAAGACTTTTATTGGGTAAAAGAGGAATCGGTTAAAATTATATAGGCTACTAGCAACTCACTGACGCTTAGCTCGAGTTCATCTCTAGTGAAAAACAAATGTATCCCACGGGAACCGTTTTTTTCGGGATAAAAAGTAACCTATGTGCTAATTAAGATTATAATCTATCTCTGTGCTAAATTTCATTCAGATTCGTTCAGCCGTTCTGGCGTGATTGAGTAACAAACATATATCCATCTAAACTTTCGCATTTATAATATTATTGGGATAATGGGATTTTTCATCCCAAATAAAACAGTGTACCTGTGGAATAGAAAGTAGAATTCTTATGAGATCTTTAGCAAAGGGTTAAAGTGAAATGATGGCAGATAATTTGTATTGTATATAATGTTAATATTCCTTATCTTAATAGATTTTTTTATTTCTTGATAATTTTCAACTTTGTTTCTTTTGCTGATGTTATCTTTTATATTTATATAGATAAAATTTTCTTCACACTTAGACAATAAAAGCCAACATTCATCTGGTGATAGTAAAATTATTATGTAATAAATGCTTGTAAAAGGTCAGATATAATCAAAAACGTGCAATCTGATAAAGTAAGATAAGAGAATATCCTGTTTTTTACATCTGGCTGAAAGCTCGAAATTAAAGTATTTCCGGTTAAAAGAAAGCAAGAATAAGAAAGTATTCTAAATGAACATTAGTTATTTAATTTTTGATAAAAGGTTCCGTTTTATATTAACGTGAAAGTAAAATTTTATAGCAACTTGAACAAGTGTAGAAATCAATTCGACACCACGTTTCTAATCTGACCCAAGGTCAAGGTTTTTTGTCGATTTTTCCAATAGAGGATCGTGTTGTGACAATATACTGAAGGAAAAAATAAGGCGTGTTTTTTATTTTATCGTTTAAGCGGTATATTGTGATATTGTTAGTAGGTAGTGTTATAAAAGTTAAGAATTTTACATGGAATAATAAATATACGCAAACATATTATTTATTGGTAAAATAAGGATTATCATGACAAAATTAGAGTACAAATCATCCATACTTAATATGGAACTTAATATTATAAAGGTGAAAGTTTCTTTGTTTGTCCTTCTTTCACGAAGGAACAGAGTGATGGATTGGTGTGAATTTTATGTGGAGATAGTTAAGAGGGCTGGAGAGTGACATGGGTTACTTTTTACTGCGGGAGATTATCTCATTCCCATGGGAAAACACGTTATAATACAACCCACAAACACTCATCATATCTATGTATATGTATAATATATAGTCTATAATTTCTATACTAACCGTTAAATAGTTTAAATTAAAAATAATCAGAAGGTAGATAAAACTGAAACCAGTTAATTGTCATGACATACATAATATGACATACAGGCCGTACCTGTATTATAAGACACCAAGAGCAAACAATCTAATACTACTAACAAATACAATCTACATATTTGGTAATAGTAAGATTAGCATTGTCAAATGACAAAAGTTTTCCATGACTTTTCTAAGTCAGCCATTCAGTTAAAAATAGCCATAAAAATGAAGGTATATGTCATTTAAAATTTACTAAAATACAAATCTACCTGACAATAGGTACTAGGTTATATAAGCTCAAAAAAAATTACGCTTTTATAGTCAATTATGGTTATCTTAACAGCTTTTTTGTAACCCGTACCACAAGACTCTAGGCCAAAGTTTCATCAAGATTGAATCGTGACGAGTTAATGAGTTCGACGCACTCTGATACCTACCCGACTTTTATTTGTCAAGGTGATGACTAACACTTTTGACCGCTTGGACATTATACGCATAAAAGCTTTCGGTACATTTTTGTATAACATATAACAATCATACAAATATTTCTCGTTAGTCTTACATTTCAAAAAAACCATGTTAATTTTTGACATTAACTATAAATCATCGGAACGAGGAATTCGAACAAAAAAAAACTAATTTGTTATATAATATACGTAAACAATACGTTAATATACCTACTTGTATATTATAATTTAAGCTAAAAATCAGAACTCAGCAAACAGAACTCTACGCAATGAATCTGTTTAAAATTTCATGTTGACCTATATATATATATTATATATATATATATATATATATACATATATATATATATATCAAAAGTATTATCATTAGAATTAAATTATATAAAACAGTGTTGATTTAAGAAAAAAATGACGCCATGAAAAGATGTGGCCAGGTCATCAGCAGACTAATAAAACGATTGTTTTAGGAACCATGCTTCATGCCAAGAATTTGCGTTACCGTAAAAACAATTTCCTTTAAAATTTTAATTATCCGTTGCTTTGGAATGTGGAAGTCAATCGGGAAAAATATCTAAGTAGAAGAAAAATTATGTTTATAAATATTAGTAAAATGAGTTAGTACAATAAAATAACTCATACATGTGGGGATTTAGAAGATGAGTATGCGTGAAATGATATTTTAAGAGTAAACGAGACGTATGATATGATTTTAAGAATGGAATGGAATGAAAGATGACTAAAAGAAAAGGATGTTTTGACATAATTGTGGCACGACGATACGCGGCAACATTGTATTTGTAATTTAAATGGAATAAATAATATATAAATATGGAATAAAAAATAGTTATTAGAGTGTCAATAACGCTTTTATTGGTTTCCACTTTCCCCGGATCCTGCATACATTTATTTATTTATTTATTGGTAATCTTACAGCGTTACAAAATTATTGAAGAAATACAGTTTGAGCACAAAGTTATTAACAAATATGGCCAAAATTAGATTACTCTATTATGATATCTTGTGTAGGAAATGGACAA
Source organism: Brenthis ino (assembly GCA_921882275.1). Classification (NCBI taxonomy): domain Eukaryota; kingdom Metazoa; phylum Arthropoda; class Insecta; order Lepidoptera; family Nymphalidae; genus Brenthis; species Brenthis ino. The sequence continues at coordinate 4,529,030 of OV170232.1, forward strand.
CATAGTACTCATATATTGAAAAGGAAAAAGAAAAAGAAAAATAATAGTACTTACATAAATAATATAGAAAAATAAAACGTATCTAACGTTTTATCAACAAAAAACAATGTTTATTGTATAATTTGATCAAAACAAGGAAAGTGATTTCGTAACGTAATGGTACAACTCTTCCCACTAACTCTATCAATGGTCTGCGTAGGAGGACCGGCGCATGTACTAATAGGATATATCCGCCCTAAAAACGAGTTAATTATAGTTTAAAGTGAACGCTTCCATATTATGTTCAAATGTAATAACATTTATCATTTATAACACTAGCGTACGTAAATATACGTAAAAAATCTAAAGCTTTACATATGTATGTATGTATGTATGTATGTTTGTATACTACAAAGGATAAGCAAGTTATTGATACGACGTATTTAATAGTGTTAGACTAATCAAACACCCTAAGCTAAATAGCAATTTGGAGTAAGGTACTTAGTATTAAAAATTCAGTAGCTCATATAATACAGCTATATGTTAAAAATTACATATACAATATGTAACATATATGAACAATATAAATGATAAATTATATTTTACACTCTCTAATGTTTGTATTTATACTTTTTATTAATATTTTTCATATATACTATACTCATCGATAATGTACTTAAACTATAATGAATGTATTTTATATAAATTATAATGTCATATAACAGTATGAGAACGTACCCATACTACGTGACCCATTTTTTATAAGTTTTTACCCCCTCCCTCCCTCTGTGACCATCCGTAGTATATGCCAAAACACTCCCCCTCACAATAATTTTTACGTAGTAATTCATAAATCTGGTATGAAATCATTTTTCGCACACAGGCAGTTAAAAAAACTTCATGCTACTATAATTTGTCTCATATTACAAAATATACTCTAATTTGTCTTTATTAATACGGCGCTTACCGCGTGACGCCACGAGTGAGTTTCATAGTTCAAAAAGCGCGAAATTTCCCTAGAGGATGTTTACTACGTGACGAAGACCTAAGACCTGTACCCCACCCCTGTGACCAAGCATAGTATTTTGAACACCCCCGTCTCCCCCTCAACGGATCACGTAGTATGGGTACGTTCCCTAACTAATTTGCTTTATCCTTAATTGCGTACAATATAAAGATATAAGAGGAGATAAAAAGTTAATTCATCTGTTATGATGTATTAATAATGTATGTATAGATTTAGAAAAGAAAACAAAACTGATAAACATAATATGTACGTTGTTGTTTTATAGAAGTCATTATAAGTCACGTGACATGGTTATTGGTTAATGTATCGTGTACATATACTTAAAAAAAACATGTACATATATACTTAAAAAAAACATGTAAATCACCTCTCTCTTACATCCTGAGAAAGTGAAATCAGTATAATACTTTCTTAGATTTACGCGAATATTTGACATTTTAAATAAGATATTTTAAAAACCGCATAAAGTATAAATTAATAAAAAATAATAATTGATTAATATTATTATTTTATCATTCATGAAGTATAAATTTTCAATTTCAATGTTTATGGTACAGTGACTTAAAATATGTACCTAACGCCCGATTTCACCAACATCACTTAAGCTACCACCTACGTATGGGATCCCTAGCTTAAAAGTTGCCCTAAACTAGCCTCTAAATTAAATTTCGTTTTACCATCGTCAGAGCCCTTATTTCTAGTACCTATATTTAGGTGGCATTTTAACATTTAGGTGCCCTCTAACCATGCTTAGGGGATCCCTTAAACTTAGGCGACGTTGGTGAAATCGGGCATAATACTCTTTATTTAATTAAATGTTTTTTTTTGTTATTTATTTCTTGTCCTTCCATCGCTAAATAACAATTTAAAGATCTGTATCTTATAAGAGATGTTTTGAAAATTTAACTTTAATATTATCGCCACAATATCGGTTTCGACACACCAGTATTTTCTTCCATATGAAGGATTAAAGCATTATTCAGAAATAGTGGAATTATCTTGTCAAGTACTTTACCGGTTTAAATCTCGTTGGCAAATCAGCGGTAATTATTCTAACGTTGGTTTGGTTTACAATTCTACTACATTTTAATACGAGACGAATTACTTGAAACAACTATGTAGGTTAAGATAGTTAAAATAATTTGAAGGGTGTAATAAATTTTTTTTTCCTTATCATTAATAATTTTGATAATATTGAAAAATATGATTATTTCCAAATAATGTGTAATGATGACATAAATATTGCAACCGATAGATGATAGATTTCGGTTGAATTTTTATAATGATAGTGGTTTTTTAATATACTTACTTAATTGTAAACCTAACATTAAGTTACGCGATGAGACGCGTGAACATTGTATTTTATAATTTAAATAGAATAAATCGATATTAAGTAGTGAGTTAAAAAAAAAGATGAAAGAATAAAAGAAAGGAACAACTCAAAAAGATGGCTGTATTAGTAGAAGTTTTATAGCTACAAGTATTTGCGTGTTAACAAAAAAAAACCCAGATCAATATTGACAACTATATAAATAACCAATTTTGATAAAATAAGTAGTAACAATCCAACGTAGCGATTAAAAAGGTTTAAATTTATTATTTTAAGTTAGGTCACACGACATTCCCGACTTGGAAATAATTATAAATTAGAACGTATATCGCAGGCTCCCATCTGTCAGACTATGAACAATAGTTTTACTCAAGAGTTATTTCTGCAGATCTGTATCATTAGACGAATGCCCTCCGAGATAGCCATTAGATATCTGGACAGGAGTACCTAATCATTCTTTAAAGCAATCTACTTGTGCGAATTGTCGATCTAAGATTGTTTTGGTGTTTTCGAAGAACTTTCCTGAACAAATAATTGATAAAAAAAAATTTAAATACGAACGCAACTGGTAAACAACAGAGAGGCCTCTAATAGGTGAGTATGACTTAGAATAAATTTATAGGTATAACTTGTATATAACAGGTATAACTTTCGTTATGTATCAACATGGTAGAATTGTGTCACCCATAAAGTTAGAGTGTTTGGGACATAACGTAGATTTATTTAGGGTAATGATATTCACATGTTTATGCGACAATATTGAGCAAGAATATGTAATTGATTTGTTAGAATTTTTGGGAATTGGAGGCATTTTAACTAAAAAAAACCCATATGAATAGTATAAAAAAAGTAGTAAAAATATTATTATTTTTTAACTATATTCCTATCCTAAGCTTAGCTACATATGAGACGAATGCCAAGATATGTCTAGGTACAATTATCTTCTTCTAGATGATTATAATTTTTTCATTCGATCAATTTAATATGTACCGGTTTGTTTCAAGGTTGACATGACAGGTTTTTTTTATTCATCCTACTACCTTTATTATAGCATGTGCGTCAAAGACTTTCAAAGAAATCGTTTAATAGATCCAATGAACTGAGGTTTTTTGCTAACTTACATGTACTTAGATACTTTATTTTTGTCTATTTTGTTTAAGATAGGTACGTAATTCACGATCAATATCTTTCAAACCAATGTTAAAATAAATTATCGAACAACTTATTGCAAAGAACATTTTTCTTTGTGTAATTATGCAAATAAGATTTTATTTATTAGTAAAAACTGTGTTTTCATTACAAACAATAACTTTGATTTCACTATTATTATGAATACTAGCATTGCCCGCGGCTCCACCCGCGTTCAGATGACCAAAAACCAAATTCTTAGATTTTACATATTAGTACACTCTTACAATGCAGTTTTTATATTTTTTCTCAGAAATGAAATATTTTCCCGCGGTAAAAAGTATCCTATATGTTGACCCGGTTAACCAGCTATAATCATACCGAATTTCATCAAAATCTGTCCAGTGGTTTTCTCGTGATGCGGTAACAGACAGACAAAAATTCTGAAAACTATAGATTCGGACTCTGTATCGATAATAATGTCTATTTCAATTAGATTTTCCAATAAATATTTAATGTACAGATTCGACTTAGTTACAATTTTATTATATGTATAGATAACTAAGTTAAATAAGTAATAAGACCCAAAGAATTTGTAACTTATGAAATAAAGGTTAATCTATACTAATATTATAAAAAGGTAAAGTTTGCGAGTTTGTGGGTTTATGACGTTGTAAGGTGTAATCTCTGGATATACTGAACCGATTTAGATGAGATTTAGTAAGAAGATAGTTTGAGACCCTGGGAAGAACATAGGATACTTTGTATCCCAGAAATCATCCATTAAGGGGGTGAAAATGGGGATGAAAGTTTGTATTGGGAAGTAATTATTATAATTTGCTGCATACCTCAATATAATAAGACTGCCTATAAAATATTTTCTTTAAAGTAACTAAAGTCATTACGATTCTTCAAGGCTTAATAATGACATTACTATTAGTAAGATAGTAAAATGTTTGATTTAATTAGAAAGTGATAACTGATAGTAGCTCTATTGTAAATGTTATCGCTAACATTCGCCTTCTCCCTTATTAGGTCACTTTCTATTGTGATATTGTTTGATACTTATATATATATACTTGTACTGTTATTTTGTGGTTTGTTTATTCGAGTAATAATTAAAATCGTAATAGTTTTTTTTATCTGATATGGGAATAACCATTATAAAGCTATACGTATATTTCATATTAAAATATCATGTCAATTTATTAAGTGTACTTTGCATGTGATGAAAACTTAAATAAGCCGACTTCAATACATTTAAAATTAAGAAATATTAAACTTAATGTTTTATTTACATACATTTTTTTGGTTTAACGATTAATGTAGGGCTGTTGGTGGAAGTGTACGGTGAATTACTAAGGTTTTATATATTTATATTTTTAGGATAACCTATATGGGATTATAGGTCTGTGGGCAATAAGAAAATATTTCATGCATTAGTCTGTTTTATAAAAATTAGATATTATTTTTATCTAAATATAGGTATTTTCATTATTTAACAAAATGAGCATTGTAACTTTATAAAGTCCGACAACAGAATGCTATCAATTTTCAATACGTCATTCGATCGTACACGAGGTACTGTTAGTGACAAAAATGCAATTTGATTCGTCACGCTCAGGCTAATAACGGTTTGGTTACGTTTCCGGGTTCCGACATTGACACGCGTGGGACATTCGCTAAAAGCACTACTCGCTTCGTCGAAGTCGGCTAATAAGTCCAATGCTATAGTTTGACAACTAACGGCGGCATGGTTAATCCAAATTGACAGATCTGGAAACTAATTGCGTATACGCTTGAAAATCGTATTGTAATTTAATTTATTCTATCTTGTCAATCTGCCAGTCAATAATTTAGGTTCCATGTCAACTATGGAGAATTGTATGGTAGTTTCTTATGTATCTCTTATGGTAATAACGATTAAATTAATGTATTAATTTACTACTACTGGCTCACCCTTGCTTCGCTTGGGTTCCTCCTTAGGTACGTTTTAACGGTTAGTATAATAATTAGAATAGATAGACATGTATTATATTACTGCTCCGCTCCCTTGATTAATGGCATGATGATATTATATAGCCTATAAGGCTTCCATAAACGGGCTACCTAATGCAAAAAGAATTTTTCAAATCGGATAAGTAGTTCCTGAGATTAGCGCGTTCAAACAAACAAACTTTTCCTCTTTATATATTAGTTATATATCACAAAATAGTTAATTTTTGCTGTGGAAAGTAATAAAATAATTCTTTTTAATTTGCGCGTTTGAATTGAACAAAACAGGATACGAGCTGTATTGTAAATATATTTTACTCGTACCTACGAATCCCTCGTATGTTTTATTATATTACGTTTTGACGTATTATTCAAGTTTATTTTATTTATTTTGCCGACGTGACATTGGCGAAGTAATCCGTGCTCAACTGGAGCGTTTTAAGGCCATTTACAAGAGAATTGAATTTAATTTCTTTCACGAAGTATATTTTATTATGTAAAATTAATTTAAAATAGCGCTTTTTATACTCATTGTACAAGTTGACATTTCGTCCAACTGTTCTCAAGTATCGACTGTACAATTCCCACGAGGGTTTTAACTTAGTTTTATCAAGTTTGTTCGATACTTCGACAAGGGAGGGTGTGTGGTTGTATTCTATGAAGCCTAATGAGGGTCGACATAAAGCGGATGTTATTAGGCAATACTCGTACATTGTTGCTTACATGCGGGAGAGACAAATGGTGCAAATTGCGTATCTTCGACGAATACTTTTAAGCGTGGAATTTATAATTTATTGAGCAAAGGCTTGGTATTTAAAAGTAAAATATAAGATAATTAGTATGGCATAAGTCACTATCTAGACTAACCTCGAAAATGGCAGATATTCTCAACTCGAGTGCATGTGTTTTATGAGACATATTTTTAATCGGTTTATTCCTTCAATCAAAAACCCTGTTAACAAAGTCAGTTTTATGAACAGCAGTTTAACTGGAGTTACACAGGGAATCGTAGGGAGGTTTGGCAGGGAGCAGAGGATAATTTTGTTTTCTTTGCCTTCTCTACCATCGATTATTCCAAGCAGAATTCAAAGTCTAAGGCCAGAGTATTCTTACTAATGAAGCTGGTGCTGTGTTCTGTTCGTAGATTTTAATGTAGGTATCTTAATTATTCTACACCTACAGCCCATTGCACAGGTTAACCGCGCACGTCTCACGAGGTCAAGAGTTAAACGTTACGCGTTGTCTTCATCAATCTTACGTTGTTGGCAAATATTAATAGCTCGTTATATAGTATATGTCTTACCATTTTTAATCTATAGCTTATTTGCTGATTGTCTAATCAGACAGAGTTTGTTCTAAATAAAAAATAACTCTCAAGTTTTCGTGATTATAAATAAAGTGATGTTTGAGCATGTGTGGTGAATTTTTTTCTTGAAAGATAAATATAAGATCATTTTCACACGTCAGCTTAAATAAATTTATTTCATTAAGTTACTTAATCGTAATCGTACATCGATAGTTGTTATTAAATCATTTGAACGCTTAGACTAACGGTAATATTTACAAGATGTAGTGCTAAAGTCATAAACGAAACGATAACATGTTTATAATTAAGATGAAATTTCATATGATTATAGTGAGATCTATAAAGAAAAGTATTTATGTGTAATAATTTACATTTCGTTTTAGAAATAAAATATATTTATTTAGGTTAAATATTTACATATATTACTTTCGTTATTATTCTCATTTGTATTTAGAAATTACAGTATAATTTTCTTTTGAAGATTTTCTCTAAAAGAAATATTTAATAAGTACAATCTATTACCTAATTTCTAATACAAAGTAGTTTAAAAACAACTTTCAACATTACTATAGTTACTATAGTGTAAAGACTTACCAGGTCAGATTCTCCATCAAAGTCGATACACTGACCTGTTGAGTGACCACCCACAGCATTCGACAAACAGTAACGAGGCAATGTTACGGAATGCAGCGCGACGCGGGCGCAAGCCCATTCGTTCAAAGTAGACTTTGTTGAATTATCAACGGTACATTCTATTACTAAATTGTTCATTGCTGTTTTGTATTTATAATACATTTTTTCGCATTTTAAGTTAATTTCAATACCATAACTTCAATTTGAATTAAATATTTTATTTTTTATTAAACTTACGACACAAATACACATCTTAGGTAGGTATATTATGTGTATTTTCAATTTCATAACTTTTATGTATAAGCTGTATTGATATGTATAAGTAAAAAAAAAACAACAAGTTTTTAAAGTTCAAGTTCATGCCCAAAATAAGCGAAAGGATTGCTTATTTACAACGACGATATCAATAAGATAAGTAGGTAAGGACTTCAGAAGTGTTTACTAGCATTTATTAAAGATATTACCAATTATAATCAGTTTAGATAAGTTCTTGAACCTGACGACTAGTCAAATTATGTCGTAAGCAAAAATCTCAGCTATATTCAATCTCAAAGTTAAACGTGACGTAGAATTATGAAGTAACATTATGTTGTATATGCAATATATGCGACTTGTTGTTCTCGACACTTCAACCTGCATAAAATCTTGGCCGTGATATAAAGTATGCGCAGTCATGGAATCCGATAAAAACGCCACGACCTTCACATTAGTTTCCACTATAAATTTAATTACGTACACACACGAAGATGTACAAACGATAAAACCTTATAGCTGATATGAAGGTATAAATGCAAATTTTTTCATAATCTTCGATAACGGCCGTGATAGTTGATACTCTTATCAAAATGAAATTCCTACCGGAGAAGTTAAACGGTATGAAGCTTATCGATGACTAGGTATAATTAAATTTTATTGTACACTCATATTTCCGACTATGTAGCACTTTATTTTTATCCTGCATTCAGTGAGTTGAGTTGTTGAGTAAGAGTTATCTTACGTATCACTGTCTGACGATTACTTTATTAAATTAAACCGTATAACTAACTTTAAACAATTTAATAAAATAATTACCTATAACTTAGATTACTTAGATACCATTATTAAATAGAAACAAGAAAAAGCAATTTATATTATTATTTATTTATAATATGTATGTATTTAAAGTTATATATGTGTAGTGTATCAACTATCTGGTATCCATAACACAAGCCTACGAGGCTTACCATGGAACTAGATGGTGCTGTGTGTTACTGTCCCAACATAAAAAAAAATATTATATACTTACTCCTTTTATTTTATATGATGAAACTGATATAAATGATCCAAGTTGTTTATATTGTCTTTAGTTTTTTAGTTTATTTTTCGTTAATGACAGATATTATGGTTGAAAATGTTCATAGGCTTTAAATGTTTGATAAGATGATTTCGTTCTTTAGATATATTTTTATTAAAATTTTAGTAATTTAACCTAAGTAACAGGAATGTAAGCCAATATCCACACGGTAGAAGGACCTATCTATAGGAATAGGAGGATAAAGTAAGGGGAATGGAGGGACTCAGGCAGCCTAAGCACTTTAACTTCCTGCAGGTGCGGGCTCCTTTTATTCTTGTAAGGCCGTCTCATGACCAATTACAAGACAGGGTTTTTGATATATAATAAACGTTTGTAAAACCTTTAACTAACTTATTTTACAATAATTTAAATTTACAGTAAGTACAATACTAATATTAATATTTAATACATATCTTTAATTCATTTATTGCTCTCAGGATTAATATCTTGTATTAGCAATTTATCTCATCATTACAAAAATGTTTATCATTCACACACTAGTAGATAATAGAATATAATCTACAATCAATATTTCGTGCTTCAGAATGTTTATTAACACCTCCAGGTAAATTTCTAAGAAATTAATTAAATTTCTAAGAAATCTATTGTTAACTGTAACGCCGGCGTGTCCGCGGTCGTGGAGGGAATATAGAGATTAAAGGTAAGTAGGTACATATATAGCAGGAAGTATGAAAATGTGTTTTTGCAATTTTTTACTCAATAACTGGAGAACGGTTCTAAGTGATTTTTAATAGAAAAAAATAATAAATAAGCTTGTTAGAAGATAGCGATAAAGCGATTTCCTATCAAAGTAGGTAGGTTATTACGCAGTTCTCGTGCAGGTAGCTAAAGGCCTAAGCAAAGCGAGGTCGCTAGTACCTATGTGATTAAACACATGTATATACTTTCTATAATAAATCCCTAATAATAAATTTTGTTTAAATAAGTTATATGTTATGAGAATTATCATCAGGTCATATAACTTCTTAAATCGCAAACATCTGTTCCGATACAGTTTATAGCCAAAAACATGATCGAGTTATAAATTATTATAATATACGACATGCTATTAGCGATTTTATTTCTTATTTATATAAACATTGCTAAATACTTGAGTTGTGAATAATTAAATGAGCGAAATATATTTAAACTCGATATTAATGCAACACCGGTACAACAATCAGATTATATATTATTTTGCAATCTCTTTAATCCGTATCGTGATAAAATTGTTTTAAAGCGCAGGTATAGTTGGTTTTAATTATTACAAAACCTATGTACCTATACAATATATAATAGACATAAGTATTACCTATTATATTATGCTTTAAAATTAAAGTATAAAATACCTTTACATAATATTTTAATGCATATAAATAATGCATAATGATTGTGCACGATCGCGATACTGTTATTGATTTTATGTGGACGGACATTTGGATCCCCTCTTTAGGGCTTCGTTTTATAAAGAGTGCAAATGGAGTTCACTTGTGCATTAAATTGCATTCATTAATATGAATACACTGTTTTAACTAATTTGTCTTTTATACCTGACGTTTAGTATGCAAAATGAGTTTAAAAAATACCAAATTACTACTGTTTATTGTTATTTACTCAGTTCTTATTAATCAAAGAAACACTCGATACTTTTAATGTGACTAAGCTCGTGAGAAATAGTTGGTCTATATGAATAATTCAGTTTTCTATCCAAGCGTGTTACCTTCGCAAACCTTCGTTTCAATTTGACTCAAGATCAAGAAACATAAAGCTTTGAGAGCCTAGAGACAATTTAATAGATTCGTGCCGGACTTAATCAAGATTTTATCGCTCTGTGAACGACTGGCGCACTATTGGTTGGCCATAATGATATTTATTTCATTACCTACACGCCAACGATAAGAAAAAAACAGGTTGACAAAAAACCTTATAGTATTCCACTCGTAGATACTTTTAAGGACAAAAAATCCAAACCCAATTTAACCCGCTACTAAGAATAAAGGCCCCTTAGAATAAAAATATAATCTTTTCATTTTTCGACTCACCACAAAAACATCGACGGAGAAAAATCCAAATGAGGCGCACAAAAAATAATTGCTTGTTTCACAAACACATACAAGAGTAACGGAACACAAAATAAATCCACTTATAAAACACACAAAACAATCTAAGGCAGTTTTTAATCACGTTAGATCCAATTAACGTGTTCGGGACGATTTTTACGCGGGAATTGCAGTAACCGTACAACACACAACCGACTACAAGCGCTTATCACCCGCGACTGGCGAGCGAGAGAATGATTGGTAAACTGGTACGACGAACGAATGAAAGAACGAATATAGAATAATCCACACAATATATTTTATCTTGATGCCTATTCGAAATTTAAATGTATTTTTTTAAATGCTACCTACTATAATATTAAAAAAAAATAACTTACGGTACCTATTTGCAATGAAAAAAAATTTGCTAATATTTGTACATATTCCGCAATAAAAATAAAATAATTGATTTATGTATTTATGTAATGTATGTAATAGTATTAGATAATATATATATATATATATATATATATATATATATATATAATATAAAAATAATAATAATATAATACAAATAAATATAAAATTATATATTAAATGTTTTATACTACTCAAATGAAGGATTTAATATAATTTATGTTCGGTAGATCTATTGATGTATTTACAAAAATAAATGAAAATTACATAAAAAGCAATCAAAGGAAATAATTAATAATACTGTGAGTCTTTATTTCCTCAGTTAGTCACCTACTTTCTGTACCATAGTTTGTTTGAAGAAATGATTGACGATACCGCGAGAAAGGTAAACAACTGATATTACGCTCGCTTAGCGGCTTGAAAAGTTTTATTTGCTTTTCTGCTATAGACTTAAAGCTTAAAGTCGCTTAAATTTATTCATTAAAAGCATGTGCTCGATTCAGTACCGTTTTCTTTATTCATTCACGTATTTTTTGTGATCATCGAGTAGATGTGAAGTTTGATGGTAAATGTGTGTTCAGGCGTGAAGAAGTATTACCAGAATATAGCGCGGTTATAAATAAGCCTTAATGTATCACCAATTATGTAAATTCACATAAAATTTGTCGAAAGCAATCATCATCTCGATAAAGTTACAAAATTTAAGCTCATTATTATGTGGTTTATTAACATAATTATAATTATAACAATGTCAAACTCAATAGGTCTGAAATATTATCTATATCTACATATAATAAAATTGTAACTAAGCCGAATCTGTACATTAAATATTTTTTGGAAAATCTCATTGAAATAAACATTATTATCGATATAGAGGCCGAATCTATGGTTTTTAGAATTTTGGTCTGTATGTCTTTTTGTCTGTCTGTTACCGCATCAAAAAATACCACTGGAGGGATTTTGATGATATTTGGCATGGTGATAGCTGGTAATCCGGATCGACATATAGGATACTTTTTGACGCGGGAAAATATCTAATTCCTGAAAAAAAATACAAAAACTGCAATGTAAGAGTATACTAATATGTAACACCTTTTTTTTAACGTTGGGAAATGCATTTACGCACGAGGTGTGGGACTCACCGGCAAAGCTAGTACTACCCACTAAAACCCAACAAAACTTTCCCCTGTCTGAATGGGGCGTCGCAGGATCGCTTACGCATTCAACGCAGGCAGGTCTGCCGAAGCAGACCACCACAACCATGGGGTTGCTCCAAGGTCCACTCTGCTATCAGAGAAGTACCAGGTGCAACCCGCATGGTACACCGCCTCCCGAAGAGGGCCACCTGCCACCGCCCACCGATGATTACAAGGTCAAATTATAAATTGTATAAAAATATTATCTTTGCCAATCTGACGTTTTATTTTGTCTGGTTGTCAGTTTTAAAGATGTCGGATATATATTTTTTTTCCTATTTCAATTGGCTCAATAGATAAAAAGACAGACGAACTGTTCATTCCTCGAGTTTTTATACAAAGCTGTTCTTTGTATAGCGATTGCCGGCTATAATTATTACACTCTTAATTAAAAGCGTAGAATACAATAGTGTCTAATAATATGTGACCTCGACCATTACCATACCTATATATTGGTAAATTATATCAATCATTGTATTCAGCCCTTTTTAACGTCCCACTGCTGGGCACGGGCCTCCCTTCAATACGAGGGGGATCAGGCCATAGTCCACCACGCTGGCCAAGTGCGGGTTGGCGGCCTTCACATGTATTTCGAAAACTTACACTCTTAATTAAAAGCGTAAAATACAATAGTGTCTAATAATAAGTGATATCGACCATTACGATACCTATATATATACATATATGGTAAATTATATCAATCATATTAAATATTAATAAATTATTAATACGTTCTCAGGTATATTTAACTATAATATTATGTAGAGTGTATTTATCTTTCGTAACTGTCTTGAATTTACGTGGTCGGTGGTTCTATAACTAGGGAACAAGCACCATAGCTGCGGTGACATGTGATTCCGAAGAATGTCTATAGCAAATGCCTCTGTATCATCGGTTGGCTTGAAATACACACCAAATCAGCACAAACAAGAGGGATATATGATTATAACCTTTATATTTAAATGAATAAGGCTTATTTGTGTGCACGTGAATAGCAGGTCAGGAGAAGCCTTAAAATATAACGAGCACGCTTCATGTAGAAAATGAAAACCACAGTATTATATTTGACCTAACTCGACCTCGATTTGTTTTTGCAAACCTTTTCAACACCATTAGTTATTTGTTTCGTTTTATGTCCAATATAATATTTATAAGTTTTATGTTCTGATGATCGCTGGCGTAGTAATTGGAATATTCGTCTTCTTCAACACAGCAGCAGAAATTTTATTAATAATATTATTATTTTTTGCTTTGGATATACCAATTGAAATATATAATAATACTAGCGACTCATCCTCGCTCCACTCGGGTTCGACCATAGTTTAACGTTTTAAGGTTTAGTATAGAATTCTCAGAGATGAGATATTTTCCCGCAGTAAAAAGTATTCAATATGTTGATCTAGATAACCAGCTATCATCATACCAAATTTCATCAAAATCTGTCTAGTGGTTTTCTCGTGATGCGTTCCCAGACAGACAGACAGACAGACAGACAGACAAAAAATCTAAAAACTTTAGATTCGCCCTCTGTATCGATAATAATGACTATTTCAATTAGATTTTCCAAAACCGATTTAGTTTACAGATTCGTCTCAGAAATTTATTATGTGTATAGATATAATGTATAGCAGAGCTAGGCACATATAAAAAGTGCATCACATTTTAAATTACTTTTTTCATCCTTCTTAACAAAATAGCGTCTTCAAAAACATAAATATTTTAAATTAGTAGGTACAAGCAGCAACTTACTATATTACTATTAAAATTTTATATGTTTGCTAATAGATGTACTAATAGTAGCATTTGCTTTTACCATTTGCCAGTAACATCTAAGACTATATCCTTTAAATGTTTATTTGAACACTAGTTATTATCTAAATTGCGGAATTACTTGTACTAACTTAACGCCGCTTTAATTGTTATTATTATGTATAGCTATAATAAAAAGTTATCGTTTATATATGAGGAAACGATTTGTAGCTATTGGGTAAATTATTATTGGTTTCATTATTTAGTACACTCTTGCGAGGCCCCAGTTTTTAATTAAAATAAAATGATTATTTATTATATTCATAAATATTAAATGGCACTTTGTATTTTAATCTATACATATACCTAATAAAATTCTAATCAAGCCGAATCTGTTAATTAGATATTTTTTGCAAAATCTTATTGAAATAAACATTATTATCGATACAAAGGCCGAATCTATATTTATATTTTGTCTGTCTATCTATCTGTTACCGCATCACGGAAAAACCACTGGAGGGATTTTGATGAAATTTGGTATGGTGATAGCTGGTTATCCGGGTCAACATATAGGACTTTTTACCGCGGCAAAATATCTCATTTCTGAGAAAAATACAAAAACTGTAATGTAAGAGTATACTAATATGTAAAACCTAAGAATTTGGTTTTTGGTCATCTGAACGCGGGCGGAGCCGCGGGATATGCTAGTTTTTAATATAACTTTGATAGAATTCATTAGTATATAATATAAGCGAGTGGAGTTTAGCCTAGATGCGAATGTAGGGCGTACATACATAATTATTTTCAGTGATCACACACTTCAACTGACATTTTGCATAACATATAAGTTTGTCAGTGTTAATACGACATTAAAGTCTGGTTTGACTTTGCGTGAACTGTTTAATTTCTTAGTCTTACTTAAATTATACTAAATTTCTATTTTGAAATTATTTGGTACAATGATGTGATTTGATACCTTACTTACTTTCCAAAGTTACATACATACCTATCACATATTAATTAAATAAATGTACCTGTCATATATTATATACTCACCCTAGCTTCGCTCGGGTTCGTCTCTAGGAAAACAAAAACAGACCTATCCCACGGGAACCGTATATTTTTCCGAGATAAAAAAAGCCTTTGTGTTATTCCAGACTATAATCTATCTCCGTGCCAAATTTCATCCAGATCCGTTTAGCCGTTCTGGCATGAAAGAGTAACAAACGTCCATACATACTCATAAACTTTCACATTTATAATATTTATTCAGATATACAGATTATTCTACGTTATACGTTAATGTAGGTGGGTAATATACAAATGGTTGTTATTGACCATTCGTGTTGAGGTAGCATAACAATGATCTACTTATCCCGTTATATTAGTTTCCGAACCGCTATCTTCTGATCAGTAGATTATTGAATAAGACTCCGTGCAAGGTCGACCAAATACACTTCGGATAATTCGCATACCATATCTTAATTCTTTACAATATTAATACAAACAAATATTATCTTTATTATGTAGTCTTAAAGACTATAGTTGTGTAATGTTATTTGTTTTACTTCAAGACCGTAACAAGTTAGTTATTTCTTATACTGCGGTTAGATTCCGCTATGCTGCGTTTTTTTTGATTTACGGATGATGCAGCGGGCCATTGCATCACTGTCGGTTATAATAGAAAAAGTTACTGTTTGTAACTCTAGTACCCATTAGCAGTTGAGTAAACTTTTTACTGATCAAAAAACTGTCCTTTAGTATAGGTACTGTTAGAATGATTGTTACCGATATTGCTTTTAAAGCTATAAGTACAGTTTAACAATAAAACACTTAACTTTTGTAGACGTATTTCAGCCCACACCGCCCATATCGAATCTGTACATGACATATTGTAGAACTGTAATATACAGTTCAAAGTAATTAAATTTTATTCATAACTTATAATTAGAACAGTCAAGCTTGAAATATATTTCATACAAAATTTGCATATATTCTTCTTAATGTACTTCTGATATATGTACATACGATTGGGAACCTTCCTACTCTAAGTCACGTCAGCAAATAAATGGCTTTACTTAAGTAAGTCAAATCTTCAAGGTTGATGGTGCTCAGAAAAGGGTCACTTGAGACATACAGAATTGCCCGCTCAACCGCTTGCCGCAAAACACTTAAAACTACTAAATATGCTGCGATATAATGATAATATATCGACTAAGGAATAGGAAATAGTTATTACCAAACGATATTTATTGACTCGTTATTTTGCACTTTCAGTAATATTTCAAGTATTACTCGGAGCTCGTATTTCATAGTTTGACATCGTTGTTCAATTAACACCTTTGAACGATTAATGTTCATTTGCAAAATTATCTGTAACGTTTCTATTTGCAAGCATATTTCTAAAACAAAAAAATACCGTCAACTTCTCAACTCCGGGCTGTTACTGAATCTTACTAAACAGAAAGATTCAACAGTTAAACTTAGCCCGATCTGGGACTTCAACCCAGGATCTCCGGATGTGCAGCTGTACATGCTAGCCACTTCACCACATACCCTAAAGTGGGTTATAATAATAAAAGAGGTTTAAGATAGCGAGTATTATTTTAAAAGCGACATTTTGTTAAAGATTGAAATAAACATGATCTGTAAACTCTAAACTGTATTTTTTTTTCATATTTTTTTTTCACAAATCCTTAACGAATCATCGTAAACATGCTTGAATGTTTTAAGTGTCATTATTAGTATAGATTTTTGTTGGGATTAGAAGTAGACGACTAAAATCTTGAGAAATCTCCGCGGATAAGAAACACTTGACGTCAAGACGTCGTTTCTGTCACCTTTCATCTCGCAAAGGATGTTGAAAATTCATAATCTTTGCTGAAGTATTCACACTATCTTAGATTTTAAAACAATTCCTATTAAAATAAAATAAATATACAATGATGAATAAAATAATTTATTATTTATCATGTCCCTACAGCACCTTTAGCTATAAAATTGTGCTAAATTGTTATAATACATATATTTAAATACAGAAAAAAAACCCTTTTCCACTACGAATGTAATAAAATATAAATAGAAAAAATATTCTCTGTTGAATTTAATGCAGCATAAAAGTGCAATGTCACTTGACGAGCAAAAAATGATACTGATTGAAAAATGATGGACGGAAGCGCGGAGCGTACGCAATCAACATTCAGGAAAAGGCAATTCTGGGACAATTTACGATGTCTCTAGTAACCTAGGGCTGGTTTTATATCCGTAGGTACACATTTTTTGTGATAAGATAAAGTGATAGACACCCATAAACTATCCATCTAATATTATTATGCGTGACCTCTTCGCAAAAAGCCAGGGTTGTTCAGATAGAATATTATGTTCATATTTTACTTATATAAGCATTTTAAATTTTATAATCGAGATGATAGATAACTTTTCGGTTCTACAATGTTGTTATAGTATTCTTATACAACAGAGTTTATGTAAGAGCTCTGGTACTTCTTGTAGAATTATACCATGTGAATAATGTCAAGGTTGAAAGACTTCTGTATTATTATTAAACGAAATTAGTAAACTTATTGTGCAAAATCTTGACTACGCGTATTCACACATGGTTGGCTCTCTTGTTTAAGTTATTAAGCGACGAGTGAACACTGAACAGTAATATCTAAAATGTGTGCCCAAAATCATTGAGTAGATGAATAGAAGATATTGTAACAAAAAGAAAAAAAAACTTGTTTTTTCTAGAAACATTTACAAAAATCTTAAGTCTTTCAAGGCAACTGAGGCGTAGTGTATTAAATCAGCGCGTGTTTTACAAATTATTATTTCCTTGTTGGGGAGATAGTCTTAGCTCGAGATAGAGTCGTGAATCGTGACCAGAGCAAATGGTGTGTCAACCCTTATCGTCGTTTTATATAGGTTTATTTATGACATGAATAGGAAAAATACTATTTGCACTCTATTGCACACGAGTAGTAATACAGATAAACTATACCTATGGCATTACAATTTTTTTCGAAACAATTTTCTATATTACATCTCTTTTATATACTTCCAGTTTGTTTTTGAAAAGGTTAGTGACTGAGGCAATTGAGTTTTATTCGCAAGAGTTGGTATTTAGACCAAAATAATAGGTTTAATTTTTTTAAACTCATCTATGGCGATGACATTTCATATCTTACATATGCACCTAAATATATTTCTTTTTGTTTTCTATGTAGGTACCTATGCTTTTACCGTTCATCTGATATGAAATTTTGATAAGTTTTACTTTTGATTTTTCGCAAGACCTTTTTGTTTTGAGATAATATACATTAGGCATGAAGGTAGTGGTAGCCCAGTGGCGCGCACGCTTAGGAAACTGAGTGAAGCGAGTTCAAATCCCGGGTCTCGCACCTCTGATATTTTCATGTGCAAATCATTTCCAACATGATTAAGACCTATTCTCATACCTTCCAAGTATACAAAAAAAAATCATTAAAATCGGTCGAGCTGTTTCGGAGGAGTGCGACCACAAACACCGTGACACGAGATTTTTACATATTTTATATGTATATCAGGATAGAAAATATGATACGTAGTTAAAAAAGAAATATTAGGCACACGTATTAAATATTTAAGGCATTTTATAACATGATAAGACTATCTGCAGGATTAGCTTTGAGGCTGTGGAGATAGCGCGAGTAATCGGTAAGTCGTTAAAATAACAAAAAATCTTGTGATAATTTGAAATCAACATTCCACTTGAATTTTTTAGATTTGATAATTATAATCTTTAAATACCTACAATAATAGAATCATAAATCATCATATCTATACTAATATTATAAAGAGGTAAAGTTTGTGAGTTTGTGACGTTGTAGGGGGTAATCTCTAGATCTACTGAACTGATTTAGATGAAATTTGGTGAGAAGATAGTTTCAGATCCTCTTCTGGAAAGGACATATGATACTTTTTATCCCAGAAATCATCCCTTAAGGGGGTGAAAATGGGTATGAAAGTTTGTATTGGGAAGCAAGTTACATAATATTTTTAGACAATATTTTTAAAGAATGCCCATTCCTTATATTATTATGCTACTTTTCTTATTAGTTTGTAATTAAATATATTTTTTTAAATGTAATGTTCTCGAAATGAGCACTATCTCGTGGTATATTTCTTGGCACCGGTGATTTTTATTTATAAAAAAAAAACAAAATATTCCTTTAATTAGTTTTTCCTTTCTTAGTCATATTATTATAAGAATGTGTTTGTGATGTTGCCTTCTTCAGTCTACTACGTAGTACAGAAGCCACGACTTGGAGTGATTTTGGTAGAAGTGTAAAAAGCAGTTACTTATAACAAACGGTTGTTCTTAAAAGACGTACGGAACGTATATTTATGGCCTGAGCACCTTATTACTTATTTTAGAAATATATTTAACACACCTTTTAATTAACACACAGCGCCATCTAGTTCTATGGTAAGCTACGAGGCTTGTGTTATGGATACCAGATAGTTGATACACTACACATATATAACTTTTAATTAATACATATTATAAATATAAACACCCATGATTGGCAATACAAACATTCGTGCTTATCACAGAAATAAATGCCCCCAGCGGGACTCGAACCCGCGACCGCTGGCACATCAAGTAGGGTCACTACAAACATAATATAATTAAATTCGCACTATACTTCTGATAGACAACTGTCGCAGATAACCTAGAATATCAATTAGTTATTGATGTTTGTTATTCTGCTATATCAATTATACTGTTACCTCTTTGCCATGTTACATGGATAGGTTCGTAATGTTTTTTAGCGGGCGCCCTGCATAATGATATAGGTACCTAGAACAAGTAATAAACATATGATAAGAAACTATGTACACATATAATGTTAAAAAGAGATTAAATTAAAAATAGTTGCATATCAATAAAATTAATATTAAAATCAATGGAATTATGAATTGATAAGGCTATCTGCAGTGACCAATGGTAGCCCAGTGGTAGCACGCTCACTGGAAAAACAAGTGATGTGGGTTTAAATGTTGAAGTCGAAAGATACATATTTTGAATGATGTGCGTATCATTTTTAACATGATTATCACTTGCCTAAAGTTGAAGTAAACACATCGTGAGGAAACCTGCATTTCTGAGAGAACCTAGCAAGTTTTCGAAAACATGGGAAGTACACCAACAAGTTTGGTCAGCGTGGAAGACTATGCCTCCCTTGCAATCTTCAATGCGACGGAGACCCGTGCCCAGAATGTAAGTTATATTTATCACTAGCATTGCCCGCAGCTCCGCCCGCGTTCAGATGAGCAAAAACCAAATTCTGAGGTTTTACATATTAGTATAATCTTACATTGCAGTTTTTGTATTTTTTCTCAGAAATGAGATATTTTCCCTCGGTAAAAAGTATATATACCCGGATAACTAGGTATCACCATACCAAATTTCATCAAAATCCCTCCAGTGGTTTTTCTGTGATGCGGTAACAGACAGACAGACAAAAATTCTAAAAACCATAGATTCGGCCTCTGTATCGATAATAATGTTTATTTCAATAAGATTTTCCAAAAAATATTTAATGTACAGATTCGGCTTAGTCACAATTTTATTATATGTACTATAGACTAATTTCACTAAAATGCATTGAACCGTTATATCAAAAATAGTTTCACATTCATAATATTGAGTATGATAGTTTGATTGATCATAACATACATTAAGAAAACATGGTCTGGTAAAAATCGTGGAAGACGTTCAATGTTTCATAAGTCAATGTTATCAGATAAACTCGCATATAAATAAATGTATTGTTGCCGTTTGAAATGTTTTGTATTGGCAGATATAGGCTCGTAGTTTATGAGTGGGGTGTAGTTGGAACTTTGCCCCCTACACTATTATTGCTGAATGGAGTTGGCAAAGATTCTGCTTATATGAATCGTTTTTACTTTGCCCATACGTTTTGTATAGATGTATAACAAAATTTATTATTCCCATTAATGTTAAGTGGTGTTTGTTGACAGTACAAGACAGTGGTAGCCCAGTGGTAACGCGCTCGCTTGGGAAACCGAGTGAAGCGAGTTCAAATCCCAGGTCTCGCACCTCTGATATTGTCATGTGTGAATCATTTCCAACATGATTACCACTTGTCTTAACGGTGAAGGAAAACATCGTGAGGAAACTTGCATGTCTGAGAGAACCTAGCAAGTTTTCAAAAGACATGTGAAGTCCAACAACCTGCACTTGGCCAGCGTGGTGGACTATGGCCTGATCCCCCTCGTACTGAAGGGAGGCCCGTGCCCAGCAGTGGGACGTTAAAACGGGGCTGAATACAATAAGTATTGACCAAATACGAGTTACACTTGTTTAAAGGTTCTGCACATTATTTTGGGCAAAAGAGTCTATTTTCCCTATTGCTAATTTTTGGCCTATTTTTTATTATATTGTATTTAAGCCATAGCTTTTTTGTAAGTATGTACATCCAGTACATCTTGGGAAAACATAATATGGAAAACAAATAAACGGGGTCCAATAAGAATTTCGATTTTACATTAAATGTACGAAACTCTAAATAGGACAGCACATGTAAAGTATTAAAGTAAGCAGGAGAAGTGGTCGTTTAAATGAAAGAGTTGAGACTGGAATTATTCCACGTCAACATAGCTAATAGATTCTGAAGCAAACATATTAGTCCTATATAAATAGAACTAGCATTGCCGCGGCTTCGCCCGCGTTCAGATGACCAAATTCTTAGGTTTTATATATTAGAATACTCTTACATTACAGTTTTTGTATTTTTTCTCAGAAATTAGACATTTTCCCGCGGTAAAAAGTATCCTATATGTTGACCCGGATAACCAGCTATCATCACATACTAAATTTCATCAAAATCCCTCCAGTGGTTTTTCTGTGATGCGGTAACAGACAGACAGACAGAAAGACAGACAGACAGACACAAATTCTATAAACTCTAGATTCGGCGTCTGGATTGATAATAATGTCTATTTCAATAAGATTTTCCAAAAAAATTTAATGTATAGATTCGGCTTAGTTACAATTTTATTATATGTATAGATAAAAATGCAGCTATATTTATGTACGAGTATGTATGAAGCAATTATTAAATTATTCTTAAGGTTTCATATTGCAGATATTATAACATAAGCAAAGTAATAAGTTTTCTTACGAAATCACGAAATATGTTACAGAACTAGGAAGTTTATTTGCAGGATTTTTAGTAATTTAAGATATATTGCTTCCTTATTTAATAAAATTTAGTGTTTTATTATGTTGTAACCGCAAAATGCAATAAATTAGAATTCATCATTGTTAAACATCGCGTGCCGCGGCTTCGTTACCGCGGTTACTTAGCGTGATTAACTAATCGTATTATAAAAATGTTCTATTTATAAAGGAACACAGATTGGATTGTTTTACTTATGTCCATGTCAAGGTTATTAGAATTAATTGGTTTTTTATGTACTTTCAACATTAATATCTGCCCGGTCTATTTGTGTATGTGTTTCCTTAGAGGGTCAATAATTTTAGAGCTTTCTTTTCGTGCTTTTGTAGTTGTAATCATGAGTGCTAATCAGTAATCGCCATAACACTTGTCTGTTTGGTATTGCCTAGAAAACGTTAGGTCAAAAGTTTGAATTTTACACAGCGTGAATGATCGTATTGATGACTTTTGTCGTGTTTGTTCTTGCTTTATAATTCGGAGGATAGCACCGTGTAAACCTTAACAACATGTAATAATTTTGTCACCAATAGTTGCATTTTGTGCGGTACCTACTATAAAGTATTAGTAATCATTTATGAATTTGTACCGGAATGCCAAATAGAATTGTAAGTAGATATTTTTCATAAAAATATATTTAGGCATCTAAAATGGTAAAACCAATCTATTCATTCTTAGTTTGTACCCAACACCAGGTTTTGCTTTAAGCGAGAATAATATCTATACGGCGTCAATTTGTATTGACCGATATAAATTCATACATTCCGGGATAAAAATATGAACTCGAGCTTATTAAGGACTACAGCTCAGATCTAGTCATATATCTATAGTGCTACGGTTGTCGTTAAACGTTATTCTGCAATCATTATATTATAACTTTTCATGCAAACAACACTTGCATGCTATATATGTATACTAGCATTTTTATTTTTATGTTGACCCGCATTACCAGCTGTCACCATACCAAATTTCATCAAAATTCCTCCAGTGGTTTTTTGTGATGCGGTAACAGACAGACAAATAGATAGATAGACACACAAAAATTCTAAAAACTATAGATTCAGCCTCTGTATCGATAATAATGTTTATTTCAATAAGATTTTCCAAAAAATATTTAATGTACAGATTCGGCTTTGTTACAATTTTATTATATGTATAAATGTGTATAGTATATACTATAGGTATACCTTCCCCATTCATTTGCCTATTTCAACTCAACGCCCAATGAAAGCAAACAGTACGGATCTCCTATTTGCATTCAACTGCATAAATAATAAACACCCAGGAATAACATACAAAGTAATGCCTGTTGACCTCGATGAATGTATATAAAACTTCAAAACAATATAAGCCAATACGGTTCTAAGCGTTGTAACTTTAGAAGTCATATTCGTATAAAAGGATTAAATTGGTAGAAATGTTGTAAGTAAAATTGTTGATGCATTTGTGCGAGGGCGGTAAGTGGATACAGTAGCCGGAAGATACGACGTTTATTTATCATTTTGTCTACGTTTATATCTTAAATTTTTGTTGTTTTGGATTCTATGTAAATCGGTCAAAATATCGTTAAGTAATTTTGATAAATGTAATTGTTTATTAAAACGCAAGACAATTTGGAGCTCAATTCGGAGACGGACTTTTTGAGAGTCGTCATACTTCTTACATGACATTCTCTAATAATTTTAATTATTAGCACTTGGATCTTGGTCTGCAAAAAACATAATTACACACCACAAACACAATATATAAATCTATGTAAGATTTCATTGTTTGTCTGTAAAATGAAGAGGTAAAGTATTTGTTATATTTTCGTATATAGTTTTGTTTATCTAATAAAGAGGCTGCTATCTATGGTCGTATAGGTATACCTAGAATTATAAGACGATTGCGTACGCCGGAAGCCGCTTACGGCAACTAAACAACATCGTATAAATTATTGCGGCTCATGCCGCGCTCCTTGCAGATAATAAATCTACATGCATGATAAAATTATTGTAATTCATAACATTCTTGGGCGTTGAAAATATATTTAAATTATTTCCTTTAAAATGATTTTAAACCCTCCACGACGCGGACACGCCGGCGTGTCAGTTAACAATAGATTTCTTAGAATTTTAATTTATTTCTTAGAAAACCTGGAGGTGTTAAAGAAATACTAGGTAGTAGGTACCAACTAACTGCGCCTGGCTTTACGATCGTACTACATGTGTACTACAAACTATTCATTAGTACTTATACCTACGTTATACCATGGCAATGTTTTATAAATAATTTTTTTAAGGCCTTTTTTTTCTCAAAAAGATATAATAGATTATTCACAGTAAAAGATATTTGCACGTTACATAGTTACATATAAAATATAATTTTCCTTTCATTAAAAGACTCATTAGGGTAGCACTCTGATTTAAATTAAAAATTTTAATCTTAATATTCCTCCGAATGGCGGTTAGCTGGGCACTGAATAGATTTGAATACAGCTTTAACTACCTCTATCACTTATAGCTTGCTTTAATTTTATGCACTTTATGTGTCATGCTAACTTGACATGTATGTTTTAATGTCACATGAAAAGCAGTGTCGTTATAACTTATTTAATTTTATTTCAGTTTAGAAGCTCATTTTAGAATTCTACATTTTGTTGTGGGGGTTAGCTTAAATTAATGTATGTATATATATATATATATATATATATATATATATGTACCTTGTTAATATTTTTCGGTTATTAACTTTTTCCCCAACCTTAAACTTGTTGCTTTGCCTTAAGGAATCCTTCACATTTTACGTCTAAACCAGCGAAATTATGGAATTATCGCAATTTTCCGCGCCGGCGCATCACAGTGTAAACGCCGCCAGACACGTATTATTGCTAGATTGGTGCCTCTTAGCGTTTCTTGGAAGTTTCACTTGAACGTTTATGTTTTTTTACTATATAAATGCATGCTTGGAAAGACATAAGAGCGTTTTCTTAATAATTTGTAGCTTATAAGTTGTCAGAATAAATCACTCAGAGTCATGTCAAATCAAAATGATACTTTAGTATGATTAAGGTTGTTATTACAATATATTCCGCATATTTTGTTACCATAAGTATACATATAATAAAACTGTAGAGGTCGAATGTCTCTACATAGATAAAAAATGCTAAAAACTGAGTCAGGGGGATGTAAGAAGAGAAATAGAACAAATCCAGATTTTTTCAATTTTTTTTGTATTTTGTCTGGGAGTTAATAAATTAGGCAGACTAATTTGACTTAGTTACACATAGTTATCGATTTTAATAAAATAAAATGAAAACAAAAGGCTAATAAAATAATTTTAGACTCTTAAAAGAAATGAATATTTTGGTTCAAACACAGCTATTTATAACTCAAAATCACTATTTTACATAAATTGCGATAAAATCCTATTACACTGTAATTATTAGACTACACGTTAACTAAATGGTCGTATCCCTGAGTTAACAAAAAGCGCGCCGTAGCGCGACCTCAATGGACATAAACAAACATCCGTTCTTATTGCATTTAACTATACTGAGATGTAGATACTATTACCACGGTAATGTAATATTACCGTGCTATTACTTAGTTTTACTCTAAAGTAGACATTGACATGATATGTGTTTTAAATATGTTTTGTATATGTTTGTTTTAAAACTTTATTCAACATATTAGTTAAAATGGTATAGAATTATTAGTTACATCCTTACCTCACAAAAATTAAATAATAATTATCTAATATAATTAATCTATAATTATAATTAAAAATAAAATCTCTTTCTATATAAATAAAATAAGGTTTATATGTTAGTTTGTACATACTGTAAGTATAATTGATTAATTATAATTTGTTATTACTGAAGAGATTCTGATTAAAATATGTTTTATATCCTATTCTAATCACAGCATCTTCCTTTCATCTTTCATAACACATTTCCTTTTGGTCAGATATAAAGCCAAAAATTGGTCAGATATAAAGTCAAAATCTATAAAACCTACACATCTAGGATACACTTCGTTTAATACTTTCCACCTGTTAATAGTACCATGTGTAGAATAAATAAGTAAAATAAGAAATATTCAGTGATCGAATTTAATCTAATTTTATACTTCATTTAGCAATAAACGTAGGTAATGAAAATATTTGTAATTTATCAAATAATTCTTTAATATGTAATATATTAAAACAATGCGTGCTGCTATATGTCTGCCTATACACAGCCTGTGACTTTTTGCATAGTATCTTCTGAATAATACATTTTTCTTTCTCAATTTTTAGTAACAAGTATTTATTATATACACTGTAAGTATTTATTATATACAATATAGGATAAATACTCAAATTTGACAATTCAAATTCAAAATATTTTATTCAACTAATATCAGTTCGAAAAAAAACCTCAGACATGAGAAGAACTGACGAAATAAACTCAGCGGGACTAATATTATTACTTTATCTTTTTTCTAAGTTAAGCATGAGTTTTAAGTTGAGTTTTTTTGGGGTCGTATTAGAATTTTAAGGCTATCTTAAGTTATGCTTACAATATAATATACAAACACGAAACGAAGTAAATTATGTTCTATTTGTCCTCCACGGACTATAAGGAAGAATCTTGAAAGTCAGCAAAAATTATATTTCTCATCAATCATTATGGTATCAATATTATCAGATTTCCTGTTATTATTATAATTTATTAAGACATTAAAATATTGCAATGATAAAATAAATCATAAAGACTTTATTCAAGTCTTATTTAAATCCTTTTTGGGTGTTTTAGTTCGATTTTTTATCAATGAACATTGTATTTGGCGAGATAAAGTTGGTTGAACCTTTTAGGATAAAGATAATGTTACCAAATTAACATATAATATGTTTCCTACTATGACTTAGGTTAATTAAGAGATTAAGGTAAATGGAGCAAAATAAACAGTAAATGAAGCTAAGCTGTCGATGTCACGAAGGCATATGGCGCACTAATATTATTATTTTTAATATTTTATCACAAAATATTAGAAATATATAAAGCAAAGTCGCTATTTTTGTCTGTCCGTTTATGCGCTTAGTTCTTGTAAGTACCTATCTAAGCAACGGATTTTGATACGATTTTCGCTATCATATAATAGAAAATATCTTACGAAAGTTATATGTCTTATTAATATTATAAAGTTAGCAGCATGAAATACGAACAAAGAAACAAATCTTCATATTTATATAGGTAATGCACATAAAACATATTTGTACTTATTATTATTATAAACGTAACCGCCGACTTTTTTTATAAGAAAAAAAAGTTAGCGTAATGACAGATAGTAAATATACAGGTATTTTTCATTATGATATTTTAATAGATAAGGGTTGGTCTTTCAAAATCATATATTTGTATATTAATTATTTGTGTTTGTATGATATAATAAACAAATATTTTCTACAATAATTGTTATAGAATTAGGTCAATTTTTTATTGAAAGCCTTAAATATGAATACCTCAGTAATGTCTTCTTGAAGATCTAAATAGCCACGTAACTTTTAATAGGGTCCACTCGCCCTGTATTTCATCTCACTCTGTTAAGCCTCTGCTTATAATAAAGTACAAAAGTTGGCTCAACTGTAGCAGTATTACGTCAGAACAAAAAAATTAAAATAATTAAATTAAAAGGAAAGTTTCAATTTGGATATTTTCGACGAAATTTTATTGCAACTATACTGAAAATATATATTTTGATGAGATAAAACTTACAGTAAATATTTATTAGAGCTATATGACAAGAAATGTATTTTATTCAATTATAATTAATTAATTTATATATAATAATTTAAACAAATATATAAAAATACTTTGATACATTTTTACATTCATATATTTAACTAGCATTGCCCGCGGCTCCGCCCGCGTTCAGATGACCAAAAACCAAATTCTTAGGTTTTCATATTAGTATACTCTTACAATGC
Organism: Brenthis ino; assembly: GCA_921882275.1. Classification (NCBI taxonomy): domain Eukaryota; kingdom Metazoa; phylum Arthropoda; class Insecta; order Lepidoptera; family Nymphalidae; genus Brenthis; species Brenthis ino. Next base: position 4,557,354 of record OV170232.1, read on the forward strand.
AGTTTTTGTTTTTTTTTCTCAGAAATGAAATAATTTCCCACGGTAAAAAGTACTCTATATGTTGACCTGGATAACCAGCTATCACCATACCAAATTTCATCAAAATCCCTCCAGTGGTTTTTCTGTGATGCGGTAACAGACAGACTGACAAAAATTCTAAAAACTATAGATTCTGTGTCAATTCCTCTGTATCAATAATAATTTTTATTTCAATAAGATTTCCCAAAAAATATGTAATGTACAGATTCGGCTTAGTTACAATTTTATTATATGTATAGAAGTTGGTTCTATTTCCTCTTCATACATTTATATGACGTGCAAATAAATTATTACAACTTAATGTAGAGCCCAAAACAATAACTCATACAGTTGTATGAGCAGGTATGTAGGTATGTTCGTAGAGCAGGCACAATTGTGTGTATAAACAAACATTCTACGCGCAATCGTCGATACGTCGAGAGAAAACCAATAACATTGTTTTCCGTTACAAAATGCCTCTCATATTTGAATTGCAAATGTACATAAATTGGTATGGTTTTAATCATTATTTGTATTTTGTCCCTATATATGCTTTGTACAAAGTAGTTACATTATACATGTATGAAGTATGTTAATGTTTTAGTTTTAAGCATTTAGATACATAATCTGTTCCTTAAGAATCTATACAACCATATATCGATCGTTGCTGCGAGTTCAATTTTATTTCTTACCAGCGACTCACTCTCGCTTTGCTCGGGTTCGTCCCTGTATAAATTTCTCAAATATGAAATATTTTCCCGCAGTAAAAAGTATCCTATATGTTTACCCGGATATCCAGCTATCACCATACCAAATTTCATCAAAATCTGTCCAGTAGGTTCCTCGTGATGCGGTAACAGACAGACGAACAAACAAAAAATCTAAAAACTATAAATTCAGCCTCTTGTCAATATTAATAAATATTAATAATGACTATTTCAATAAGATTTTCCATAAAATATTTAATGTACAGATTCGGCTTAGTTACAATTTTATTATATGTATAGATTTTAATAAGTATAGTAAACTATCTGTGTAAACTATATTAATATATAAATACAAGCTAAAATAATAATATTACTAAGAAATAATAAGACAGGTGATTAAGTTGAATAATCAAAGTCGTCTTGTTTAACTAAGACTAATGGTATAGAAAATACGTAACATCCTCACAGTGTCGGTCAAGGGGCCAGGGGACAGTTAGCGTGCTTACGCTCCTTACAAGTTCCAAGGTGTTAAATGAACTATATAGTTACATTTATCACTTAAAGTTTGTTAAGTAATCGACTAGAGTCAGGTGAAAGGTGAAAAGTCGCGTACGTTCGGGATTTTCATATTAATTGGGTATTCCTTACATACTCGCTATATCTATATATATTTATATCTATACTTTTACAATCTGCTTATTAACTTACAAGTATAATCTTAACTTGACTAAGTCCCTAGCGAAGTAAAGCTGTTCCATCGCAACATTTTTAAGTAATTACTTTTTCTAATTAGAAAGGAATTTTAAAAACTGGTCTAAAGATACTCATATAAAAAAGCGTATATAATAATAAGAATATATACATATATGTTAATAATAGGAATGCAATATTTAATAAAACTTAGAAATGATTTTAATTTTGTACTAAAAACATTAATTATATTTTTTTATAACTCATATGAACTAGAGACAGTAGTTTTTTACGTCTCACTGAGATTGGGTTTTTGCCAAATATTAGTAGTATGTTATAAACAGTTCACCTATTAAATATTGATTCATTAAATAAATTTATTGTATGTTTCTTTCTTTTATCTTTTAGAAAGATCGTATATTAATTTAACAATATTAATATATAATTTAACAAATAAACATAGGAAATACAGAACACCTAGGTTACATTTAGTTGTTCCATTTGGTTAAAGATAAGTCTATTTACACTAGCCCCTATCTAACATATAAATCACCCGAGGTTCATAAATTCAAAACATAAGTTTCTGGCTAATGGCTGAAGAGAACAATGCCTGAACCCTGCAAGCTAACCAAAACATAAGTGTAACGTAGAGCCTACTCACATCCCCTATCTCACGAGCTAAGAATCGCGCCTCGGAGGACCTTTGACAAAGTAATGACGGCGTAGACAAAGAGAGCCTCCCTACCCCTGCAGGATTACGAGGGTATCTATCTCGCGAATTGTTTGAGGCACCGGGATTTTTACGCGAATATTTGCAAGGGCTACGATTCCGCAAATAAAACCTTTGCTTTTATGTGAATATAAGTACCTTCTCTTTAATTATTTAGGGATGTTTTCAAAATGAGTCTTTCTTCTATTCATGTTTGTTATTGAATTTTTAATCATCATCAGCTTAAGCAATATACGCATTTGAGAGTATTTTCGCTTTTACACCTACTAAGCTCGAAGGAAATTATTATTTATAATATGTTAATTTTGCCGTAGTCATTCCTAAAAATTAGCAGTTCATTTTAATTTTATCTGAAACCTTTTTTTACACTTCTGGCTACAGAAATTTTAAATTGTAAGAGATATGAAAAAAAGCGAATAGTTCTGATGTTTCTTAAAGTTTATTTTAGTTATTAATTAATTGTTTTATATAAAACATTTCATAATAAAGGATTCTACTCGTACATAACTTAAAACCAAAGAATTGGTCGCCCTACTCTCAAGCGCCACCCGCCATTACAGATCGTACGTTTTGATTCTCCCACACTACCGCCACGACCTCCTCATGATTACCCTGCCAAATGATCCGTGGATCCACTATATTATTTGTGAAACAAGTGACTTGATATGTATATTTCTGTACGTTTCTTTCTGTATTTACCTCGCCAACCTTTAGAGACCAAAAGAACCCACTTGAAAATAATAATTATAACGCAAGTTTTCCTACAAATGAAAAAATCTCTTTTGAAATTATAAGTCTAAAAATAACCGTTAAAAATAAAAGTAAAAAAACTCATATTCTAAAAATATTACAAAAGGCATATATTAATTAGCTTTATTTACGCATTTTCTGCATGAGGAATGTGAAACAAAGCCTTTTCACCCCCGCATAAAACAAAGACGAAAGGGGTGAAATTTTAGCATTCCTTCCCCTATAGTTTCGAAAAATCTTCAAAAACGTAGAACTTGATGTGTAAATGACGCTTATCTCCTGCGCGTGCCATCAACTAATTTCACAAGGTTTTGGTTTACGCCCAAACACCCAAGTCTAAAGAACAAATTCTTCCTTATTATACTTACAATAAAGTTGATTTTGCCACTATAATTTGTATACTAACTGTTGACAAAACGTATGAGGGGTACGGATAAGATGCTTGTTCACCCAGCACACTGTCTGTCCCAAAAGTGTTTTGGTTTTGTGTAGTGGAAGATAAGTGGCATAAGCGAAGTCTCATATCTGCACTACTATTATAAAGAGGAAAGATTTGTATTTTTGTATGTTTGTAACGAATGAACTCACAAACTGCTGAACCGATGTAGATGAAATTTGGTAAAAGGATAGTTTGACACCCGGGGAAGGACATAGGGTATTTTTTTTATTTCGGAAATCATCCTTTAAGGGGGTGAAAATGGGGATGAAAGTTTGTAATTGGAGTCAAATTCAAGGGTCGAACCCGAGCGAAGCCAGGGTGAGCAGCTAGTATCATATATACTTATATAGTTATAGTTCTTATAATGCTAATACCTTTCAATATAAAATTCTACCATTAAAACATTTTATTTCATTAATTTCAATTAAACATTGTAGAATCATAAAAGAAAATGAATCATCCGATAACGACTTATTCTTCATACATTTTATTGCTGTGCCGTATCAATAAGTAACTACTCATATGTGAAAAAACATAAGAACGTTACTTCCAGTTATCACGGGTAATAACAGCGCGTAAGAACGAAAAACCGTTGATAAAACGTGCTTGATGCTCATGTTTTTGCGTTAATACAAGTCTGCCATTCAAGGGTCTCCTCAAATTTACCCGCTCCAAATACCAGGAACTACATGAAAGTAATTAATATTATCTATATCTATATATATAATAAAGGTGTAACTGAACGCTGTCTGTTATTGAGGATCTTTATAGAACTTTTGCTGAACTATGATTTTTAGAATTTTTGTTTGTTTGTGCGCGATAATCTCAGAAACGGCTTAATTGAGTTGGGTGCGGCTTACTCTAATGTATTACTGTAAGCTTCACTTAATATTTAGTATTTGTTTTGTTTCAATCGCTCCAATAAATAAAAGTTATGTCAATTTAAAGAACCACCTAGGGACAAATACACACAGAGCGAGGGTGATTTGCTAGTAAGATATAAAAAAGAGAATATAGCAGCCAACGCTTTATAAGGACGAATTTCTTAAGAAAAATAATAAAATGAACGAAAATCATTTACTTAAAAAACTTACCCGTCTAAACACTTACGAAAATTTACTTAATTTTTTACTTTAGTCGTCCGAATAAAGGTTTCGGAACTATTATTAAAGCATTTGAGTTGACCGTATCCATGCGACTAGATGTGATGATTCCCTAAGAGCACCCGTCAATCTATATACTTAGCACAGCTGTGCAATGGAACGCGTTTTTTCACTTGCCAGCGTTGATTAGGAGCCGTTACTTATGGACAATTATGAAATAAGGGACACCGGCCATCGACGTTAGGTCGCAAGAAGACGATTAATGAAGTGGCTACAATACTCATCTATACATGTAATAAAATTGTAACTAAGCCGAAGGCCGAATCTATAGTTTTTAGAATTTTTGTCTGTCTGTCTGTCTGTTACCGTATCACAGAAAAACCACTGGAGGGATTTTGATGAAATTTGGTATGGTGAAAGCCGGTTATCCGGGTCAACATATAGGATTTTTTTTTATCGCGGGAAAATGTCTCATTTTTGAGAAAAAATACAAAAACTGCAATGTTAGAATAAACTAATATATAAAACCTAAGAATTGGTTTTTGGTCATCTGAACGCGGGCGGAGCCGCGAGCAATGCTAGTAGATCATAAAGTAAAAAGACTAAAAACTGAAGGTCCAGAAAATTGGCCATAAATTAGTCACTTTTAAAGTACTTACCTACTATTTCCCTAATTAGCCTACTCCAGTTCCTTAATGTTAAGAAGGAAAGGTAATTAAGAAAAGGTATTGAATAAAATAACTTATTCATGAAATCAATATCATGAAAATCGGTTCACAATTAGCGAAAATATTACGTGAAATGAAAAAAAATAAACCAATATAGGTATATGTACATATTAGGTATATATATACTAAAATTAGGTGTTTAATAAATTTGAAAGGCGGTTACAAAGGTAAGATCTCTATTTAATGTGTTTGGATTTAATCTTAGCCTTTTAGTAACTATTATAATAAAAAGTAAACATATAGAGTTTATCGTTATTACGATTTTCTCTAAAATAATACGACACGTTTGGCTCAATTTCTATCTAGTGATTGCTGTACCAGCGCCGCGGGTTCGAATCCCGCTGGGGGCATTCGTTTGTGTGAAGAGCACAAATGTTTGTACTCCAGTCATGGGTGTTTATATTTATAATATGTATGTAAAGTTATATATGCGTATATAAACTATCTGGATCCATAAGACAAGCCTCGTGCTTACAATGGGTAGATGGTGTTGTGTGTTAACATCCCAGAATATTTAAAAAAGAAAAAAAATAGGAAAAAGACAAATTCTTATATCACCTTTGTATTTTAAACCACTGGTTTCATTAAAAACGACATTGGCACTAGCTCATAGTGATATATCACGTAGTGTTGGAGTTTGTTTGTCATTTGTATTATATTCGTCTTTGTTTTATATTCATTATCATTTTTATTTTATAATTATTTTCTTGCAAAATTTAAGTAACAGTATATTTGTATAAACCTTCTATTTTAAAACTTAAATCTTAAATAAGTATAAATGGAGTGTAGCGGAGTTGACAATTCACATTTGCTGTCGTTAACAGAAAACTAAGCAAATGTACTCGTATGAAAATAACATAGCTAATATAGCATAATCGTTAAATCACCTTGTTAGAACATGTCATCTATATAATAAAAATCATACCACAGTATGTTCCCCATGGCATCCAAAACGGATGGAGCGATTTTGATGAAATTTTTAGGCAATCTTCAAATTAGCCCAGCGGGTGATCCTGTGAAGTTTGGTAGATATCGGAAGTTTAAACGTGGGTGAAGCCACGGGTGCTGCTAGTTTCTATGTATTTAGTAATATCGTATATAGAAAGTCATCTTGGATAATGGGCAGTATAGATTAACACTTCAAAAACAAAAGCTTTAGGCTAGCTTGGAAATAAACTTTACTCCTTAACGCGTGTGCTTGGCAGACGCTTAGATAAATGGTATAGTGTCGCCGCCAGCACAGCATGATGTATGCAGTTTGCTTTTCATTTGTGTTTTGCTTTCATTTACCATGACGTTTCATCAATTATTTTATAAGAGGTCTTATTATAGTGTTTGCTAGCAAAGTATATTTAATCCTTTTAATATTATAAACACGAAAGTTTGTGAGGGTGTGTATGTGTATGTTTGGTACTCTTTCACACAAAAACTATGAACAGATTTTAATGAAATTTACTTGACAGTATATTTTATAAAGATAATGAACAACACGTATTCACGTATGATTTTAATTATGAACGCGTAATTAATAAATTTTCATATTTTTATGTAAGCAATGAAAAACAAAGTATATATATAAATTTTGTGCAGGAAATTAAAACCGGTATCCTGGTCTCGAAAACTACATATATATATATATATGAGATCACAACATACCTACGAACACACAAACACCGAATTTTATAAATAAAGATAGATATACATAAGTATACGTAACATTCATTTCAACTGATTTTTTTTATTATTTATTAATTGATCTATCAACTAGATCAAATTTTTAAAGCAACAAGCTTGACCAAATAAAAGAAGTATAACACAAGTAAAAAAATATATCGAAAGTCATAAACAACGAATTGAATTAAGTTTTAAGCCTTAAAAGTTCTTTAAAACAAATTAAGTGTTTCGAAACCCAGCAATAACTATTAATTATTATTATTTATTCTCAGAAAGAGAAGTCAATGTCCGACGTAATTTCTTAATCTTCTCATTGTCCACTTTTTATTTCCGCAAACCAAAATATTGTTAAGTCAGAACCAGTTGAGATGTTATCGTTACATTACAAAGCCCATTTCGTCACTAACGGTTAAACAGGTGTGATGAACCATTGTAATAAAACCATGAGTAGTAAATTGAGTGATATGAAACGTATTATAACTGCTATTATTAAAAAAAATTCGGTAGGTACTATTATTAATTTGAAAATATATTTGTTCGTAGAATTTTTGACAGCAACGAATAATAGAGTAATGTGTGTTCGAGTAAGAAAAGTCAAAAGTGAAATAAGCTACTGTATATATACTCGTAAATATTCTACACTACACATACATAACTTTAAATACATACATAATATAAATATAAACACCCATCACTGGAGTACAAACATTCATTCTCATCACACAAATGAATGCCCTCAGCGGGACTCGAATCCGTGACCGCTGGCATTAAGCAAGTAGGGTCACTACAAACTGAGCCAAACGTGTCGTCAAGAAATGACAAGAAATTTTACGGAATATGTGGGTCATGAGTATACTCGTCCCTAAATAACGATGATATGAACTTCTCATACAATATCATATTCAGCTCATGTCTTTATATTCGATTCTTGATAAATATGCAAAGAGCTCAAATCACCTCATTTCGTATTAAGGCTTTATCAAAATTGGATAAGTAGTTAGATATGCTAGGAAAGATTTGTTTGTTTGTTATTGATAAATTCATAAACTTTTAAACTTATTTTAATAATGCTTCCACTATTGGAAAGGTGTATTATCAAAAAGTAACAATAGTTTGTTCAGTAATAATTCAGCTTCAAATAACCTAAAAAACCTAGGGTGAAAATTTCTATCTTCAATCAGCTATTGACCACGCAGCCTCCAACTGCGCTTCCACTGCACTGAATTAAAATTAAATAGGATAATTTTAGAAATCATGGCAAATATTACAAAATCAAATGTACCCACCGGTTATACGAGTATGATTTAAGACAACCACTTGTGTCATACACACCTACTTTTTCGTTGTAATTAATAACCGTTGAACGAATATTACATGGCTGGCACAACCTGCAAATAATGCTTTGTGGGTAATATAACAGTACGTAGCCCTAATTTATTATTATTAAGAGGTATTATAATGAATTTTCCAATACTTCCTTACATATATTTTAGGCTAAAATCTGACACATCGGAATATGATGTAATTGATTTATTATTTATACCTACCTACCTAATATTATAAAGGGCAGAGTTTGTTCGTTTGTTTGTTTGTTTTGTTTGTTTATTTGTTTGTTTGTTTGTTTGTTTGTTTGTTTGTTTGAACGCGCTAATCTCAGGAGTTCTTAAGATCAGAATCTCAAAAAAATCTTTTTGCATTAGATAACCCTTTTATTGAGGAAAGCTATATATCATATGATATATAGTCTATCTATTCTATACTAACCGTTAAAACGTACCTAGGGACGATGAAGCGAGGGTGAGTCGCTAGTTTATACCTATTAATCTGAAGTAATAAACATGTGATCAGCAATTAATGGAATATTCACACAGGCATTAAAAAATAGAAATTTAAACATTTGAAGAATGTTTTTATTGAGATGATTTCAATGTTACTTTTTTGTTTATCAATATGATAATTTAAAAAGTCCTGTTACACTTGATAAGATAAGTTTTGATTGACTTCAATATTGAGGTCAATTAGGCTGTAATTTTTGTATGCAAGTTATAAGAAACCTACGCCAATAGTGAATCGATTTTAATAATTGTACATATATTATTATTAATGCGTATGGTTTTACATCAAGGATGATACCATAAAGATAAAAAAATAAAACGCCCCGTTGCGTCGGGTGGATTAATTACTTTCAAGTAATTTGGTTGATATTCGGTTTTATATTTCATTAAAATAGACTCAGTATGCCGAGTATATTGTAAGAAATATATACACACATATTTGAGTTCTCCGTTCTGCGTTACTACGCAAATAATAATACATATTTTAATAATCACAATATAAGTATCTCAAATAAGTTAATCTATACTAATATTATAAAGAGGTAAAGTTTGTGAGTTTGTGACGTTGTAGAGGGTAGTCTCTGGATCTACTGAACCGATTTAGATGAGGTAAGAAGATAGTTTGAGACCCTGGGAAGGATATAGGACACTTTTTATCCCGAAAATTATCCTTTAAGGTGGTAAAAATGGGGATGAAAGTTTGTATGGGGAATCAACCTAGGGACGAACCGAGCGAAGCGAGGGTGAGTCGCTAGTATATCTTTATAATTTTCGTAATATTTGAACACACTTATGGGTCCTGATCTATGACTTACGAATACACATGTCAATATACAGACGCACAGATTTGAGTATACCTCATGTCATGCTGATAGATGTTTACTCACGCACCGACGGACACGTAATAAATTATATTCATATATTGCAATCTCAATTACTGCTGCTCATATAATAATATGTTATGTAAACATATAAAATTGGCAAATAGTAGGTACTATAATACAGAATTTAGAACTTCGGTTACAATATAAGAGAATATTGTCAATATTTTACAATAATAATCTTTGTAATATAAATGCAAAGGGGTTCAAAATCGTAGCCTGTGTTCTGTTTGCAATGAAAGCCATATCCGGAGCTTTTGTGTGTCACTTTGTTTAATCACGCAATGCTTAATACCGTTATAAAGAGTAATTTTTTATTGTTATACCGGTTGTAGTTTGAATTTGGTAGATCTAAAGATATAGTATGAGATTTCCGTTCAACGCACTTTCATACAATGCCAGGTCATGTTTTGTGGCTTGAGTCAACAAACTCAATAGATTCTCGTTCACGCGGTCGAAACGACAGGCAGAGCCTAGTCAAAAAATATTTTTAAATTATTTTGACTTGTATGTATGTATTCAGACCTTTTTAACGTCCCACTGCTGGGGGTGGGCCTCCCTTCAATACGAGGGAGATCAGGCCACCACGCTGGCCAAGTGCGGGTTGGCGGACTTCACATGTCTTTCGAAAACTTGCTAATTTCTCTCAGACATGCAGGTATAATCACGATGTTTTCTTTCATCGTAATTAGAAATGATTCGCACATGAAAATATCAGAAGTGCGAGACCCGAGATTTGAACCCGCTTCACTCGGTTTCCCAAGCGAACGCGTTACCACTGGGCTACCTTATTACTACTGACTTATTTTGTATATAATTTCATATTTTTAATTACTTACATATGTATTAAATATTAATATACATTTTTTTTCTTCTGTGTTATTGTTTTATTTGCGATGTATTTCATCTAGCAGTTATAATAGAAAAAGCTAAAAAAGCTAAAACTTAATAAATAGGATACATTTCGACATAACACAGATAGTGTTAGAACTTTGGATATTGAATGAAATATTAAAAAGTATAAAATTAACGAACCATCTAGCGTGTCGAAACGTTTTACAATTAGACAGATTATCACATTTACTTCACTTTCTTCTGTCATGGGCTTAATTGTTACGGTAGTAGTTCGCGAAGAACTTTTTCTTTTTACTTACAAAGATTTTAATAATTGTGTATTCAAATTTTATATTATTATAATATTCATGTGTTTTGAAAAAAATATATATTGAGGAACACCGAAGTAAAAGAGAAAATAACTTATTATAAAAATACTTCGTTCAAAAGTGGTTATGGAACATTATAAAAAGTAAGTACTTGTATTTTTGTAAAGCTCAGCCCTTTTTGACCTCCCTTTAATACGAAAGGGGGTCAGATCGACCACACTGGTCAAGTGCAAGTTGGCGGACTTCACATGTCTTTGGAAAATTTGCTTTGTTCTCTCAGACATGCAGGTTTCCTCACGATATTTTACTTCAGCGAAAGACAAGTGCTAAACATGGTGGAAATGATTCACACATGAAAATATGAGAGGTGCGAAACCCGGAATTTGAACCCGTTTCACTCGATTTCTCAAGCGAGCTAGTAACCACTTGGCTACCACTGTCTAGCTCTAGCATTCTACGTGAAGAGCTATGTATATTACGATAAATAATAATAATAATAGAAATATACGATCACATATGAACTCTACACTGGACAGTTGAATGAACGTAGAGAATCTTGTAATCTAATTAAAGTATTATCTCTAACAATTCATGTACATTATAAATCAACTTAAAACGTATGTATTACTTTGTAACACTATGTATCATAATTTTTTTATAAACAGTACTATGGGTGATTCTGTTCACATTATTTAATTATATATTAACTAGCAGAAACCGAGGCTTCGCTCGCAATAAAGCTACAAAAAATCTTTAAAAAGGTAGTTTCATACAAATTTTCATCCACTATTTTACCGCCTTATAGGATGAATTTCGAAAAATGCTAAAACACATATTTATTTAATTGTATTGAAGAGCAATAATACTAAGTTTCAGGTAATTCTGAACATAAATATTTTTTGCATTATATCACAACGTGCTTTTCTGACGGAATTAGATAATCTCCCGCGGTAAAAAATCACGTCAATCCGTCACTCCATTTCGACGTGAAAGAAAGACAAACAAACAAACAAACAAACAAACAAACAAACAAACAAACAAACAAACAAACAAACAAACAAACAAACAAACTCACTTTCACATTTATAATTTTAGTTTGGATATGAGTGACAAAATGACAGTCGAATACGAATAATATGTACCTACTTTTCCTAAGAAAATATTGCAGCTACATATGTTTCGGACGACCAGAACCAGGGTATGTCTAGTACCCGGAGGTCGACCTGGGACAATCTCCCAGACGTTCTTGGCGTACACGGCAGTATGTCCGTTCGCTGGTAATGTACGCCACCACGCACCCCTGAATGCGTAGCTTGGGTCCCGATCCACTAGGGTTTCTTCGTTGACAGGAGACTATACTTAGAGGCGATGAAATAAAACACAATTTTTCCTTTTTTCTCTCTTGGTTTCGGTTCTTCCTTTTCCTTTTAGTTGTTGCCTCTTCGGTGGCTGTCTTGCGACTGACTCGAATCGAGAAATGGCTCGCCTTTTATTTGGCCCGTTAATACCTTACAGAGAGCCGCGTACTTTGAGCTCATTTTTCGAATAAAATTTCCCTAAACCGAAACCTTGAGAGTCCTTTTATTTTATGTTTTCAGTAAAACACCTTACACATATTTATTTATTTACATGCCTTACATACTATTATACAATATTAAAACATAATATTCAATATATAATAATTAATTAAAAAAGTCTTAAAACAAAAATATCTAAATTTCTAGGTTGCTACATTTTTACTATACATTTTCCCTTATAACTTTTGAACGGATAGTCCTATCGACCTAATTCTTGTTTTATTATAAGTTTTATAATAAAATCTATTATTTAAAACATAAACTATTATGCTATTGCAAGAAACAAAAAATCTCATTTTCAAGTTACGTAATTATATGCTAACATTTTACTTACGTACCTATTCCTTTCAAATTAATGTTAAATAGTCTTATATGATTCAAATAAGCAAAAAATACTCTAAACTAACCTTATTACACTAATTAGAACTTATTTTAACATAATAAATCTAATAAGAATGAGATTTCATATTTACAACAATTATTCATAATACGCTAAAATGACATTGTCCCTATATTAATACACACGTTACTCGAAGATAAGTTTTCCGTCGCCGACATTCTCCCCCTCGTGCTTTGCACCAACTCCTGGACTCGGCGACGCTCCCGGCACCAACAGCACCACTCTCGAACTGGGCCTCCGTAGAACACCTCCTCTGGTCTCGACGTCGACGACTCTGGTCCGCCCGTCTGGTCCAGGATACACATGCAGGATTCTTCCGCGTGGCCAGATGCATAGGCTGTGATCGACGATCAGTACGATGTCTCCGACTTGCAAATCTGTGGCGCTGACTCTTCCTTTGGTCTTCCTTGGTAGTAGAGTGGGCAAATACTCTCTCAGCCAACGTTGCCAGAAGTGATCGGCAAGTCGCTGCGTAGCCTTCCAGGTGTGTCTGCCCACAAGCTCGTTGTCCTCGAAGCTGCCGATTCTTGCTGCGCCACATGATCGCCCGATGAGAAAGTGGTTCGGTGTAAGTGCTTCTTCTTCAGGGTTCTCGGAGAGGTGGGTGAGGGGCCGAGAGTTGACTATGTGCTCGGCCTCTAACAGGAGGGTATGAAGTACCTCCTCTCGTGGTTGCCTTTCGTTGAGCGTGGCGTCCAGTGCGGTTTTAATGGATCGCACCAGACGCTCCCATGCACCTCCCATGTTTGGTGCACCAGGAGGTATGAACTTCCACTGCACACCGATCTTCTCCGCTTCCGAGATAAGGTCTTCTTGCTTCATGGTGTCTAGTGCTTCTTTGAGTTCTTTGTTGGCGCCAACGAAGTTAGTGCCATTGTCGGTGTAGATTATCTTTGGCATTCCCCTTCTCGCGGCGAATCGTCGTAGTGCCATGATCATGCTGTCAGTGGAGAGTGAAGGAGTGAGCTCAATGTGTACAGCTCGTGTTGTTAAGCATGTGAATAGAGCACCCCATCTCTTCTCATGGCGTCTTGCTACGGTGATCGTCATAGGGCCGAAGTAATCTATTCCCGTGCACGTAAATGGAGGGTTTCCGTGCATCAGCCTCTCAGCAGGTAAGTTGCCCACTGGTAGTTCTTGAGGTCTTGCCTTTCTTGTTTTGCACCACTGGCATTGATGTTGAATGGTCTTGATCGCTGACCTCAGTCCTAGCACCCAGAAGCGTTGTCTTACTTCGTTCATTACGGTCGCGTGATTCCCGTGATTGAAGCGGCAGTGAAATTCTTCTATGATGAGAAGTGTTGTCTTGTCCTTGCTGTCGAGTACGATGGGTCGTTTGTAGTCTCTGGTAACCCCTCGTATCGCGTCGATTCTTCCTTTCAGTCGCAGGAGACCTTCTTCTAGCACTACGTCGAGCCTTTTCAACTTGCTGCTGCCCTCTAATTGTTTTCCTTGCTGTAGGCACCTGATGTCCTCTTTGAAGCATTTCTCTTGACTTCTTCTTAACAACAGCGTTTCAGCTTGCTCTAGTAGACTTGTTTCCAATGGTATGTATTTCCTTTCTGACGTTTTTGAAGACAGATGTCGCTTCTCAACAATTTTCTTATTCCTTTTTGTAGTTTTCCAGGTAGGATCTTCTTTGCTGGCGTGGACCTTTTCCTTTCTTCTGCAGAGTTGTATGAACTGCAGTACTCTTGCTGTAGCTCGCCAAAGTCTTTTCCACGACGAGAACTTTTCGGGATCTGGTGATGGATAGGAGCTGCCTGCAGTCGCTACGATGTCCGCTGCCTTTTCTTCGCCAGTGGTTTCTTTCTTGAATGTTCTTGCCGCAGGCCAGTGAACTTCATCTCTTCTTAGAAACCCTGGTCCGGTGTACCATCGGTGTTGGCAGTCGAAGTGTTCTGGTACGTCACGTGTTGCATCATCTGCAGGGTTCTGCGCCGTCGGTACCCTTCTCCAGTCCTGTGGTTTTGTGAGATCTTCTATCTCCGCCAAGCGATGAGCCACGAATGTCTTGAAGGTTCTCGGGTCCGTCTTGATCCATGATAGCACGATACTGGAGTCTGTCCAAAACGTCTTCTTTTCTATTTTCAGATCCATTTCTTCCTCGACCGAGTGTGCCAATCTGCTTCCTAGGAGGGCCGCTTGCAGCTCGAGTCTCGGGATTGACACCGGCTTCAACGGAGCGACTCTTACTTTTGCTGCTACTAAGCTGACGTCATAAGTCCCATTTTGATTTTCAGTTCTCCAATATACCGTAGCTGCATACGCCATTTCGCTTGCATCCGTGAACGTGTGCAGCTCCCCCTCGGTGCGACGTGGTGCCAGACATCTCGGGATCTGAAGGTCTTGGAGCAGCTTCATCTTCTCCAGGTAAGTCTTCCATGACTCGTACTCCTTTTCTTCTATCTCTTCATCCCAACCGACGCCACTTCGCCATATGTTCTGGAGCAGCCTTTTGCCTTGGATGAGAATTGGTGATGCTAGCCCTAGTGGATCGAAGGTCGACATCACGGCGCTGGTGACTTCTCTCTTCGTAGGTACCTTGAGTCCTTGTGCCACTTCATCTGGCGTGTTCCGAAGGTTCGCCCTAAAGCCTATGGAGTCCCTTTCTGTAAACCAGCGTAGTCCCAGTGTCTTCTCTTCCTTCTCACCAAGGTCCACCTCTGTCTTCTCAACTGACTCAGTCTTCACGTCTTGCAGCAGGTCGGAGTGGTTTGACGCCCATCCTCGGAGTTCGAAGCCCGCCTTTTTGTGAATGAAGTCCACCTGCGCTGTAATTCTCTTGAAGTCCTCTTCTGAATGGAAGCTGTGCAGGTAGTCATCCATGTAATGGTTCAGCTCGATTGCCTTTGCTGCCTCTGGGTACTGCTTCTTGTAGTCCGCCGCGTTCCGGTTCTTCACGTAGATCGCTGTGCTAGGAGATGATGTCGCGCCGAAGATGACTGATGTCATTCTGTACTCCTTCGGTGCTACGTCACGACGATCCCCTCGCCACAGGAACTTCAAGCTGTTTCTATCTTCTGGCCGGATGCGAACTTGCAGGAACATTTCCTTTATGTCGGCTGCCACTGCAAACGGGCCTTGCCGGAACCTCAGTAATACCCCGAAGAGCGATTGCAGTAGGTCTGGTCCCGGTAGTAAAGCGTCGTTGAGGCTTCTCCCTTTAGACTTGGCTGCAGCGTCGAAGACGATCCTTATTTTCTTCTTCAATGGATGTACCACGGAGAAATGAGGGAGGTACCATGTCTTCTTTGAATCTTCTTGTCCACCAGGTGCTTCTTCTGCATACTTGCTGTCGATTAGATGCTGGATCTGCTTATTGTATTCTGCCTTCAGCTGAGGGTCTTTGTCTATCTTCTTTTCAATGTTGAACAATCGGTTCTTGGCAGACGTGTAGCTTTCAGGCATCTGTTCATCTTCATTTTTCCATAGAAGTCCAGCTTCAAATCGACCATCTTCTAGTCTTCTGCAGGTCTTCTCTAGGATGGTGAGTGCTCTTTCTTCTGAATCCGTAGTGGGTCTTCTTGGTAGTACTCCAAGTGCTTCGATTGCGAAGTGATCCTTGATGGCTTGATGCATCTCTTCTTCTGGCGTGCTGACATGTAGACACGTGTTTAAGAAGTGCACCACTTTCGCGCCTCCAGTGTCTGACCCGTGGAGCACCCATCCAAGTCCTGTTCTTGAAGCGACTGGTTGTCCTGGTTTCCCTCTTCTTACTTCTTGAGTCACGATTAGCTCCCAGTTGTCTTGACCGATGAGCAGCTGTGGTGACTCCCCCTTATAATATAGAGAGTCAGCAATCTTCTTCAAGTGTTGACACTCTTCTATCCTTTTCTTTTCTAGGAACTGCGGTGCAAGCTTCAACTCGTCGATGGTCCGGACTCTTCTCAAGGTCTTCTTGGTCTTCTGATGAATCCCCTTCACCGTAAGGTCCAGCATCTGAGAGTCTTCCTTCCTTATCAGCCTGCCTCCAACAGTCTCGATGACCAGTACCTCCTTTCTTCCTTGAGCGCCGATTTCTTCTGCTACCTTCTGGTCTAGCAGCGACACTGTTGACCCTTCATCCATGAGGGCCAATATCTTCTTTGATCCTTTTGACCCGAAGATTTCTATCGGAATTATCTTCAGGTATGCCCTTGCGTTGTTGACCGCATTCACCGATGCCATGATGCTCGCCACTTCTTGTGGTTTGTTCTTCTGTTCTTCCGAGGAACTTTTCTCAGTCTCGACGTGCAGCAGATGATGATGCCACCTCTTGCATTCCTTGCACGACGGCTTCTTGCAGCTCTCCTTCCGATGTGTCCCTTGTAAACACTTGAAGCAAACGCGGCTTTTCTTCACTATTGCCCATCGATCTTGCACAGACGCCTTCAGGAACTTCTGACACCCGACGAGGAAGTGTTCACCCTCACACATGGGGCAAGTCTTCTCTGATCTTGAAACCTTTTCTTTGAAGTCCTTTTCCTTAGTTGAATGCGTTGCTTGTCGATGAGTCCGTCTGAACCCGCTCTTCTCTTCTGTTGATGCATAGGCTCCACACTTGTCTGCTTCTCTGTTCAGGAACTTGGACACCAGTGTTAGGTCGGAGAACTCGCCTTCTTCTGTTGTTTCAATGAAGTCGTACCATCGGAACTTGAGGATCGTAGGCATCTTCTCAATAATTTGTTTCACCATCTCAGGTGAATGCAGGTACTGTGGTTTCTTCAATCCTTTTATTGCCGCTACGCTGTTGCTGATCTGGCTCGCGAAGAGGCATATGTCCCTTGGGTTTTCAGAAATCTTCGGCAACGTTTTGACCTTGTCCAACTCTGCCAGCACCAGTGCATCTGGTCTTCCATATCTTCTTCTGAGGGCTTGAATCACTTCCATCGGAGAGGCTTCGGAGTACAGCAGACTCTTGATAGCTTCTCTTGCGTTGCCCTTCAGTGCTCTTCTTAGCCGAGCCATATTCTGGACGTTGTTGAACATCGGTGCTGTATCTTCATAGACAACCTTGAAGGCCATCCACTCGCTGCTGTTGCCGTCGAAGTAGGGTAACTCGTGAATGTAGGTTGGCTGTCCTGCTGGTCCTCGCGTGGTAAGAGCTTCCTTCAATGCTGCCGTCAGTGCTTGAATTTCAATCGTAGCTCCTCTCGTTGAGGAGTTCTCTTCAGGCTTCATCTTCTGTGGCTCTTCCAAGGGGTGTGGACCTCGCATCTCTGGTTGAACTTTGTTGCCATCCTCCAGCACAGACGTCTCGATCCAGTTCTGCACCTGTGCTGTTCTGTCTTCCAGGTCTTCATCCACGGAGTCCTCTTCTTCACACTGTGCCATCTCCAATCTGACACGGGCTAGCTTAGTTTCAGCCTGTGCTTGCTTCAACTCCAGGCGTGCCAACTCTTCCTTTGCTTCTAGCTCGCGTCTTCTGGCCGAGGAACTCGTGGTCTTCGTGGACCTGGCGCGACGACTGACCCCCATCGGTTTCAGGGTCTTGGAGGAGCTTTGAACATCCTTTCCAGGTACATCTTCTTGGCTCTTCCTGGTCATCCTCTGTGCAGCATCTTCTTTGTTGCCTTCCATAGACGCCGCCGTAGTTGCAGTCGTAACCGTAGTCTCCGTCACTGTGGTGCCCTCCGTGGTCGTGGTACCCGAAGAAGTGTTCGATGTAGTTGCAGTTCCCGATGACGCCGACGCTGACGTGACCCCTTCTGATCCCGACGTTCCATCTGTCGCGTCCCTATCTGAAGGACGGGACCCGGGACGTGAGGGGGCATCCTTCTGCGACCTGGTTACCGGCATCTTGAACGCAATCTTCTGTTTCTTCTGAACTTCTTCTAGCAGGGATCCGGCTCGAAGGACCAACTGTTTCGGACGACCAGAACCAGGGTATGTCTAGTACCCGGAGGTCGACCTGGGACAATCTCCCAGACGTTCTTGGCGTACACGGCAGTATGTCCGTTCGCTGGTAATGTACGCCACCACGCACCCCTGAATGCGTAGCTTGGGTCCCGATCCACTAGGGTTTCTTCGTTGACAGGAGACTATACTTAGAGGCGATGAAATAAAACACAATTTTTCCTTTTTTCTCTCTTGGTTTCGGTTCTTCCTTTTCCTTTTAGTTGTTGCCTCTTCGGTGGCTGTCTTGCGACTGACTCGAATCGAGAAATGGCTCGCCTTTTATTTGGCCCGTTAATACCTTACAGAGAGCCGCGTACTTTGAGCTCATTTTTCGAATAAAATTTCCCTAAACCGAAACCTTGAGAGTCCTTTTATTTTATGTTTTCAGTAAAACACCTTACACATATTTATTTATTTACATGCCTTACATACTATTATACAATATTAAAACATAATATTCAATATATAATAATTAATTAAAAAAGTCTTAAAACAAAAATATCTAAATTTCTAGGTTGCTACATTTTTACTATACATTTTCCCTTATAACTTTTGAACGGATAGTCCTATCGACCTAATTCTTGTTTTATTATAAGTTTTATAATAAAATCTATTATTTAAAACATAAACTATTATGCTATTGCAAGAAACAAAAAATCTCATTTTCAAGTTACGTAATTATATGCTAACATTTTACTTACGTACCTATTCCTTTCAAATTAATGTTAAATAGTCTTATATGATTCAAATAAGCAAAAAATACTCTAAACTAACCTTATTACACTAATTAGAACTTATTTTAACATAATAAATCTAATAAGAATGAGATTTCATATTTACAACAATTATTCATAATACGCTAAAATGACATTGTCCCTATATTAATACACACGTTACTCGAAGATAAGTTTTCCGTCGCCGACAACATATGAAAAAATAGATATTTTTTATTACATAGTGTATTTTTTATATTATAGGTTATTGTTCGACATAGTATAATGCTATGTTCTATCAATCCGGTTTATTATGTCCAAATATTGTTTGAAATTAAAGTTGGTACATATACATATAGCGTGTGCAGCTTTCGAAGCTAATATTACTATCACTACGTGTATGTTTAAAAAACTTTATACATAATATCTAATATAAAAAGTTTGTTTTTAATTTTCAAGTGATAAGAATTCTTCATAAAATGTAAGTTAATGAGTTTTGTAAGACACGTGGACAATGCTTTAGTCAATGTTAATATCGAACCCATTACCTCTGATGAAATATAGCATACCTACAGGATCGGGAAGACTTAGTAGTCAATCTTGTTAATGGTCATAGGAAAAAGCCGACGATAGCAGGATGCCTTAAGTGTTTAGAATCGTTAGTATTCAAATATACCGGTAAATATAATTCACATTTTATTACGTAATAGATCATCTCCGAAGAAATAGCGCGTAATACGATGTTACCGCAAAGGGTGGGAATCATACGGAAATGAGTAGATTTTTCTTCTTACATTTCTTGTACTTGAGTGGTTACATAAAAACATTCAAGATACGATGACGCGTTTGGCTGTTTGGAGTGCCTACTTGCTATGCCAGCGGTCGCGGGTTCGAGTTTCGCTAGGGGCATTCATTTGTGTGATGAGCAAGAATGTTTGTACTTCTATCATGGGTGTTTATATTTATAATATGTATGTATTTAAAGTTATATATGTGTAGTGTATCTACTATCGAGTATCTATGACACAACCCTTTTTTTTTTTTTTTTTAACGTTGGGAAATGCATTTACGCACGAAGTGTGGGACTCACCGGCAAAGCCAGTACTACCCACTAAAACCCAACAAAACCTTCCCCCGTCTTAATGGGGCGTCGCAGGATCGCTTACGCATTCAACTACGACACCCCGACGGCAGGTCTGCCGAAGCAGACCACAACAACCATGGGGTTGCTCCACGGTCCACTCTGCTATCAGAGAAGTACCAGGAGCAACCCGCATGGTACACCACCCTCCGAAGAAGGCCGCCTCCCACCGCCCACAGAAGCGGGCCACCTCCCTGTGCGTTTCTTAGCTTCGCGAGTACACTACTGAGCCCCCCCACCACGACAAGGTGAACGCACGTTGGGGGGGATCTATGACACAACCCTCGTAGCTTACAATAGAACTAGATATTGTTTTCTGTTAGTTAATGTCCCAACATATTTGTTCATATTTATAAGATAATTTTAGTGCTTTTTTTACACTTTTTTATTTCTAAGTATTTGTTATGCAGGTACATATTTTCATTTTAAATAATAGTTCTAATTGTTATGAAAATGAATTTTCAACACATGTCCCCGTAACATTTTAGGGCTCGAGCAAAATTTATATGATTTTAGAACTTCATTAATCCTACTAAGCTCCATTACTAGGAAAGTGCATCAAATGAAATAATATGGAACTTAATAGTATAATAAAAATATATTACATTACTTTGAACACCTGTAGATATATGGTAGAAATATATATATATATATATATATATATATATATATATATATATATATATATATATAAATCAATGTTACAGGGTTTTCGCGCCTGGTCGCACGATAGATCATCTCCGCTGTAATGAGATGTAACCGCGAAGCTTGGGAATGATACGGAAATGAACTTCTATTCGTGTTACCTTCCTTATATTAGAATACGAAAGTGGTAACGTTTGTGTGATAAATGTACCTATTAAATTATAGAGTGTTACGAACGTTGAAATGAAAGTTTTCATATAAATATGTTGTTAAAATATAAATGACAGTAGTGAAACCTCCACCATTTATTTTATAAAATTTTAAAGCGCATTTTGTTCAACATTTATTGTTGTTCGATTGATATAAGATAAATAATGTAAAATGCATTTCGAATAACTTAATTAGTTGAATTCGATGTTCCATAACCAACATACAAACCCCTTATAATTTGAAACCCTTAAGAACCGTTATATTTTCATGATGTTAATCTGTCCGTATGTCATAGATGTTTTACTCGGAGACTATTTGTAACTTACATATGTATATCTACATACATACATATATCTAAAATTTAGTATGTCGTAGGTTTCAGATGTTAACGATTCTATAAAACTATTGACAAATTAGGACAGCACCAATATCACTGGTGGAAATAATCGGGTGTACACAAGTACCTAATATGTAATTGTAGTAATTAATTATATACACTCTCATTTAGGAGGTATCTTCGCATAGATTTTTTTAAATCAGTCTATACATTTTCACTTCATTATACTTTTAATCGATTTTTTTATGTAAGTTAACGGTTGCCATATTAAACTTCTAAAATCATAAATGCTATAAAGCACACCTTTGAAAGGTGAGGTAAGATTATTATGGAGTACCTACAATTAAAAAGTAATGGAGCTTCAAAAATACAAATATTAGCTAAATTGCTTAAGTTAGTTTTTGTACTAATTTTGAAAAAAGGCATTTGTAAATGATTTCACAAAGTTTTGAAGAAATGTCAATGTGTTTCAAAGTCGCACTATTCACATATATATTACTAGCATTGCCCGCGGCTCCGCCCGCGTTCCAACCCGTTCCCGTGACCAAAAACCAAATTCTTAGGTTTTTACATATTAGTATATACTTACATTGCAGTTTTTGTATTTTTCTCAAAAATGAAATATTTTCCCGCGGTAAAAAGTTTCCTATATGTTGATCGGGATAACCAGCTATCACCATACCAAATTTCATCAAAATCCCTATACTAGTTTTTCTTAGATAATAATGTTCATTTCAATAAGATTTTCCAAAAAATATTTAATGTACAGATTCGGCTTACTTACAATTTTATTATATGAATAGATTTCCCACATTTAACATAACATCTTATGTGAAAATACTAAATAGCTCAAATTAACATGTTTATAAGTATTTTATTATCAGTAGGTTCCATAGTATACGAGTATAAGGAATAGCTCTTTATTTACAAATAATAGCGTTCAAATCAGCTACGACCAGACAGAGCACAATAATAAATATGTATCGACTTTTTTATTCCATACATCGTATAAAAAGTAGGGCAGGTAGCTGTTCCGCATCCATACGAGGCGGTTTCCAATATTATGGTAATTGAAAGTTAATTTTGTACCGACATTGCACAATTGTAGCCGCTTACAACTCTACAACATACGGTTATCTTATCTTTTATATATAAAAATCCGGTACCTATGCGTGGGTTCGTAACTCTTTTCCTTCTATACGGTTTCACTTATTTTGATCAATTTTTCTTCTGTGTAATAATGGGGTCATCTGAATAGTTCATAGCGACAGTTAGAGCTAGAATACAGTATGGCGCTGTTGTCAAATTCTAGTCTTTTTTTTTTATTTCCAACCACACGAGGATGTTGAGAGAATATAGTCTGCCTACAGGGTTCGCGTCCTTATAAATATTGTCTTCTAATTTCACGTATCTTTTTGATATTTACTCGTTTATATCATCAGTGATTTATATGTAATGTATGGTTCGTATGTATTCTGCGTGTACAAAATTAGAAAACTAATTATCTATACTCATCATATTATAAAGAGGAAAGATTTGATTGTTGGTTGGTTTGTTTGTACCGAATAGGCTCCGAAACTACTGAACCAATTTAGATGAAATTTGTTAAGAAGATAGTTTGAGATCCTGGGAAGAATATAGGATAGTTTTTATCCCGTAAATCATCACTTAAGGGGGTAAAAATGGGCATGAAAGTTTGTACGGGGAAGAAACCTAGTAGTAGCAGCTAGTAAGAATAATTATTTTATCTAGGTATATTTGATATCGAATATTTTATGGATATATCCTTAACATAAAAAATAAAGGCTCCAAACGAGCAAAAAAGCGAGCGAAAAAATAAAGGAACCAAACGAATAATTATTTAACGAAATTTCTTCGTGTAGATACAAATGCTCGTCGTTTTGAGGAAGAGATTGTGTAAATTGATTAAAAAAGCTTTCGTTAATGGTTAATGTATTTGCGGAGTAATTTAAGAGAATCTTGTAAGCAGATTCCGACGTTGCTTAATGGGAGAGTCTTATAGCAACGCCATTTAAACTACTATTATTTTAATTGCTAATCAGTTGTTTTAAATATAAAAAATGATCACGCTCACACGATAGATTGTTTACTGTTTATGGGAAGAAAAGAAAATAAGATAAAGATTTTAGTCTTGTTTATTCATATATAACTAGCGACTCACCCTCGCTCTGCTCGGTTTCGTCCCTAGGTATTTACGCTTTAACAGTTAGTATAGATTTCTCAGAGCTTAGATATTTTCCCGCAGTAAAAGGGTATAGAATCTTATATGTTGTGTGTATATCAGCTATCATCATACCAAATTTCATCAAAATCTGTCCAGTGGTTTTCACGTTATGTTTTCCCAGACAGACAAACATTTTAAAAACTATAGATTTGGTCTCTGTTTCGATAATTATGACTGTTTCAATAAGAGTTTCCAAAAATTATTTAATGTAATGATTCGACTCAGAATTTTATTTTATTATATATAGAAGACAAAATATACATACAATATATTAATTATTGAAATTATTTTTTATAAATTAAAAAAGTTTTAGTTTTTTTTCAAATGGTAGCAATTTAAATAATGTCTTTAAATGCATCACAAACGATATAAAAAAGTATTACCCATTTAATATTAAGTACATACACGTACGAATAATATTTAAGGCATTTGTTGAAGGTATTGTATACATTATATACCCAAGGAATATATAATGAAAATTTATACGACAGCATTGAATCTATAATGAGAAACTAAAACTACGGAAACGCGGACGAAGCTGCAGGCAATAGCTTGTTAACATATAATAAACAATATCTTAGGAACTTAAGCAAAAATCGTAGATTAATTTATTTATTAACCTTTTACTTTTCTTTTAAAAGTATTTCACGCTAACTAACGACGGTTCGTGCGCTATTACCTAGTTAATGGGTCTCTTAGAACGAGTTCTTGGTATTGAACTCTAACAATAATTTTACTGTTTTTTAGGTTTAATAGGCTACGAAGAAGGACTCGTAGCGTTCCTGCATACATGCTAATATTATAGACACAAAGGATTTGTGGGACATAACACTGAATGCTTAAGCAAACTCCTCATCCGTATTCGAGAAAAACATCGCTATTTTAACGTAAAAATCATAAGCTCGTCACGAAATGTATATTTTTTCTCCTTTTTAGTACCTACATAAAATATTCAAACGGTCGTTTAAGAAAGGATGAGGTGAGTAGAGATCTACCTAAGTTTATGGGATCAACTTGTCAGTTTTACATGAACCCAAAGTAAGAATTTCGTATATATTGTGTCTATATGATTACAGTACCTACTGTAAAAGATTTACCTTTAATGTTGCGCCAATGTGAATCGCCTACAAATTCTGAAAAGAACATAAGTTTGAATTAATTTCAACATTTTGATTGTATAATAACTTTTTCATTTTTTAATTTAAAATTACTAAAAAAAATAGGTATCTATATCAAAATAAAAATCCGTCCATCATTATGGGTGAAATTTTCTTTGATATTTCTGTAAATGGACCTTTTAGATATAATCTATTGAAAAATAAAATATCAAGAAAATAAATTCACAATTTATTTTCGAAAAGCTTACATACAAAAAAAAACGAGGATTACCTTTTGTTTGAGGTTAGTAAATAAAAATTTAACTAAAAAAATACACATTTATATATCTCATTTTCGTAAAACTCATAACTCACAGAATGAATCCTCAGAGTCTACAATATCGGGCTTATTGTGCCGACAGCTCCCAAGAGCCTGTTCATCTTCAATTTCAAATAAACTCGCAATAAATTGTTTTCATCTACAAAATAATTTATTATGCTTAGGCGCTTTTACTTTGAAATTCTCGAGTGCTTCCAATGATGGATTATGAGCTGGTAGTAGTAGGATATCATATTTAATAATTTTAGCCACTGAAGGTGTAAATCTTCTATATAAAACAAACTAGTAACTCACCTACTCACAAACTCACAAACCCACAATCTCACAATCTCACAGACTTTACCTCTTTAAAATATTAGTATAGATGATAAACAATGAGAATCAAAATCTATTTGAGCTATGGTTACTTGATTTTACTACTTTTTTTCCTTCTGTCATAGCAGCGGATTGATTTTGTTGTAAGAACTTCCTCAGAGACAAGTACCTCACCGAAAAAAGACGACTAGTTATGTATTAGTAGTAAAAACTTAATATTAAAACAGGCTAAAAACAATAATATTATGTCGATATAGCGTTTCGTTAAGTTATCCTGATCTAAAATTCATATGCCCTGTCTAAAATTAAAAAAAAAAACTTATAGATTATTATTATAAAAAATATATAATATAATTAAAAAAAACTACAATTTTTTTTTAAATCTTTTTTGAACTACTATAAACTAAAACTAAATAACAAATTTAAAAGAATGATCCAGTCGTTACCAAGTGATGCGCTTGCGCAAGTGATGCTTATGAAGAAGATAGAGAATAGAACAAACGTAAGACTAAATAATTCGTTGTAACAAAAACTCCAAGTCATTACTAAACCAACGAGCTAATTAAAGCCTTTGCTACTACCGAATATATAAAACACCTTAACTGATTTCTTCAGTATCTAATCATACAATCTTTAAACTTGGGCTTTAATGAAAACGTTCGATGCGTTTAATTAAGTTACGGACCAATTAGGTTTCAAAGCAGGTACACTAAGGCTTCCATTGAGATTACTGTGCTGCGGCGTGTAATCGAACCCCCTTTACTGTAACCACATATTAATTGTATACTTTATGTGTAGCTGCCTGTCAGTTTTTCAAAATGGCTTCTACATATTGAGCTTATTTTATTTGCATAATATCAATACACAAGTTTACATTTGCTTGTCATGTCATGTTGATACCGATTTAACAATAAAATACATAGGTTACTTTTTATCCCACGAAATAAATAGCATCCATAATTATTTGGTTTCAACGAAACTTTTACTGATGGGTAGAGGATTTAATTAAAACTAACATGATTTTTATTCCGGACTAGCGATTCACCCTTAATCCGCTTGGGTGCGTC
Source organism: Brenthis ino (assembly GCA_921882275.1). NCBI lineage: Eukaryota > Metazoa > Arthropoda > Insecta > Lepidoptera > Nymphalidae > Brenthis > Brenthis ino. The sequence continues at coordinate 4,584,039 of OV170232.1, forward strand.
CCTATGTTATAGTTACATTTTAACGTTTAATATAGATTTCTCAGAGATGAGATATTTTCCCGCAGTAAAAAGTATTCTTTATGCTGACGCGGATAACCAGCGTCCATCACACCAAATTTTATCAAAATCTGTATAGCGGTCTCGTAATGCTGTCACACACAGACAGAAAGGCAGAGAGACAAAAAATCTAAAAACTACAGATTCGGCCTCTATATCGATTATAATGACTATATCAATAAGATTTTCAAAAAAGTATTTAATGTACATATTCGAATCAGTTAGGATTTTATTAGGTATATGTATAGATACAGATAAAGTGACGTGATCCTACTTTAAAATGACTGACATTACTTACTATTTCAGCCTTCTTAGGTATTTATTTTCAAAATTCCTTTATCCTTTTTAAAGCATCTCTCCAGTGTATATACGAAATTTCTCTTTTTCATAAGACCTTGAGTATATATTTACTTTTGGATCTATATAGCGAGTATTGAGAGAAAGATTGAACATTGCATATTGGTCTTCGAGAGAAAGATTCTAAGACGTATATTTGGGTCGTTTTTGATATTGGACCTATTCTCCCAGATAAAACCACCAGTTATACAATCAACTTGTGTAGTTGTAGGCTTTTTATTGCCACACTCGCCAATCATTGGGAATGGGAATATTAATTTCATAAAAAATATAAAATAATCAGAAAAGAAAGAATAAAAATCTATCATTATAGGTTTTATGCTTTGCAATTTTATTATAAGTTATCAGGCACTGGGTTCCCATGATTTTTTACATAATTTATACGATAAAAATACAAGAATACAATCCCTAGATAATAGTTTGCTGTCATTAAAGCTCATTGTCGTGGCATTTCCTAAAATAGCCACGTCCTGCCGTAATAACTGAGGACAGTAATAAAATTATTACATGCACTATGAAAATAACCCCTTGAAAATACAAGGTGATGTGAAATTTAAAACTATATATGTAGGTAGGTAGAGTTCATGTTGCTATAAGCGAATCGATCGATGTTTTATGCGTCGACACGCGGTTAGTATTCTACGTTATTTTGCTTTCTTTTGCTCTTTTATTTAGTGTCATAGCTTTAGGACTCGTGCAGTATCATAGACCAATATTTATTCAAATAAGAAACATACTATTTAAATAATGAGATTCAGTTTTCCGTAGCACTATCATTTAAATGCATTGTTTTCTTCATGCGGAGTGCGCACGAGCGTAAGTGTTTCGTCTCTTTAGATTTTTTTACGTAATTGCCTTTTATTTTACGATAGGATGACACAAATTGGTTCGCATTCTTTATTAAATTACGATATACCACTTACTGACCTGTCTTCGATAATTCATGCCTAGGGATGAGTACAAATGTATATATATGTATGTATAATGTATACAGTATTGTGGAATATCATACACTCATAGTGTTGCGAAAAAAATCATTTTATTTTTAGCTCTTGAGTAAAATATATAAGTTGAAACTATCGATAAGTTAAGAGTATAATTCACTAATTTACTTTATTTACAATAGTATATTTACCATCATCTATATTCATTATAATTGTAACATGTTGTACCATTGACACACACAGCACTATCTAGTTCCAAGCTAAGTAAGTTTCAAACAAAAAAAAACCATGACTGGACTACAAACATTCGAGCTCATCACACAAATGAATGCCCCCAGCGGGACTCGAAACCGCGACCGCTGGCATGTGGCACAGCAAGTAGGGTCACTACAAACTGAGCCAAACGTGTCGCCTACTTATACTTTTTGCCTATTTCTCTAATATGTTACTAGTATAATATATTGGCTTTACAAAGAAAAATAATAAAGGTGAAGAAACCTTCAACACTTCTTGCTGGCACTGCGTGATTACTGCGGATAATAGTAACACGGTTAGTGTGTGACTTCGCGAGATTGTGAAGTGGACAGCGGGATCAGTTATACCACGAAAATTGCGAACTTTAATTAAAGATGTATCTACTTTCTCTCTTTCTTTCAGAATCTATACATATTATAAAATTCTAACTAAGGCGAATCTGTACATTTTTTTTTTAAATATTGAAATAAACATTATTATCGATATAGAGGCCGAATCTATAGTTTTTAGAATTTTTGTCTGTCTGTCTGTTACTGCATAACAGAAAAACCAGTGAAGGAGTTTTGATGAAATTTGATATGATGATAGCTGGTTACCCGGGTCAACATATAGGATACTTTTTAGTGCGGGAAAATATCTCATCTCTGAGAAATCTATATTAAACGTGAAAACGTAAGTAGGGACGAACCCGAGCGAAGCGAGGGTGAGTCTTCTACTACTATGTAGTATAATTTCCCACTAATATTAAGTCGTTTTGTCGATTATTTATTTATTAGACACCTAACTTAATTTGAATATATGTATGTACATAATAACTTTAGCCATATATTAAATCTTCGAGGTAATGACAATAAACTTTCCTGATATTTTTTACTAAAACATGAGTTGTGAATTCGATCTCCACAGGTCAATGTTTGTGCCTATGAACAAACATTAAAAAAAACATTCCAACGCATTGAGAACCTCCTCCTTTTTGGAAGTCGGTTAAAAAATGGTTAAAAATTACGTTTTATTGTGTACAAAAACATTTTTAAAGTAGATATTTTAGATACATCATATTTGTTCCTAGTTTCTTTGTTCTGAAGTCTAACTTGTAATTAAGGGAGGCACGCGCCGTAAGCCACGAGGTTAAGTGTCCACCAAGTGTCATGTAGGAATCTATATCATCACATTCTAAAAATATCCTTACATCATAAATAATAGAGTCTAAGATCCTATGAAGAGAAACATAGGTCCATTGTACTAACCGTTATGTCAGCTATAACATCAGCAGAATGTGGTTCTGCGTCTTCTAGTCTTGGACAAAGAAAATACTGTATCTATTATTAAATAAAAATGTCTTAAACGTTTCGAAGTAAACACCCTACAGAGAGTGTTTATATTGTGATAAAAAATATAATAATCGATTTTTTAAAATTTGCATTTTAGCCTTTATGAAATTCGCCATCTTGGTTTTTTTTATTGTTTGTTGTTATAGCGGCAATAGAAATACACACTTTGTGGAAATTTCAGCTCTCTACCTATTACGATTCATGAGATACAGCCCTGAGACAGACGGGCGGATGGACGGACTGACACACAGACAGCGGAGGCTAATAATAGGGTTCCGTTAGCACCCTTCTGGTAAGGAACCCTAAAAAAGAAGGAATTTTAATTTGATGTACTAGTTACATAAATATGCTTTATCGAGTTTGTCGAATATATTTTAAAGACGATTCGGTGAATGAATAAAGATATTTTTCATTCATTTACTGTATTTCCTGGAATTTTCACCCATGTAATATATTACTTCATATATAGTTGAGAGAAGATGCAAAGTGGCCATTTTTGTGGTGATTAACGCATTCCATCTGATTTCCCGGATACAAAAAGAAGCTATAGCATAAATATTACAATGTAAAATTTTGTTTGTAAGTCTGTGTGTGTATCTGTTACTTTTTCTAAGTACTATAACGATATGGAAAAAGTTTATATCTTGGGTAAGCATGTAGGTTAGTTTTCACATATTATTGTATAACTAGTTTTTAGATGTGTGGTCAAATTTCGATTAATTGAGCCAACACCAACATGAAAGCGATTAATATTAGGTACCTACACTTAAATAGTCAAAGCGTTTGAATGGAAAATCTATTGGAAAAACACATCATCATCATCTCCCTGTCCATTTCCCAATCACTTGGGGTCGGCGCAGTACATCTTCTGTACTGCTGATAGGATTTGGCAAAAGTCTTACGACAGGCCGCCTGCCTGACGTCAACCCTCCTTGGGAATGCTATTGTTTATCCCGGACGTCTTGTAATATACACTTTTCTTTAAAAATATTTTTTAAAGTCTTACTCAAAGTTTTAATGTCATTTTCTGATATATTTTGAACACAGTAAATTTTCTTTTGGGAAATCACATGTCATACATGAATGATTTTTATTTCGTGCATATCTGTGACCGAAACTTTTAACGTTAAGTTATATATTTTACTCACTTAAGTCACACGTTTTATTTGAAAACTATAAACAATAGAATTCCATATTTTCATTTGCTAAGGAGGATTTTTAATTTCCATATGATACAAAATTAACTATATTTTTACTAAGAAAAGTACGAAAATATATAAGAACAGTAGACCAAAAAACTTTCTGATACAATATACAGATAGCGAAAGTTTAATACATTCCATACATAAGTAGAATAAGCATTTAAGCATGGTATACAGCAATTAAGCGTGCCCCAATAACCAGTGGCGTCGGACCGCATCCGGATGGACCGGATTTCCATGTAAATCGATCGCTAGCCACGGAGGCATCAAATACACTCATTAACAAATCATGGTTTCCTACTGTAACGTTCAAAAGAGAATTGTTTAATAAATGTAATCAATCATACAGTAATATAAATAACTAGTATTGCCCGCGGCTCCGCCCGCGTTCAGATGACCAAAAACCAAATTCTTAGGTTTTACATATTAGTAGTTAGTTTAAAAGCTCTCTCTGTACTTTATATATTTATTTTATTACTCACAAGTCAAAAGAAGACTTAAAAACATTATACCACTTAAATTACTTCCAATTTTCACAAATCCAACGCCATAAGCCTAGAAATGTATCAAAGCGTTTAGACTAAATGTACCAAAAACGACATAGATATTGTATGAACTTTAACTTAATTTTTCCTTCTCCTTTTTCTGTATAAAGAATTATGCAACGATAGTTTAATATTCAAATTTTTATTTATAAATTATAAGCACGAGAGCTTTATAAAAGTTTATGGCATTTACACAGATACGTAAAGTTTTAGGTATAAGATTACTGAGCCAAAACGACAAAATATTTTACAGTCTTCTTTAAATTACAGTGTAAATCTCTAAATTTCATTCTAGTATATAACGTATTAATAAAATCTTATAATTATTGTATACTAGCAGAATCCGCGGCTTCGCTCGCGCTAAAACTACAAAAAATCTCTAAAAAGATAGATTCATACAAACGTTCATCCCCCATTTTACCCCCTTATAGGATGAATTTCGAAAAATGCTAAAACACATATTTATTTATTTTTATTGAAGAGCATTTATACTAAGTTTCAAATAATTTTGATCATAATTTTGTTTTTGGATTGTGCTATAACGTGTTTTCCCGTGGGAATTAGATAATTTCCCGCGATAAATAGTAGCCTATGTTACTCTCCAGCCCTCCGACTATCTCCACACAAAAAATCACGCGAATCCGTCACTCCGTTTTGACATGAAACAAGGACAAACAAACAAACACACTTTCACATTTATAATATTAGTATGGACTCCATGTGATGTATACATATGTAGATATTCGTCGTATACAGTCTTCAAAAATCAAAATAGTAATAAATCAATATGAAAATATTAGAGTTAAATTCCACAGGATTGTCTATTTGATCAAGCACTTACAATTACATCAATACGACTTGCAAAGTGGTAGCAGTAGTGCTGGTTATGCAACATTTATGTTACTAAAAGCTTGGCCGTTTGTTTTCATGTTTACTAATAGGTTTTCTTCCCAGACATTTGCAGCGAGATAACGAATTTCCATATAAATCGATATATCTAGAAAATTAATTTATACCGTTGAAAATGTTTTTGAGTCCATTTGTATGTAAAAACATTAGGTACTTAGATTCATTGTAGTAGGGTTATGGATATACGAAAAAGACGTTGTAAGAAATAATAATTTCTTCTAATGCTTTCTTTGATTAACGCGAATATTTTACATCTATACATATAATAAACTTGTAACTAAGCCGAATCTGTACTTGTTGGAAAATCTTTTTGAAATAGACATTATTACCGATACAGAGGCCGAATCTATAGTTTTTAGAATTTTTTTCTGTCTGTCTGTTACCGCACCATCGAAAAACCACTGGAGGGATTTTGATGAAATTTAGTATGATGGTAGCTGGTTATCCGGGTCAACATATATATTTTTACTGCGGGAAAATATCTCATTTCTGAGAAAAAAATACAAAAACTGCATTGTAAGAGTTATTACTAATATGTAAAACCTAAGAATTTGGTTTTTGGTCATCTGAACGCGGACGGAGCCGCAGGCAATGCTAGTTTTAAATAAAATTATCTTTTCGGGCTTTTTCGTGGATTTATTTAGACTTTTACTTCCCGACGCTTAGTCAAGTAAAATGTAAGTAAGAAAATTATATGTTTAGTTTTATAAGTTTATATGTTTAGATGTTTGTTACTCAATCACGCCAGAACGGCTGAATAGATCTAGATGAAATTATGTATATAGGCTATTTTTTATTCTGAAAAAACGGTTTTCGAGGGATAAATTTGTTTTTGTATATCCTAGAGGCGAACCCGAGCGAAGCGAGGGTGAGTCGCTAGTATTTTTATATAATGACATTGATTGTTTGTGGCATCACATTTTATACACATATATATATATTTTATACACATATATGTATAAAATATTGTATAAATAGTTGTGTATAAAAGATTCGCACGTTGTGATACTAAAGATCATTCTAAAACAAAATGGTTTTGGTTGGGTGGACTGTTAGTAATTTCAAAAATAAATAATTATATTTACATAGAAATAATTAGCTTATTTTTTGAGCTTTTATTCAGCTCGTCGTGTGACGTATAAGTATTTATTAATTAAATATATAATTACATAGGTTTAAATATAATTGGATATTTATACTACTGCACGTATATTTATTAAAAACATAAATCTTGAATTATGTTTTAAAATCCTACAATTTCCTTATAAAATGAAAAGATATTACGTACGTGTCGCTTCATGGATTTTCCGATTGGCTACTTAGTAGAACAATAAGAGTAGGATTTTTAATTAAATCTTATTTTATAAATTATTAATAAGTTAACGAGAGAGTAAACATCTTTTTTTATGTTTAATTAAGACAACTATCTGACGACGTAAACAATTGCTTAACTTTAATTAATAAATAGTGACTTCGATTATAATATAAGGTAAAGTCCTGCTATTATTTTAAATAAAACAGTAGTAATAAGTATTTAGCTGTGAAAAACAAGCATACTGATAAAAAGATAAACAAAAATTTGAAAAACTCTTCATTCGTCTTCATTTTCATCTCAAAATTAGTCTAAATTACTTGTATTTTTGAACGTAATTTAATGTGACATTATTATTAATCTATACACATAATAAAATTCTAACTGAATCGAATGTGTACATTAAATATTTAATGGAAAATAAATACCTAATATTTTCCAAACAATATTTAATTCAAAAATAATTTTACTTCAATAAGAAGTAGTTGTTATTATCGATACATCGGCCGAATGTATAGTTTTTAGAATTTTTGTCTGTCTGTCTGGGAACGCATCATGAAAATACCACTGGACAGATTTTAATGAAAGGTATAATGACAACTGGTTAACCGGGTCAACATATAGGATACTTTATATTGCGAGGAATTATCTCATCCCTGAGAAATCTAATAAATACTAAACGTAAAAACGTAACTATACGGGGCTATTTTTTTATATGTTGGGACAGCACCTTCTAGTTCCATGGTAAGCTACGAGACTAGTGTTATGGATACCAGATAGTTTACATTGCACATTGTATATAACTTTAAATACATACATATTATAAATATAAATATAAACAACCATGACTGGAGTACAAACAATCGTGCTCATCACATAAATAAATGCCCCCAGCGGGACTCGAATTCGCGACCGCTGGTGCAGTAAATAGGGTTACTACAAAATGAGCCAAACTTGTCGTCGTTTATCGTCGCCATAAATATTTATGTCGATTTTGAATTAGCAAATCAACTTCACTAATTATTATTGAAATAGTCATATTAACAAGACATTTATAATAAATGCCTTCACAATGCAAAGCTCAAGAAAGTCAACAATAGCTTATTCCCGTGGGACCGGCCATCTCCGAGTACAGGGAAACGGAATTAACTAACAATAAGCCTATTGAGCTGATACACTTCCTGCAAATATTGTATATATTGCATACAAATGTATAGCAAAAATTAAGTTCAAGTGGATATAGGAATTTATAATTTGGATTGTATAAGTAATAAAATATGTAGACAAAAAATACGTATAAGGTTGAAGTTCTGACATACGATTGTAGACCTTTTCCTTATATAGTGTTTATACATCTATGTTTATTGTTTAAAAAAAAACATTTTTAGATAATAAGTAATTTTTGGTCATTACTACAATGAATTTTCTATAATAGTTAAAAATACTGTAATATTATAAATTAAACAAATCGATACGAACAATTTAATAGCAAAATAATTTCAGTTTTGGATTTGTTTATTAAAAAAAAATACCTATGTTTGGTTAATTTGATTATTTAAAACGTATAACATAACGTTGTAGCAAAATCTAAAATGTAAACATAATATGTGTAATAAAACGGTTCTACTTACCAACGGTTCTATTTACAATGAGCAATAACTCTACGTGTAGGTACATTGCTCACTTTAATAAAACGTGTAGACTCCTAATAAAACTTAATAATATGTTAATTCTAATTTTAGTTACAGTCCAAGTCAATCCGGTCGTTGTGACGATTGAGAGTGACGGTTGAAAGTAAAAGAACAAAATTGAAACAGAAGACAAAAGTATTATACCTACGTTTAATATAAAATCAAATGAAGCGGGTTCAAACACTGCACCGGTTCAAAAACCCTGGATTTTGCTAGCATGGTGGATTATGGTGATCTCCCTCATAATTTAAGTAAATTTTATTACTAAACATACTCTTTAGTATTCTAGGTCATAGACTATCTGTATGCATAATTTTATCGAAATCTGTTCATCCGTTTCAATGTGAAGCATAAAATATCTTTTTTAGATTTACGCGAATGTTTGACATTTTTAAATAAAACTATCTTTTCGGATTATTTCGCGGATTTATTTTGATTATTGGTTCCAGACGTTTCGAATGCTTTACAGCATCCATGGTCACGGGAGAGACTGAGGTGTTACATGTCTTGAAGGTATAGTTGTTACAGACAGCCTACCCACAATTAACAAAATGAAAATTGCACCAATGGTTTTTATAATATTAATTTATAGTTTTATTTAAAAACATAAAATATCTTTAAGAAAAATGTTTATTTAAGGTCTTAACGGAAATGTTTTGTTCGGACATTCGATATCTGTTATTGTATTTATATAATTTTATCTAAGCGGACGTTGTTTAAACGTAATTACTGCCTTTATTTCACTTGTGAGGTACAGATAACAAAATGAGCTTTTGTATTATCTTTCAGAATGTTATTTTTTGTCTGTTACTCTGTTAAAAATTGATTCGTTATTTAATAGAAATTTAATAACAAAAAAGGTAAATCGAGTTTCGACGATATACGTAAAAAAGTAATTAAGGGTAATAAAGTAATTAACCCCTCTCTTAGGGGTGGATTTTTTGTTATTTTTAAAGCGTAACCACCCTTTTAAGGGGGGTAGACTGTGGGTTTTCAGTTTATGTTCAAAAAATATGTATATTGTTTTATCTATGCCGAAATTTTATTGCTAATATGTTCACAGCATTAGCTCGCTTCTACATCAATCTGTATTTATTTTCTTTCTAACCAGTATCCAGTTTATATATATAACTCTTGTATGAAAATATTTCTTATATGTTACAAATATTACTTACATATTTTGTAAACTATTATTATATATTACCTAATATACTCTCAATTTCAATTTTGTTCTATTCATGATACATATATGCATTTAAATATGCTAAGTTCATATTAAAAACTCCGGCTGCGTTTTTATAACGAGTATCGAGTGCGCCGGCGAGTGGGGATCCAGGAACGGAGACAATTGTTCAAACGAACACACCGACCGACATTCCACTTGCTGGGTACTTGAACTTTACATAGTACTATCAGTGAAACTTGTAGGTTTTTTATTTTTATAGTCTGATTGTTGCTTGCGGCTTCACATGAATACCTACTTTGTTCTAAATATTTTTTTCATTTCCATACGTCTATATTGATTTAGACGTAATCTATAGTTGATATGTGTAATTTGTGTATCATTATTATAATAATCACTTGTATTATATAATATATGTGTATGTTCGTATATAAGTAGTTTTTGTTGCCTTACTTTCATTAGTTTTACACGATAGGTTTAGCTCAGTTTGTAGTGACAATACTTGCCAGCGGTCGCTTGTTCGAGTCCCGCTGGGGGCATTCATTTGTGTGACGAACACGGGTGTTTGTACTCCAGCCATGGGTGTTATATTTATAATATCATAATATGTATGTATTTAAAGTTATATATGTGTAGTATATGTCAACTATCTGGTATCTATAACACAGGCTTCGTAACTTAACATGGAACCAGAGGGTGCTGTGTTAATGTTCCAACATATTTATTATGTTTCTTGTATACTCATTTCTTAACAAAATACGAATAAAATGACTAGATTTAATACAAAACTGGTCCAAAATACAAATCAAATGCGATATTTTCAATAAAATATACGTGGTCTATTTTTAGTAATATTGTGATAAAATTTACAAATGCGACATTGTATTTCTTTTTCGACGGTCTTTCACGCATCAATAGAGTAGAGGAAAGGGTTAATGTAATTTTTTCCATATGGAAAAATAATGGGCTGGAGAGTTACGCTCTAGGTACTACTACCTTACATAGCTCTTTACATTGTTTAATTTTTTAACAATTGTAACTATATAACGAAATGGCAGTCCATTTTAACACACTTCCTTCTAAGAATCGTATCGATTATAAATTATTTCTAAGTATTAATTTAGACATTAGATTTCTAAATATAAAGAATCCGGGTGACAACACGACAATTTGATATTATAGAGCTAAGCCGCTTAACCTCACGAGCAACGCTAATACACTACAAAATCCCGTAGCGTGCCGCACGCGTCCCTTTAAGCCCTAATAGGAGGTATTTGAAGTTTGAACGATAGCCTATTTCGAACATTTGACCAAACAAGATAAGTAAACGGACGAAGGAAGGTATGAATCTCCCTTCAGAGTAGAGGTAAATTAGTTAGGATAAAGCAAAATTAATTATTAAAATGATTGACACCAAATAGAATATTTTCTTACTGTTAATAATTTTATGTAATTTTAAATACCTCGTGGAAAGTCTATACATTACTAGGGGCTCGCCATCGCATCGCTCGAGTTCGCCTCTAGAAAAATAAAAACAAATCTATCCAACGGGAACAGGAAAAAAGTGGCCTATGTGTTATTCTGATGTATGAGCTATATTGTTGTAAAGTTTCATTAAAATCCATTTAGTAGTTTTTGTGTGAAAGATTAACAGATATCTATACATCCAGACATCCATACATCCTCACAAACTTTGGCATTTATAATGTTAATAGGATATAAAATACCCGTACTTAAAACCTCTAATTTTAGTCAATTGCTAACCGACTATTTTAACAGATTTTTCGTACAAAATATGTGTCTCAAAAATCATCATCATTAAGCTATATATCTATATACATATATAAAAATGAATCCCCATTTCCCTTGGTTACGCCATCACGCGTGAACAGCTGGACCGATTTAACTATTTTTTTTGTTGTGTTTGTTATTGTCAGGAGAAGGTTCTTATGAAAGAAAAAAATGAAAAATTAACGAAAAAAAATTATAATGTATATGGCTAACGCTGGCTTATAACTATTTAAATATATTTAAAACGCACCTAGCGACGAACCCGAGGGTAGGGAGGGTGAGCCGCTAGTAATTGAATAAAATTAGTAGGGTGAAAGTAGTCTTGTTGAAGGCATACCCTCTTATATAATTTTCCGTTGTCCCAAAACTTCTTTATTCTCTCTATTACGTTCTTCCGTTTAAAGCCCTTTGACCCTTAAAAAGTACATAATTGCTTGCTTTTCGCCGATTATGTAGATTTTCATTTAAGTTGGTACATATATGTATAAAGAGCGATGTATGATCATATTATTAATATATTTTTTCTACTTTTCAGTGATTATGTGGCATGGCGGCAATTACAATTATCAACTTGCTAACCAAATTAAAGTGTTTTCTAAATTTTGTTTTATACCTTTCTTATCGATCCTTTTATGTCTAAAGTCTCTCCTTTCTGCGACATTAGGAATAGTACATAAGTAAATTTTGCCGTACTGGCACCAAAGGAATCGGAATTCAATGCCTTTGGAAATAATTTGAATTCAAAGACTAACAAAAGGACTAATAAAAGATGGCTCAATATAAAATTTACGTTTCATGTACAGTAGATACAAAAACGTAATTAATCTCTTCATATACAAAACTATAATAAATTATTAAAAAATTCTAATAGTACAGAGTTCAAATAGAAACCAAACACGATTAAACGATGCACGAAAAGGTATTTGTCTCGTAGAGATCCTACTAACAACTACAAGTACGGATAAAAATGATCATTATATGGGTCTTAAAGCTTTTGTGGGACTACGCAAGGCTTTGTTAGTTTTAGTAAAACCCTTTGTTGGTTTTAACAATGTGCTACTCTTTATTTAAGGCAGAGGTATGGTAAAAGTGAGGGATACGAAGGTAATACGTTACGCATGCAAATGAAAATAATTGTATTATAATAATACTTTCTTCGATTTACGCGAATATTTGACATCTATACATATAATAAAATTGTAACTAAGTTGAATCTGTACATTAAATATTTTTTTGAAAATCTTATTTAAATACACATTAATATCGATACAGAGGCCGAATCTACAGTTTTTAGAATTTTTGTCTGTCTGTCTGTTACCGCATCACAGAAAAACTACTGGAGGGATTTTGATGAAATTTGGTATGGTGATAGCTTGTTATCTGGGTCAACATATAGGATACGTTTTATTGCCAGAAAATATCTCATTTTTGAGAAAAATACAAAAACTTGTTAGAATAAAACCACGACGATAGTAGGTATAGTATACATTATACACATTCAAATGAAATTGGTATATGTAAGAGTAGGTATACTATATGTAAAACCTAAGAATTTGGTTTTTGGTCACCTGAACTCGGGCGGAGCCGCGGGCAATGCTAGTTTTAAATAAAACTATCTATAATAAAACTATATATAAGAATTTATTTTGATCTTTGGTTCCTGATTCCTGATTTCGAATGGTTTACAGCGATCATGGTCACAGGAGAGACTAAGGTTTAAGATGTCTCAAAAGCATTATATAGTTGTTACAGACAGCCTACGCACAAATTAACAAAAATGAATTCAAAAAATTCAAAAATTGTATCAAAGTACCTTACAATATTTGTTAATTTAAATTTTGAACATTTTTTATTATTTTTAATAAGTTTTATAATTGAATATGGAATATTATTTATTTAATTTTGGCTGTTGTTATTATAATTATTACATTTTTTTACAAAATTTTAGTTAATTAGTAATCTTATTTAGTGTTGCCATTATTATATAAATATAAACATTAAGAAAATAAAATATTAATTATTCAAAGCAATATTATTGTGTAATTCAAAATGTATTATAATACTAAATGCATAAGTATGTATGTTCATTGAGTATGTTAGTATATCTTGAGGCTTATATATATCTATACCTGCTGACTAAATGCTGATTCTAATCTGTACATTAAATATTTTTTGGAAAATCTTACTGAAATTGTGATTTTAAAGTTATATTGGTAAAATAGTTTTCATAAGTTACTGTTATCTATAAGTAGCTTTTTAGTATAAAGTAAATTAAAATGCAAATAAATAAAAGAGTAAACAAAAATGTCTTTAGTCCCCACTACATACTCGTATATTTTTCAAGTCAACGACTTAGTGTATATATTACCTTCTGTTTAGTATGGAACTGTCACTATTCGTACTATTCACCCCATGGATAGCTCGTTATATTTTCCATGTTCCATAAACTCGTATGGGGTGGAAAGAAAGATAAAATTGATTTGTATACACAAGACATACGTATATCATATTTTTTTATTCCCTCAGTCTTTTACACCTTCAAATGGAGTTTTTTTAGTAAACATATTTTAAATCACACTTACTACGTAATAATTTGATTGAAATAACTAATCGTATTTTTTATTATTTCCTTAAATACATTATCGAAGTAAAACTTCTTTAGGCGGGCCATGACAGGGAAAAAAAGGATTGGCGTTACGATTTTTGTAACGGAAATGGTACGTTACGGAAGTGAATAAATAGTCAAAAAAATTATTTAAACTATTATCCGAATATTTCAAAGAATAAATTAAATAAAAATATTTAAAAAAATACTTTTTTAATTTTTTATTTTTAAATGAGCGACCTAATCTTATCTTAACATCATCTGTGCTATGTGAATAATAAAATATTGTTTCCCTTTTTAAATTGATAAAAAATATTTTTTATTATCTGTCCTATCCTAATTATTTAATAGATAAATTGAATTTCATAAAAAGTACCGAAAAGTTTCAGTTCTTGCGCGTCTATACATCAATTTTTTTTGTTTATTTATAATTATGTAAATCTCTTACATTTACAAAATTAAAATTTAAAGTTCTTTTGAACATTCATTGTTATGAAATGTACGGCTCAAATAACGCCTTATCCGCCAAAACTCAATACAAAACAAGCTTCGTCTTTCTTCGAGGAATGACACTAACACGACACTGAGTCTTACGTTATAAATGTCTTTATTTATGCAACTTGTTACCTCCTGTTACTTTACTCATTAATTTTGTTTTAATTTATATCAAATATAATGTATGTTATCACATAAAATAACCATTTCTTTTCTTGTTTTTTCTAAACAACAAACCTAATTATAACACAAATGATAAAGTATTTAAAAAAATAAACCAACTTAAAAAAGTATTAAAAAGTAAAAAATAACTGAACGGGGTTTTTATTTACTATAGATACCGAATCAGATATTTGTGAAGTCGGTGCCAGCCGATATATCACACATTATAAATATATCACAAATTGATGTATAATATTTTAACTATAATAATTAGAGTTCATACCTTGTCATATTTACCTATTAAATATTCATATTTTAAAGCATTGTCGAATTGATAACCTCCTTTTTTTTGAAGTTAGTTAAAAATTATAAATATATCTAAAAAAAAGCAGTCATGAGGACTGCCAACAGAAGTGAAAACTTAAAACTATATACAAGTTGCTGTTTTGGGATATTCAAATTAATTGTTTGATCCTAAATTAAAACTGTTTACATTTATCTGGTTTTGACATCTCCACCAAAGATGTGACCAAGTCGATGACGACTTACATGAATTTACTCCTTATCCAAACCTGCCTATAGAAGTATACTGTCCACAATATGCATTTTTGTACATTTTAACACACTTTTTTAATATAAATACACACATATATATATATATATATATATATATATATTATATCTGTACATTAAACATCATTGAAATAGACATTATTATTTATTATCGATACAGAGGCCGAATCTATAGTTTTCAAAAGTTTTGTCTGTTTGTTTGTCTGTCTGTCTGTCTATCTGGGAACCACTGGACAGATTTTGATGAAATTTGGTATGATGATAGCTGGTTGTCCGGGTAATATGATACTTTTGACTGCGGGAAAATATTTCATCTCTAAGAAATTAATACTAACCGTTAAAACGTACCAAGGAACGAATCCGAGCGAAGCGAGATTGACTCGCTAGTTCAATATACATTGTCATAAAGAAGACAAAATTAAACATAAAATGAACTTAATTTTCATACAACTAGAATTCTTTTTCGTTTAACAAGCAAAATCAAGAATCATCAAAGCAAGCTATGCGTGTTTACATTATTTATATCGCTAGTTGATTCCTATCATTATATTATAAACATTTGCTATCCACACACATTCACTCTTTCCCATACACTTCTAATCAGTATGCAGTAAATGATACTTCACCAGCGACTTATCACACTGCTGTATGAAACATCCGATGACAGAGGACATTTAAAAACAGGGATTGTTTATTCATACTAACATTATAAATGTAAAAGTGTGTTTGTTTGTTTGTCCTTCTTTCACGTCGAAACGGAGTGACGGATTGGCATGATTTTTTGTGTGGAGATAGTTGGAGAGCTGGAGAATGCCATAGGCTACATTTTACCGCGGTAGATTATCTAATTCCCACAGGAAAACACGTTATATTACAATCTAAAAAAAATTATGATCAGAATTACTTGAAACTTGGTATTAATGCTCTTCAATAAAATTAAATAAATACGTGTTTTAGCATTTTTCGAAATTCTTCTTGTAAGGGGGTTAAATATGGAATAAAAGTTGTTATGAAACTACCTTTATGGGATTGTTTGTAGTTTTAGCGCGAGCGAGGCCGCGGGTTCTGCTAGTCTATACATGCTAGTTTTTCTATAAATAACATGTTTTGTAGAAATAATGTCTTTATCATAAAGTTGTTATGAGCATCGTGTATCTTTTTCTTTTATCATATCCGCTTCGTGAAAGGAAAATTAATGAGGGAGTAGCAACCCTATGGTAGGTTCACTTTACAAGTGAATAGTTTGGCGATTAAGGTTTTAGCAGAGAAGCAAAAGGAATTTACAAGGGTAAATTTTGTACTGAACTGTAAAATCTTCTTCTGAACGATGATCTTCTTATATCTTAATTGTTAACGTATTGCGATTTTCCAATTTGCATTCAGCGTTTCAGATTCTATTACATTTACGCTTAGATTATTTATATAATAATCTAAGCATTTATGTAAATATCTATTAAAAGCATGTTTTCCATACCACATATACGGTAATTTAATTAGTTTTTGTCAGAACTTATACTAGTTTTAATATTTTTGTTTAACTCATAGACTACCATCGACTAAAAAATATCATCCCTTACATAAATACAATAAACAACCAATGAACGTAACATAATAACTAACTAAATTTCCATTCAAATGCAACATAACAAATTACAAGATGTCTAAAAAATCATAAAACTAATAACTAGAAATCAAAAGTGTCCTACTGTTTATTATGCATGCCTTTACCTGTACCAATCAACATCCTTGCCTCCCGGGAGATGCACGACTGTTGCATATTAAGAACAAAATTTAAACACATTAAATTATCACTCTTATTCTATATGCATTAAGAGCTACACTTAAATTAAATGCACAAACATTTTGCTAAGCGATTACAGCATTTATTTTTATGTGATAGAGTTCAAAATTTGCTTTGTTATTATAAATGAAAACCAAAGAGTGTGTATATCAAGGTAATATGGATCTTATTAGGAATAGAAATAGATGTTATAATAGCTAGTTAAAGGAATAGTGCATTGCTCCTGGACATATCAATGTATTTAAAACGTCTACGAGATTTGAATTCGCTTGATGATTTTGTATTTAACTCAAGGGCGGTTTTCCATTTTTTTTTATGATATAACGACTTTAATGTGCATTGTGTTATAATTTAGGATCCTTTTGGGAACATTTCAGGTTTACTTGTTTAGTTTATTTTCCTTAAATATAGATAATTATTAAAATTTAATAAAATTTTTTAACAAAACCTTTTTTTTATTACTTTAAAAGTTTTCATTCAGTCTGTATGTATGACGTTTTCTAGACAAAGCAAAGCCACTGATTTTATTTATTTATCTCTTTTTTTTATAAGCATAATGGCTTTCTGTGTAGTGTGTACTCAGCTACTACGTCCAACTTGCCTAAGTATATTTTAAATATACATATATACACTTACATACATACATTTTAAATAAAACTATATTTTCGTATCATTACTTTTTTTATTATTTTTAGTTCACGATATTTCGAATGCTTTACACCGAAGTTCAAGTCAAATATTTGCGAAAATCTAAGTTATTAACATTAATATTACATTTACTAACTTCAGCTAATCTTCTGCAAGAAAGTAAAATAACGACGAAAAGTTTGGGCAGCAGTAAAGTAGAACTTTAAAGAAAAAGATACGGAGTTGGAGTTGCAAACCATTAAGATATCTTCAAGACTGTACTTTATCACCTCAGGGACTTTCGTTTAGGCGCACGATACACTTAAGAATTTCTTTAATGCCATAAAATTATAAATTACCAATTTTAGCCTAAAGCTTTACACGAGTACATTAAATTAGTTCAAAATACCATTATAAGAAACCGCTTATTATGTATATTTATATGTTTTTTATCTGGTTAAAATATAGCATAACAAGGTTTTTAAATAAAAAAACTTCACAATAAATAAAAATCTTGTCATCGAAATTCATTGAATTCATTCAAAATTACGTATACTCTTACAACTGTTCGATCCATCTCAAAAAAATTAAATGCTTTAATTGAGTGCATTTATTTATGTTTTTTTTTCAATAAATTCTTTTTTTATTCATTAAGGTATTTATTATTATTAATTATATGATAGACTTTACACACGTTTATAAACCTAAGATCGTAACTGTTGACTTTGAAACAAATGTATACCATTACTTTCGACGCAGTGGTAGCCCAGTGGTAACGCGCTCGCTTGGGAAACCGAGTGAAGCGGGTATAAATCCCGGGTCTGGCACCTCTGATATTTTCCTGTGCGAATCATTTCTAATATGATTACCTCTTACCTTACGGTGAAGGAAAATATCGAGAGGAAACCTGCATGTCTGAGAAAACCTAGCAAGTTTTCGAAAGACATGTGAAGTCCGCCAACCTGCACTTGGCCAGCGTGGTGGGCTATGGCCTGATCCCAATCGTACTGGAGGGAGGCCCGTGCCCAGCAGTGGGACGTTAAAAAAGGGCTGAATACACTTCCGATAGTATCTCAAGTCTCGAGTAAGATGACTCGACATGACATAACTGGCGAAAAATGGCGGAGGACCCCCAAATGATATGAAAAAAGGCTATACAAAGAGAGACACATTTACTTCGCTAAATTTCACAAACGTCGAATTAAAATGAACATACAAATGTAACCCCAGCTACTGATAATGCTTGCGCTCTCGCCCACGTATGTTATCTTGTTTAATCCTAAACCATCTTATTATCTACTTATCGTATCTTTTGATCCACTTACGGTGGTTCCTGATAATTTATCTATCTATGCATTTACCTACTAGAGATAAGACATTAGCTCCATACAAAATGTCGAGCTTTTTTAACACTAATAAGGAAATCCACAGAAAGATTATTGGCATTCGCTGATAAGCCATTGAAATAAAAATAGCTGATTTTAATTTAGACTTTTTCAAAAAGTATTAAAACTTTCCAATCGTTATGGAGATATATGCGATTACATAAACAGTCAGACAGATATTTAGATAATATTTTAATAAACAGCTTTGACCATGTTACAATTTTATTATACGTACACGCGGAACAAATAAATCATTAACTCAGAAGATAAAGAACGTTTGGAATAAGTATTTCTCGATGTGTAAAGAGCCTAATTAGAGCGTTACAAGATCGCGTGTAGTCCTGATGGGTTTTTAATCGATTCTCAGCTACAATGAGCGTGAAGTTCATTAATTATTTTTTTGTTCTTGATTGAATAAATAATATTTAATTGTATTTTGCAAAATAGTTCTAACTAAATTAAAATTGTAATTATATTTAGGTAAGTGTTATAACAAATATCTTATACACTGGGCAATATTGTTTAAAGCTTACTTGTTGAATGACATAATTGTACAAATTCATCACAAGATGCCATAAACTTTCATCGTCGTGTCGGTTTCGCGTCGTGTTACGACTATAAGACATAGATTTCCACGTCATTTTCTCCCAATGAAATCTCTTAAAGTCGGTTTCTTCCATCCTACATAGTTAAACGGTTTTTCTTCTATCTACCAGTGAAAATTCTTAAACACAAGTTCGCTTGCAAAATCGATTAAAATAGGCATATAAAATCTATGTTCATATGACCATGTGAGCTTATTATGGGACAGCTCTTCTTTCGCAGCTTCAAAAGCTCAAATTCATAGATAAGCACCAAAAATTTAATTTATAAGTTACGATTTTTCATTACTTTCATAATCAGATTCTAGCGACAATTATTGTTATAATAATTATTTATTATCTATAACGATCGCCAAAGTTTACAGCCTGTAAACTACGCAGCGTGCACTAACTTGCGCAGTTGCTGGCAGTTAATAAGTTCAGAACGGTTAAGGCTAAGTTACATATTATTTTATTTATCTATACATATAATAAAATAATTGTAACTAAGCCGAATTTGTACATTAAACATTTTTTGGTAAATGTTATTGAAATTCTTGTCTGTCTGTGACCGCATCACGGAAAAACCACTGGAGGGATTTTGATGAAATTCGGTATGATGATAGCTGGTTATCCGGATCAACATTTAGGATACTTTTTACTGTGTGACAATATCTCATCTCTGAGAAATCTATATTATCCGCGAAAACGCACCAAAGGACGAACCTAAGCGGGGCGAAGGTGGGTTGCTATTTATGATATATAAGTATATATTATTTTGTGAATATTTCAAATATGTGTGTAAAAATGTTTGAAATATTAAAAATATTATTTTCTAAGTATCAATATTTTTTTCTAAAATTTGCATTCTTACAAGGAAAAAACATAAAATTCCATCACCCATGTCCAAACTATAAATATAATAGGTATTAAAGGCACTATGTATATTGGATCAAAATGCAAAATTGTATTCTATTCTTTTTAAATATAAGGTTCAAATTGATAACAGGTAACTTCAATTATGAAATTCATTAATCACTTAATATAATGGCAGTATCTGGAGGGATACAGTGCAACCTTTAGCGACTGACCCCGCCAAGGGTACGTAATTCGTTTGATCGGATGGTACAGACGATGACGAAAGTGGAAATAGATTTTTAAATATATTTTTTTATATTCTAATCGCAAAATGATATTGGTTTTAAAAACTTTAAAATTATAGATTAGCATGTAGCATATACATAAAAAACCTTAAATTCAACGAAATTAAAAAAAAAACATTATAAGTAACCCCAAAATACCATAATTATTGTTATATTAATAACATCATTTTTATCCTGCTTAAAAATGAAGCCCACACATCAAATGATTAATAATCGTCTAGTCACTTGTGCATTAAAAGAAAGATATTTTTTACAACTTTAGTTCACAGTTGTACTCGCATTTCGTAGTATGTACGTTTGTTGACGCCCTAATGCATTAGGATGAATAATGTAATCTGTTTCGTGCTTAGCTATGCATACTAGCAAGTGTGATGTTTAATCTATACTAATATTATAAAGAGGTAAAGTTTGTGAGTTTGTGTCGTTGTAGATGGTAATATATATAGTGGATAGCTGAACCGATTTAGATGAAAGTTGCTAAGAAGATAGTTTGAGACCCTGTGAAGGACACAGAATACTTTTTATCCCGGAAATCATCCCTTAAGAAGGAGAACATAGCGTTGAAAGTTTATATGGAGCGAACCCGAGCGAATCGAGGGTGAGTCGCTAGTGATTTAAATATGAAAAAATTGCAGCTTTCATAATATCTTGGTCTGAAAAGATTTGTTAATTAAAAAAATACATAATACAAGTATATATCTGTGCTATGGCTATAACGTATTCAGTTCGGTTCAGTTACAAGCACTAAAGATTGACGACGCTTTATATGGACTGTAAATTCATATATCGAACATAGCTCAAATTGTATCTCTCATCTTACTCTACGTAATTAAAACTTAACACTGTTAAAAAAAGGCGGTCATAAAATCTTGTCCATGGCTCAGCCCAAGTATGGCCATTTACAAAAATTTTAATCCACTATTTAAATAAGCTAACTAATTCTTCCGAATTTCGTTCAAATTTGTTGAGCGGTTACAACGAGAAGATACAACAGACAGACACTCACTCTCATGTGATACAGTTACAGATATGCATATAGATACTTGTATAAATAATATTTGCAAATTATTATTTATAATACTTGCAACATTCTCTTAAAGTAAGATTTTAAACCAAAACTGACAAGTCTCTAACCCTTCAATTCGACATTAAGCGGTAAACGATAATATCTCAAACGCATAACCGTCGCTGATCGATCCAGCCTGCAATTTTGCGATGTAATTTATTATAACAATAAAGAGGAGGCTCGATCATATCGTGCATGCTGAGACGCCCGCGGACTGATACTCCACTAAATCTACTTGACCAACTACGAGTAAAAAGGTTTCTTGTGTTTTAACTAGCTATTATTTTAATAAAAACGTCTTCTTTGTGAAGCTTCGTGCAAATGCAAAATGGATTTTATTTTTTTTGTAGTTAACCTCGTTTGTGTAAAATATTGGGCTAACAAAAGGTTCTGTTATTGGAATATAAAGACTTAATTTTTTTTATGTAAACTAAACGTGACATATGTATGTTTCGTAAAAAGCCTCTTCACATTGATAAAATCAAAATCTATAAGTAAATAGAAATTAAAACTTCTAGTTTCTCACGAACACTTCCAGTTACAAAGTAACTTTAGACTATATGTAATTATAATAAACTAGCGACTCACCTTCGCTTCGCTTGGGTTCTACCCTAGGTTGATTCCACATACAACCTTTCATCCCCATTTTCACCCCCCTAAGGGATGATTTCCGGAATAAAAAGTATCCTATGTACTTTCCAGGGTCTCAAACTATCTTCTTAGCAAATTTCATCTAAATCGGTTCAGTAGATCCAGAGATTACCCTCTACAACGTCACAAACTCACAATTCACAAACTTTACCTCTTTATAATATTAGTATAGATAATAATATCTGCCTCTATTAAATTAGAAACTAACAACACAACTGTACCAATTTGGTATAAAGTTCCTAAATATGAATATAAAAATAAACACTAAATTTTGAAAGACGAATGTAGAAAAATGTTTATTATTTCCACATGAAATCCCAAAACAAAGTGCAAAATGAAGCACACAATTTACTATTTTTAATCCAATAACAAAATAGCAACGCATTATTAAAAACCTTTAAAAGAGCGCTATAAAAAGGTTTTCCCATTCTATTTTCAGTGCAAATAGCTTTACAAATTCAATGGGACGCACGTTTAAACTTGCACTGTGACCGGCGCCCGTAAGTTTTTAACTCTATATTAAAATCGTAGAGACGACTTTTAATTATTTCATGTCTACAAAGGTTTATTACACCGGGTAGGTTTTCAAGTAGACCCTTTATTTTGTATTATGTATATACGAAATATGTATACAAAAATTTTGATGTTTTTGTTTTAACCTCAATGTTATCAACATTTTAAAACTTGTTATTATTTATATTTTTTATTTTTATTTATAGCTTAGGATTGGTGTAAATTTGTTTTAGTAAAAGAATTTTAGTTGAAATTGATTTAATCATAAATAACAGAATATTTTTTTAATGAAGCTGGTGAGCTTGTACAGTAACAGTTCATGAAGTCAGTCATATGCTTTTTTAAAAAACTTTAAAAGCATATGATATTTTAACACTTTTTACGGAATGTTCGTAAAAGTTCCCATTTTATAAAACCAGAGTGACTTAGAAAAATTCAAGTTACTGGATAGGTATACAATCTAAGGTCCTTAATATATGCAATTAAGATAGTGGGTGTTAACAGCAACTCATTACTTTATCTCTTTATTCTTTATAGGCAATAAACGTTAAATATCCAATACAAGATACGATCCGATTATCCTCGACTCGTTCGTTCACACGAAGAAAATGTTGGAAAATATTTGCCGACTTGAGAGACAGGTGCTAGCAACATAAGTAATGTGGTATATATGAGGAAAATTAAAGGCTATATTACAAAAAAAAACCTTAATTTAAAAATAATCCGCCATATTAATACATATTCTGGTAAAAATATCTCGATACCATTTTGGCTTTTTAAATATCGATATTGTTATTGAGGCATTGTTAGTCTAAAAATTATAAGATAAATATTCATTAGATTTAATAAAAAATAGCCAAAATACCCACTTAGAGCGCTGACAGCTGACTGCATTCTATACTTAACTGAGGGCAATAAAGGCGGTTCCTTCTTTGTACTTTAATTCAATTACACCTATCTACTGTACCTTTCATACGAGCTTTACGTCATTCAAAAACGTTATCTCTACACCCATATGAGGTGGGAAAAATTGCAAATTCATCCATAGTAGATAGAATTATATTTGTTTTCGTTTTCGATTTTCATTAAAATTTATGTTAGACTTTTTGTATTGTCAACGCAACAATGGATACTAACACAGTAATTTAACGTTGTGTCACAACAAACGTGCGATACTTTTATCAAATCTAAATATACTTTATTCTAATAAGCTTTTATAAGCACTTTTAAATCAATCCTTTCATCTATACGTATAATTTCAACCCGCACTTGGCCAGCGTGGTGGACTATGGCCTGATCCCCCTCGTATTGAAGGGAGGTCCGTGTCCAGCAGTGGGACGTTAAAAAGGGCTGAATACATACGTATAATTAAATTCTAATTGAGTCGAATCTGTACATTAAATATATTTTTTTGGAAAGTCTTATTGAAATAGTCATTATTATCGATACAGAGGCTCAATCTATAGTTTTTAGAATTTTAGTCTGTCCGTCTGTTTGTGACCGCATCACGAGAAAACCACTGGAGAGATTTTGATGAAATTTGGTATGATGATAGCTGGTTATCCCGGTCAACATATAGAATACTTTTTACTGCGGGAAAATATCTCATTTCTGAGAAAAGTGCCTATGTTTGGTACCAATTAATATTTTGGAAGTACCAATTCAGGCTAAAACGACTGGACAGAATTTAATGAAATTTAGTACATAAATAGATATGGTAACTATGGTAACACATATACTTTTAGGCACCTAGAGTACGTAACTGAGCGACGGGAGGGTAAGCGAGTCGCTACTTGTATAATATTTTTCCAAATATTTTAGTTAAAATGTAGCAAAAACATAAATAAGATGTAAATTATAACAATATTGAAGTTGCTAACGAGCAAATAATATTATAGAGTTTAACGCCCAAATTTAGATTTCAAAGCTCACTTAGCTTTGAGGAGTCTTGACAGGTAACTTTTTCATGTTAAAAATAAAATTTTAAATTGGAGATCACTATCTAATTAATTTTTGTCAAAATCAAAAGTCAAAGGCAAGAAATAAGAAGTGCTTATCTATACATATAATAAAATTGTAACTAAGCCGAATCTGTACATTAAATATTTTTTTGGAAAATCTTATTGAAATAGTCATTATTATCGATACACAGACCAAATCTATAGTTTTTAGAATTTTTGTCTGTCTGTCTGTCTGTCTGTTACCGCAGCACGGAAAAACTTCTGGAGGGATTTTGATGAAATTTGGTATGCTGATAGCTGGTTATCCGGGTCAACATAAAGGATACTTTTTACAGCAGGAAAATATTTCATCTCTGAGAAATCGATACTAAACGTTAAAAGGTCGCTAGTTTGATTATATTATGTAGAGTTGGAAAGTTAATTTCCATAAACACTAAATCTTGAACTTTGGAAAATATACGGTATCTTCTCAACGAAACTCGGACTCGGCGAATAATTTATATGACACGAAAAAGTACATCATACCTTCCTAACTAAAAATTGTTTCTCAAATAGCTTTAACTATTTCCGGGCTTTTTGGTATTAGTCCGATAAATAATCGGAAGAAAAAAAAAACACAAATTAAGTTACCTACATTTATTGTAGCACTACAGGATAGTATTGTTCTTTTATTAATGAATTATTAAAAGGAATGTCGCAGCTAGAAATGCTAAAACGGCAATAACTGGACGAATAACAAATTTATTATTCATCTGATTTTATCAAACGACTCTTACTCCAGACGCTGAATAAGAACAAACAAAAATAAAATAAATTATATTATAATAGAAATACAAAAGTATACACTACTCTACCTCTTTAAAGCTTCTCTGTGCAGGAGCTACTTCATATTAAGTGTTGAAATTAAATGGATTAAAGATATAATTCTAGTTGCGAGACCATTTACAGCACTTGACGGGCAATAGGCATCCGTCTAGATTAAATCGGCATCAGCAAGAAGGCGGACAAAAGTAATTTAGGTTTAGTGGCTAACTTAAATATTTTATAAGATTATTATTAAAATTTATTTATACACTAGCTATTTACCATCACTTCGCTCGGGTGCAATATTATGTAGAGGTAGCGCCACTATTATGTAAAGGTTGGTTTTGGCAAATTTTAATACCAAAAGTGGTCTATGTGTTATTGTACTCGTTGGTTATTACCTGGAGTAAGTTTATCTAAAATAAGTTTATTATCAGTGTACTAAACTTCATCCAAATCTGTCCAGCCGTTAGCGTGAAGACGAATTAAAGTGCTAGGCTGTGCATTGTTTGACGGGATATTTCCGGGAACTATTTCACACTTGCACACTCACTCACTTTTATATCATGAGATTTAAAAAAAAATTTAATAAACAAAATTTTTCGTTAAATTTATATATATATGTATTGATTATATACAATTTAATACATTTTTAAAAATCCACCCTCCGTGTAGGTTATTAAATGCGCTAATCTAAGTTTTAGTTAAATTTGAAAAATTACTTTTGCATATTCTAGCCTATTTTCTTGGCATTAGAGCAATTATAAATAAATAAGCTCCTCGAGTGAAGCCGCGGGCAAAGCCTAGTTAATTATATACAAGAAGCACACAAGCACACCCTATTCTCAAAGTATAGTCTGTAGTCAGTAACAGGATCCCAATCGCCGTGTAATAGGTTTTTTTCCTCACTCATTCTGAGCTCCCTTAGAAATTAGTTTCTAAGAATCGATTAGGAGTTTTAATGGCAAAAGAGGAGGTTTAATTTGGGGTTCCTTCTTAAATTTTAACGATACTTTCTTAAGGATTTTGTTAGGATATTCGGTACGACAAGTAAATATATGTATTGTATACTACAAGTACAAGTGTTCACTTTTTTATATAGTAACGGGGTATGATTATAAATATGTTTAATGAATATATTTAAAAATAATTAAAATATGTATATTTAGCATATTCCTTAAGTCAAAGTTTAAGTTTAATGTTAAAGTTCGCTTAAAATTCCTTAAGTTTAATTTAAATTGTAATTAACAATCTTCTATTAAGCAAACGCGTTTAAAAAGAGGTTATATTTGTGCGGTAAATACGAGCTAACTTTTTAACAAAGAAATAGGTATAAAAACTTTGAAATCAATTTGAATTAATTATCTCGGTATTAAAATCTTGAAAAATGTTTTTGGCCCGTTTTTGAAGTAGCTAAAGAATGAGTCTTATATTTATAGAATGTAGCTATGGCTTTTTCTCGCTTACTGAATATTTATATAATTTGGAAAATTGCATATTTGTTAAGTGTCGTAAAGATAAGTACTGCCAATCAGATTGCTTATTCGGGCCTTGGCCCGTCGAGGTTGTTCATGTCAAAGCAGATAGAGCTTTCGCGGGGTTCCACTTACTTGCACTTCATATAAAACGACATAATTTTTACTATCCTTCAATGTTTTCGTGGTTTAAATTATCTTTTGTTATTTTTGCACTAAACCTCTATTATTTATTATTTGATATAATATACAAAAAAAAACAGTGTCATGAAAAAAATATGAATTTTTACAATAGTTCAATGCAATTTAGTTACATATTTACGTGATTATTTAAAAATATAGTCTTTAAATGTCTTTATATAGAAACTAGCTCCAAGCAATATTACTGTAGACATAAAATACACAGTATATTATATAACAAAATGATAATAAGCTAAAATGGAATATAAAAATAACAGAATTTCTTTTATATATTTCTGTATTTGGAAGCTCACAATAAACTACAATAGCACGTTATTATTATGATTCGTGGTACCGATGAACCGTATTTTGGGTAACCCAAAACACAAAACACGCATGCGTAATACCACCCCAAAGTTCATTCACCTCTCAGAGGGACGTGGCGCAAGGTCGCCATAAGATATTTCTTATTGGGATAAATTCTTGGTACTGTCTTCTTTACTATTCAATGCTAATTTTAACTACTATCCGGTAATTGAATTTATAGAGATTATACTAAAAATGTTAAATGTAGGAATGCAAAATAAGTAAATCATTTATGCAGATTGTTTTTATAATACAACATATATTAGTATTTTCTAGTCAACAGAGCTTTAAGCTTATAAAGTTATTGGACTTTTTAAACCTTTTAGCCATTCACGAGTTTAGCACTTTTGTTAGACATTTATATGAAATTTTTCCAATCATATTTACTAAAATTCGGAATCTTCGCGATGTAGACTCGTCTATTTGGACTCGCTACAGTACATCGCGGTTTCTAATATTTTATGTTCTTAATACATAATGTATTGAACAATGTAAAGCATCTTTAAGGGTTTAATTTTAATCAAAAAATTATTTTTATATTGAATTTGAATAAGCGTAACAAAAATAAAACTACAATTTTGCTATTTGATATTATTTATTTTTTAATAACCACATTTTTATGTTGGATCTGTATGTTATTTGGAATAACTTGCTCTAACATGTTCCCCAATTTACTGTCCAATATAATATTTCTGTGCTAGTTTGATATCTAACAGAATATATTTCTAGACCTCCCTATATCCCTTCATCTGATTAAATTCGTAGCAAGTTTCCAAGCAAATTACGTTTCCCTGGGCCGGAAAATTCTGATATTTTCAACTGGCAAATGGATACGCAAATAGGGTTTTCGCAAGAAAATAAAGGATGAATAACAAATGTTTTTCGTAATAATCTACAAGCAAAACATTAAGGATCATTGAGAATTCCGATGTTTTGGAGATTGCGACCTCGTTTATTATTAATTTGATACTTCAATAGCTGATGTAATTTAAATAGTTTTGATTATTCCTGCAATTATGTATGTGTTTGTCCCTAGTTACTTTTCAAAGTATAGTATAGATTTCTCAGAGATGAGATATTTTCCAGCAGTAAAAAGTGTCCTTTCCATACCAAATTTCATCAAAATCTATCCAGAGGTTTTCTCGTGATGCGTTCCCAGACAGACAGACACACAAAAATTCTAAAAACAATAGGTTCGGCCTTTGTATCGATGATAATAACTATTTCAATAAGATTTTCCAAAAAATATTTAATGTACAGATTCGACTCGGTTAGAATTTTATTATATGTATAGATTAGATATGTATAAATAAATATAATAAGATTTTTATCCATAATAAAATGTAAAAATCTAAGTATATATCAGCTTCCAACCATTACTTGTGTAATATATGTATACTTACTAAGCAAGGAGCAATCATAGGAACCTCGCAATTATACGTGATGCATATACATATCTCACTAACTTCATCTGCTACGCCCGCGGTACACAAGTTCAATTTCCGCAAAAGACAAATACTTGTTTTGAGGATATGTTATTCCCAAAACTTCTTGATTCCAGTTTCATAAGGGTTATTTAAACAACGAAGTAATAAGTCAGTACGCTTCATCTGTAAAACTTTTTTAATATTTTATAATTACCGTTGGTTAGAAAAGTTACACAATAATACAACTATCTATACATATAATAACATATAATAAAAAAATGTCCATTTATCTGTGCGTTTGTGCGCGCTTATCTCAGAAACGGTTTAACCGATTTGAGTGCAGTTTTTACTAATATATTATGGTAAGCTTCACTCAATATTTAGTATTTGTTTTATTTGAATCGTTTCATAAATAAAAAAGTTATATCAATTTAAAAAATCATCTAGGGATGAACCCAAGCGAAGCTAGGGTGAGTCGCTAGTATCAAGTAAATATTATTTTGAATTATAAATGGTACATTTATTCGCATTTATGTCGCTTTCAGTTGTTAAAACAATATTTGTAAAGAGCACGTTAAATTGCAAATTCCCAGTTCAAAGTGTAATTGGGGATGGATTCTGTGAATTTGTTTTTCATTAATTATTTTCCTTGCCAAGTAGACAATATTGCTGCTATGAAATATTCTCCGTGCATAGGAATCGATCCAACGACCTCTGGTGCTGTGATATCAACCATATTGCCAACTCCCAAAACGTTATATATCATAAAACATATTAATTAAGGTATGTAATTGTTTTGCGATCGTAAATTCAGCCATCCGACATAAATGGCTTTTGCCGTTTATTTCGTTGTTATATAACTAACTAAATTATTATTATGGAGAAGGAAAATGTCGTGAGAAAACCTGAATGTCTGAAAAAATCTAGCAAGTTTTCCTTGATGGATTAGTGCGGGTTGGCGAACTTCATATATCTATCGAAAACTAAATTCTCTCAAAGCAGATTTCATTGTAATCAAAAGATTCAATGTAATCCAAATAATAATAATGTTGAAAAATGATTCGCACATAAAAATAACGAAGGGATTTAAACCCGCTTCACTTTTAGAAGCAAGCGCGTTATCATTGGGTTATCACTGCCTTAACAAGTTAGTGCAACTTATTTTTAAACTCCGACGCAAAAAGAAGAGTGTTATAAGTTTGACGTCGATGTCTGTCTGTGTGTGTGTCTGTCTGTGGCATCGTAGCTCTCAAACGGATGGACCGATTTTGATACGGTGTTTTTTCATTTGAAAGCCAGTTTCTTTGCGGTGGTTCTTAGCTATGTTTGGTTAATATCGGTTCAGCAGTGTAAGAGTATCAGCTCTTTTCCAAAATGATGTAAAGCATTTTGGCTTATGATTACTCCATTAAGTGCTTCACGCGTGCCAGTGTAATCGTTAAGTGACAATTAATTAGCGTAGAGGGCTTTTTAAATTCTTAATTTATATGAATGGATTTTCAAGATTACTATCAAGAAATACTACACTGAACTGTAGAAAAATAACAATAAACATAAATAGAGTAGATTTATGCAAAATTTTATACTAAACAGATCTTATACGAACTACAGTCGCTAAACAATGGAAATGAAAAAAGCTATTCATACCAACAACAATAACTTTGAAAGAGTTGACTACAGCGGGTTCTGAGAGCCAACCTCCTTTTCAGAGTAATAGGTGCAGCGTGGGCTTCAACCGTTTAAGCGGCACCGGAATGAATTGCTATGGTGTTTGCACTAGTTTCCTGTCCCAGTTTTGTTTAAAAAATTAAACTTAAATTTACCTTAAAACAAGTGTAATTTGTATAGAGTCATTATTTAAATTATATTGTTTACAAAAATTGTATTTTTCTTGGGAAAAATATTCTACAGTTTTTTTTAACCTTTTATGTATACTAATATTATAAAGAGGTAAAGTTTGTGACGTTGTAGGGGGTAATCTCTGGATCTACTGAACCGATTTTGATGAAAATGAGTAAGAAGATAGTTTGAGACCCTAGGAAGGACATAGGATACTTTTTATTCCGGAAATCATCCCTTAAGAGCGTGAAAATGGGGATGAAAGTTTGTATGGGGAACCAAGTTAGGGACGAACCCGACCAAAGCGAGGGTGAGTCGCTAGTATTATATACTCTAGTGTTCATGGCATGACCATTGGTTATGGCTGTTTTGAAGACTTGATGAACTTAAATCTCATAAAAGCTTATTATATTAGTTACTTTAGCTTATTACTCAGTTGAAAACCACATTAACCATTTAATCCATTTAATCAAACCCACAAAACCTTGAAATAAACCTAATTCTTTTTAAGGAATATATACGCTCTCACAACAGGATATTAGACAATTTTATATTATATAAAAAATAAAAATGCATTATAATACAGTAAATAAAGTAATTCTTAGGAGTCGATTAAAGTCTCAGAGCTGAAGCATTTTCTGTCCCGACAGGCTGTATCGACATTTGGAGCTTTCAGTACATAAAACAATATATAGATATATCATGTGTATGCTTAATGAAAATATTTAATTAGACGGTGAAAACATCTCTTCTCCTTGTGCGGGAATCAATCTGCAACCCATCAATTAATCTTTGTAAAAAGCTTTTGCTATTTATATTTATCGAAAATTTATTATATATATTCGATAGTAGAATCGAATCAATGTTCAACCTAAATCTAGAAGATAATTCATAATACGACACTAAAACTTACCTAATGAAAAGATATATTACAGACCAGTGGCGAAGGGTGAAATTTTAGCAGAGCTATAATATATATATATATACCATATATTTATTAATTAAATATATATATATATATATATATATATATACATACATATAAAAGAAAAAAATTAAATGTATGTAAAATTATAGCAAAATAATTTTAAGGTAAGACGTCTTGTATGGACGCTTCGCCACTGTTACAGACAAGTCTTAACATCATATGGCCAAAGTTAAATGAGTTACATAAAAGGTAAGCAGTTCAAGTATCAGTTGGCAACCATCCTAGTAAGTACATAGTTTAGAGTCGTCTCCCTGTATAATATGCGACAAATCGATTACTGTTTGAATGTTTTATAAAAAGTTCATACTATCATTACCATACAATATAGACACCTTTTTAATGCTACAACAGATAATAATCTGCTAGAAATCTATTTCCGGCTTTTTGATGTATATACATACATATAGGTATATTAGTCACTTTTATGTACATATATATGTAATATAATATCATCATTTTAGGCAATTGTACTAAGCAATTCTAATTTATGTATATTTAAATAATGCTTATTTAATATACTGAAGGCAGTAAACTATAGATTATTAAGGTAATTTGTCAACATATTTTCATTTTATTCAAAATATACATACATAAATGTTTACATCAGTATTGTGTATAATTGATAATTCGTAAATCTTACTACCAGCAAAGAGCATCTCAATTATTTTAATGCAATAAGCGCGTATTGGGTCTTGTCCTTCTACGCCAGTGCACAATACATAAGCGGTACGGAACAGCCCCTGTTAGTTTAGGTTCTATTTACATACAAAAGCTCACTCACCCCTCCCGAAAAAGCTTCCAAATTCACTGAAAAATTTCACCACAAATATACAAAACACATCACGTTTGTTACATAACACTACAGCTGGAGTGCGTAAAACTTCGCATCAATTTGTGTTTATTTTTATTTTCGATTATGTCCTTTGTAGGCGCGAACCGTCGCGCGCGATTCAGATCAGCGACTGGACGGTATCGAGCGAGCGGCCGCCACTCCCCCGCGCCTCTCTAAACCAATTTATAATACATACGGCGACGCAGCATCCCTACTGATACATCCCAATAAAAAAGCAACCATAAGATAAAACAATAGAGTTCCTTTTCAGTTGCACAACGATTGCCGCAGAGGCAAAAACGTCGGTAGTTTTTACAAAATCGCGAAGGGTGCGAATTGTACGTATTCGATTTATAATTGAAATCAACGTTGAATAAAGAATTTGACTTGCTATGAGCGAGTTCCTGTTAATTACATAGAGTCACTTCTCACCCTAGCACTTGTTTTTGCGGAAACGGAAGAACGTTTTGGATAGAGATCAAACCGTTTCCAATAGAATTGGTCGAATTCTGAGATAGTGCTACAAAGTTATGAAGGCTTGGAACACATTCATAAAAGCTCATATTTTACGAAGGTTAAGCGAATTTTTGCTCGGCTGGAAAAGCCATTTGGCAAGTTTTCAAGATCCATCGTTGCATATTGTGGGTCGTATGAAGTTGATTGCCGAGTTGCACTGGAGTGACACGCTCTGGCTGTAATATGACTTACATTTATCATCCCAAATTGTTTTATAACTATCTCTTTGGATTTCGCTTTATTCGATAATGTAAATTAAGAAATGCTTCAATTTTTATTCGTGAATGAATATAAAATAAAAAATTAATTATTTTTTTTAAGTTGGTACATGGATCTCTTACAACCAGCTTCTAATCTAACTACAAGCTAGCATGATGTAGTCTATAATATAACCATATTGAGAAACGGTTGATTTTTCTCTTTTCACCTTTACGTCGTGCTTTAGCGACTTTTGAGGATATCTCGAGGGATAAAAGATATTATTTAAGTAACAGGTTTTTAAATCTTCCACTACTTTTTACATTACGTCAAAAGGATTCTCGTAGACGATTAGAACTTTTGAAATAACTGAGGTTTATATATTATATAATATAAATGTTGTGCTCAAAGAATTGTTATTATCTTGTCCAAAGATTTTTCTTTAGTATTATTTTATTTGGCTAAAACGAGAGCAACATATTTATAAATAAGAAATATTCCATATAATAGGTATTATTAAACACCATGTTAACTTTCATATTCAGAAGAGCAAAAAAAACATTGGGTCAAAAGTATAACTGTTGCGTCCTTAAAAATATAACAAAGATTTTTACACAATAGAACGTGTTATACAGTAAATCCCGGTCAAAACATAGAAAAAAGTTGGAGCGACTGGAATTTATTCGGCCTAGTTTACATAGGTACAAATTTAAAATATTTAAAAAAAATACCGGATGATGTCGAAACATAAATCGATTAGTACAATGGCAATTATTAATAAAAATAATTCAATTTTATTGTTAATGACTTAATTATAATAACTGTATGCTATTTCCCTATAATTTGCTTTGACTTATTCTCAATTGACACCACAACTATTAAATAAAATAAATGGCTACTCCATACTAAATTATAAGGAGGAAAAAATACTTCTAGGAGATCTCAACAAAATATACAGCTAATGTTTTATAAATAAATACAACTACTATCCCGGTAATAAAATGAATCCCACGGAATAAAAGATAAAAGTGTACGATAGGTTATTTATTCTCTTAGTACAAAATTCAATACAGAACACCCACACAGTCTCGATTGCGTTGGTACATTTGTATTACTACTAAATCTATACATATAATAAAATTGTAACTAAGCCGAGTCTGTACATTAAATAATTTTTGGAAAATCTCATTGAAATAAACATTATTATCGATACAGAGGCCGAATCTTTCGTTTTTAGATTTTTTTTCTGTCTGTCTGTTACTGCATTACAGAAAAACCACTGGAGGGATTTGATGAAATTTGGTATGGTGATAGCTGGTTGTCCGGGTCAACATATAGGATACTTTTTACCGCGGTAAAATGTCTCATTTTTATAAAAAAATACAAAAACTGCAATGTAAGAGTATACTTATATATAAAACCAAAGAATTTGGTTTTTGGTCATCTGAACGCGGGCGGAGCCGCGGGCAATGCTAGTTCCATATATAGAACACCATATATCGGGCTTATCATGGATAAACTTTTTTTTTACAAATGAGTATAGAAGACGAGTCGTTCACAAGATCACTGTACATGTAGAAGGATTTTAAATTAACTTTAGTGATGTATAATAAAGAGATTAATATAATCATGACTGACATTTTATACCGGTATTTATTAAATACACTTGTGTGTACATTAAATAATAATTACATACTTCTACACCAAAAAAGATTAAAGTTAAGTGAAAAGCTTAAAAAAGCGGTCATCTCTTTCTTTCACTAAATATTAATAGAGATGGCAAGAGTGGTTTCAGCAAACTAAATGTATTGGTAATCTAATAAAGGACGTTAGATCAGATTAGGATCTCTACGATGAATAAAGACCACTAGTCTCTATTATATTTTATGAATTTATTTTTATTTATTTATTTATTTATTTAATTTTAATTAATTAATTAATTAATTTATGAATAAATAATTAATTAATTTATGAATGGTTCTTTTTATTTAATTCAATGGTAATCGCATATGTATCATCATGCTACTACCCAAGGGAGAGGAGCAGTAATATAATATATAATCTATCTATAGGTATCGGTGGTGTAGTGGCTAGCATGTACGGCTGCACACTCGGAGGTCCTGGGTTCGAGTCCCGGGTCGGGCCAAGTTTAGTTATCGAGTCTTTCTGTATAGTAAGCCTCAGTAACAGCCCGGAGTTGGGAAGCCTGCGGTGTTTCACCCCCGTGCCTCGGAGAGCACGTAAAGCCGTCGGTCCTATGCCTTAACTCTCACTGGTCGTGTCGAATGGTCGTCCCACCAGAGTATGAGAGTGACAGGAATAGAGAGTGCACTTGTGTCTGCGCGTACACTTGTGCACTGTAATATCTCCTGCGCACAGGCGCGGATCCAGAGTTAAATTTGGGGGGGGAGGGGGTGTTGTGATTCATAGGCTGAAATTCACATATAATATAACAGTAACTTAGCAAAATCTGTACATTAAATATTTAAAAAAAAAACAATTGAGACCAGGCGCAGATCCAGATTTAAATTGGGGAGGGGGGGGAGTCAGGTTTTGAAATGTACATATAATAAATTAGTAACTTGGCTAAACATTTTAATTTAAAAAAATTGGTTATTATATGTATTTTGAAGATTATATTCCTCTAGTTTCATGAATATCAAAAAGTTTTTGCAGACATTAAAAATTATTAAAAAGGATCAAGAAAAAATTAAAAATCGTTTTTTTTTTTGGAAATATGTCGAAAACTTTGAGGTTATTGTAATATTCGTAGATTTTTACTAGACCTACAACTTTTGTAAAGAATATTTTTCGATAAGATGTCACAACAAGCCAGAAATTAAAAAAAAAAACATATTTTGTCAACTTGTCTTGTTTGCTATAAATGTCTTAAAAACATTAAACTTCCGGTTTTAATTTTTTGTGTAGCACATCGCGATCGGACTAGAGCTAGACTATAGCGCTATTTAAATTAAAGAAAAACTTAATAACGAATAAAAACTTAATTTGTTTCGAATTAGGTACTTAAAAAAATTGTATTATTCCTTCTTTTCTTAGACTTCAAACTTCTCAAAAAAGTATATTTGGCTTTGGGGGGGGGGGAGTCATAACCCCCATGGCCTCCCCCCCCTTGGTACCGCGCTTGCCTGCGCAGTTGGATA
Organism: Brenthis ino; assembly: GCA_921882275.1. Classification (NCBI taxonomy): domain Eukaryota; kingdom Metazoa; phylum Arthropoda; class Insecta; order Lepidoptera; family Nymphalidae; genus Brenthis; species Brenthis ino. The sequence continues at coordinate 4,620,985 of OV170232.1, forward strand.
ATCTCAATGATATTGGCCGCCGTGGCCGGAATCGGTCAGAAGAACATCATCATCAATCTATCTATTCCATACTAACCGTTAAAACGCACCGAGACCGTGAGAACCTAGTTAAAAATATTTTTTAACATATTTAACTTTTATATTTAAAAATGTTTATTTATTGTCGTAATAGACTAAAATTTGGTGGAAAACTTTAACAAAATGAACTGTAAGAGTTCACTTAATCATTACTACAGTTCATTTAAACATTACTTAAGTATCATTTTACTGCAAAAAATGTATTATTTAATATGAACCGTCTGACTGTGTGATAAAGTATATTTTTGAATGTTCTGTGGAAAAGGGTTAAAAGCAACGTGAGCTGCAGATATCTTTCCAGTGCTGGATCTTTTTACTTAATTAAAACACGATTCGATTTGTACTCTTGTACACTTTTATAGGCTAAAACATGCTTTATTCAATAAAAATAGCTATAAACTATACAATATACACTATATTTAAAAACCACTTTGTGTTAATAAGAGTTTGTAAAATATAAATTCATTTTATAGCGCACTTTATAATGTATCTACGTAAATATAATACGTACCAATAATAATAAATTAAATTGAAGTGTCAGTCTGTGATTTAAAAATAGCTACCATACTGAACTTATGGGAGTTTTATATGTTTTTTAAGACTCAAACGAAACATAGATAGATCGTTATTATAATAAATCATCTCCTGATTTAAAATAATACTGAGCGGATTTTAATACTCTTATTAAAATCATCTCAGCCTTTTTTAAATATATGTACAAAACATCGTTGTGGCATTAGCAGTCTTTTTTATTTTAAATTAACCTAAATTTAATCCGTTTTGGCCTTTATTTAACCACTAGCGACTCACCCTCGCTTCGCTCGGGTTTGTCCCTGGGGTACGTATGCAACTTCCCTATTTGAATCAGATATTATAAAATTTTTCATTGGTTTTGATTTTTTTGTGGAACCCTATTTTTTCTAAAATAAAAGTAGCCAAGTTACTCCTTATTACATCAGCTATCTGCCTGTGAAAGTCTCGCCAAAATCGGTCCAACCATTTCAGAGATTAGCCGGAACAAACAGACAGACAAACAGACAAAAATTGTAAAAAAATGTTGTTTTGGTATATGTACCGTGTATATATCTATATATATGAATTTAGTAAAAAGCTGTTATTTTGACATTACAAACAGACACTACAATTTTATTTATCTGTATAGATGTATAGCAAAGATTTTCTTGTACTGTATTAAAATGTGGTATAAGTATATAAAAAAAAAAACATTTTAAAATGCCGCATCTACACAGTGTATAGTCCTTCTGTTATCTGATTTACTTGGTGGCGAGGTGAGAACATATGAATAATTGAGAACGCATCGCGGGAATATCGGGATACGATAACTATGTACGCTATTTGCCTAAAGACCTGACCAGATGGGGAATGCGATAATAGCGCTTACCTTACATGTTAACTCGTCGTTTATATTACCACTACACTGCTAACCACTGTTAAGGGACTACACTATTATGCGAAAGATTGTATGAGTGTATATGTATACATTTGTTACGCTTTAACGCTGGACGACTGGACAGATTTGGAAGAATTTTAATATACATATAGATTATGACCTGGAGTAAAACATAGGCCTCTGTTAGCCATATAAGAACGTACCTAATTATCTTCAGGTAAGTAGCTAAAGGCAGTGGTAGCCCAGTGGTAACGCGTTCACTTGGGAAATCAATTAAGCGGGTTCAAATCCCGGATCTCGCACTTCTGATATTTTCATGTGCGATTACCACAACAAATCAACACGATTACTGCATGTCTGAGAGAACCTAGCAAGTTTTCGAAACACATGTGAAGTCCGCCAACCCGAACTTGGCCAGCGTGGTGGACTATGGCCTGATTCCTCTCGTATTAAAGATAGGCCCGTGTTCAGCAGTGGGACATTAAAAAGGGCTGAATACGTACGTCCCTAATAAAACGTGTTAATAATTTTTATAAAAGCTCATTTATGCTATATAAGTTGAACTTTAATGACATAGAGTTTAACTGCTCGTATGTAAGTAATAAATATTTCTTTCAAGGAACCTATGTTTTATGGTTTTAGTTTGAATAGTAATATACATATATTTATATACATCAAAGTATAGATCTATGCCTTATATACAGGAAACAATAGTGTAGCATCACTAAAATGAGCTTTAACTTTAATAAATCTTCCAATTATTATTATATAGAAGAACAGTTTTACATAAAACTGTCTGTTTCTATAGTATATAGTCATCTAATATAAGAAACTAGCGGACCCGACAGACGTTGTCCTGTCTACACGTCTTTAATTTGAAAATTTCAAACTTTTTTTAATAAGCTAAAACATTCTGGACCATTTTGATGAAAATTATTATTCAAATTGTGAATCTAAACCATTCCCAGATCCCCTTGAACACACACAAAAAATTTCATCAAAATCGGTCCAGTCGTTTGAGAGAAGTTCAGTGACATACACACTCACAGAAGAATTATATATATAAAGATAACATAACTCTAAATATATACCAAGCAATTACGTAGCTAAAGGAAGGGTTACCGTTCAAGCGGAAAACGCGAAGATGATGAGTTCCTCGGGCCTAAACATTGAGATTAGTTTACGAAAATATCTTGTTTGGTGCTATATTAACAGCTGACGTAATAACAGAATATTTGAATACAGCTTTGGTTACTGGTTCAATTCCGAAATTATTAATCTATTTATCTATATATAAATAGGCAAAGATAAAACAGGTTAATACCATTTTCTACTCTTTTTGTTAATCATTTTTTTGCTGAGTATCTATTGACGAGCAATGAGTATTATCAGTAAAAAAACTGATAAGGGTCGAACACTAGTATATGTAAATAGTCTCGTCTAAAAATAAATCGTACGTAGTGATCGAGTAACTTAACTATAAAATATTAAAAAAACATACAGCCGAGTTGAGAATTTCCCCATTTTTAAAGAAGTCGGTTCAAATGGACATCGTTTCGTACATTTAGTCATATATGTACTTTCGAAATAACTTTAAAAATATAGTATTGTTATAATTATTTTACCAAAAAGTTGCAATTTTTGTTGAAAAATTATATGGGATTACGCTTAAGATGTCCTTATTGATTATATATTTATTTACAATCATGGAAATCGACTTACATTGATGTCGGTGCAATTTTATTATAGGTATTAGATGTCTAATTAGAAGTTATATTTGATCAGTTTGTATTAAGTTATGTATGAGCTTAATTATATAAGAATCCGTATATATGTACAAATGTATATTTAAAAGATATAAAGTTAAACAACTAAAATAAGTATAAATTCTGCACAAGGGTCGAAACAAGAAGTTGGAAAACCGCGGGGAGCTTGCTTTGAAACTTTCTTTTATGTAAATACTGCAATAAAATCTCTTTGAGATGATAAAGTTATTTTGCGTAAAACACCATTGCGACGTAAAGTATGTGTTTGAATGACATTTTTTCTAACACTTTTTCTTACAATAAGTATCTGAAGATTTTTTTTTACTAATACTAGCGTCCGATCCTGGTTTCGCTCAGGATTAACATGACAGACAGACATATGTATTTTCTACGTACAGACATGTGTACTTAATTTATCCACTTATATTATTTTATTGCAAGAGGTCTACGAACCCGCCAGCCGCGTTGGCCAGCGTGGTGGACTACGGCCTCATCGCTCTCAAAATTAGGGGAGGCCTGTGCCCAGCAATGGGACTTTAAAGGACTGATTGAGATGAGTTTTGTTTAACCCTCAGTTAATGTTAAATATTTCCCTCTTATTAAGGTGGTGTTTAGTATATTTAAAGTATATCTTGAATACTTTTATTGCATGTGTATAGATAAAGCTTTTGAGAGTTATAAGAATTAAATCAAAATTCTGAAAGAAACTTTACGTCGCAAATCGACTCAGTCCATTCGTAGCGTGTATAAAAGTGTTAAAAGATAAGACGTACATTTTATTTAAATTAAAAATAAAGCGGTTCAAACAGCACGCACTTGTTCAAGGGAACAAAATCCGTATAGTGTCGCCAAGATACTCTGTCACGCGATTTCTGACCTCTTTCGTATTGTATTATAAGAAATGTAGGATCCAAATCTAGAAATGTAGAAAAAACGTATTTGCTTCTCATTTGTACAAAAAGGCGAAAAATATACTATCGTGGTAGAGAAATTTCAATCTTTATATATTTTTAAACGTGCAATGAATTATCAAATAAATGAGAGAAAGAAGGAAGGTGTAATGAACGATTGAATAAATAAAATTATTTAAAATATTAGTTTTTTTAATCACATTTAATGTTACCTCACCAGTGAGTTATTCTTATTTCTTCAGGCTTATTGAATTTTGTGCGACATCCCACGGGAAAGAATAGAACGGGATGAAAAGTGTTTTTTTATTAATTATATTATAATTTTTTTACATTTTTTTTATCTTATATGTACTTCATTTTACAATTATATAATCAAAACTATGTAAATTATTACTATTCGTGAACTTTTACTGTTCTCTCATGATTTTAAATGCAATTAGAGTAGTTTTAACTCACTGCACGGATCTACTGAAGTAGCGTCTCAAACAATACCGCATATCTGACCACGGAATTCGATTCGTATTTGCCAGTTCGAATGTGGACAGACTATTTAAACAGACGGTATGAGTAAATCTGTTATAATGTGAAATTTATTTTTCTTCATATCTTTTTATTTCTTTTGCTATCGTATCTCACAATATACTTAAATACCTATGTAATGAAAAATGCTCGAGCTTTTTATTACGAAATAATAATTACATTTTTTATCACTTATATAGTTAAAATAGAGAAAACTGAAGTGATGTAAGCTCCGGTATCTATGAGCCGAGCTTTGTCTATTTTGGACTTGATTAAACGAAATGTTTGATGAAACACTCGTGAGGAGGCGGAAGGAGTTATAAGGCTCTATTGTGAGATACATATATATTTATTATTCAATCAATTTGGAAAACGAGTATCAGAAGGTAATTGCAATTTAATATGTAAATCTTTAAAAAAATATCGATCACATCGAATATTTAACAAAATGCCTGAATGAAACGAATTCATCGTAAATTTCCCAAAATTTATTATAATCTAAGTTTGTCAAGTAAAAATATTAGAGTCAACTTCTACAATTAGGTCGATGGAGTCTGATTTAAATGCTTCATGACGATAAGGACAATGCTTACTTACTATAAACCAGAATAAATTTTATATTTTATTCAACTATTCATAGAATAATGTCTACTTTAGATGCGCAATTTCCCAGTAATGTATTCAATAGGAAAGTCTCGCTATTTACTCGAGATCTCGGCAAAGGGAAGAGCTTTTCTTTATGGATTTATATTATTCAATGAGTTTGTGTTTCATTCATAATATTTGATAGACTAGGGACTCACCCTTGCTTTACTTTGGGTTCGTCCCTAAACAAAGACAAATCTCTCCCATGGGAACCATATATTTTTCCGGGATAAAAAGTAACCTATGTGCTATTCTAAACTATAATCTATCTTTTTGCCTTTCATCTAGATCCGTTTAGCCGTTCTGGTGTGAAAAAGTAACAAACATCCATCCATATGGATGGCCTCACAAACTTTCACATTTGGATAAGTCTAATAGTTTTCTTGTGTTTCTTTAAATCATATAACATATATATATATATATATATATATATATATATATATATATATATATATTATCAAACTAAAAATAATAAAGGCAGTGGTAGCCTAGTGGTGATGCGCTCGCTGTGGAAACCAAGTGAAGCGGGCAGAAATCTCGGTCTTGCCTTGTGGACAGACGTTCTGCTACTAGTTTTAATACCTGCTCTGTTTACCTCTACTATAAAATACATATTGATAAGCATTATTACTCTTACAAATTTGTACTATACACCTTTTAAGATACAATTTGTTTTTGATTATATTATATTTATTTATTTTTAAAGGTATACTTCTTTTGGCACGTTTGGAAAAAATATGAGAGTAAAATTTTTACCATGCTCGCCCACAACGACAGCCAAAAAGCGACATGGTGAAGTTAGCTTTATTCCTTTACTTATAATACAACTTTTACAAACAGAGAGTTGTGACATACGGGATGAAATCATTAGCTATTTTTGTTCTGTTACGCCAAAGAAATATAACTTCTTACGTACGTATGCCGTACATAAGTACACACACATGTTTTTTTTCTAGTACTTACATGTGTATAAACAATATGGAAAGTACTTGTTAGCCTTCATTTTTTTCAATACTAAATCTTAATATCCTTAAAAATATTTAATTACAAAATAATGTTTTCAGGTGTACGAAAATAATTGCATATTACACGTTGTTTATTCACCAGTCAATGTTTTGACCACGCAAGTATTCAACTGCGCACTTCAAAGGGAAAACTTTACGGTTGAAAACTCCATTATTTTCCGCAGCTCCATGGAAAAACTCTAAGAATTAACAATGCTTCATAACGCTTTCGTTCATTTTCGCTTTATTGTATAGAAGTATTTACAAAAAAAAAACTTTTTTGGAAATCTTTGGTCATTACGGATCTTTTATTTAGGTAAAAATCAAATATTTTATTGAACTGGTATAGTCATTTATCCATTAGATATTATGTAATATATAGTATAAGTACCTGGGCCACCGAGTTTCGCTCGGAGTTTTTGGTTAAAAATACAACTTTTTTTTAAAAAAAACTTGAATAAATACAAAAAAAAAAACAAAAAAATAATATACCTTTTTATTCGATCGGGATTCGAACCCGGACACCTATGATTGTCAATCTTGCGTCTTTTTTTTAAAAAAAACTAAAAACTTGAATAAATATTTAAAAAAATGTAAAAACTTTGTATGTTATTGTTGACCGAGATTCGAACCTGGACACCTGTGATTGTTGATCTTGTACCTTTGCCGCTTGAACACGACGCTTATACCCAAGCGTGCAAATTACCGACCATATTTTGCGTGGAATAATGCAAAAGAAAACTGCATGAAAACTCGAAAACACCCGTTTTCTCAGACATAAGACTAATCTAGATTGATTTACCGCCCCCGAAACACCAAACCAAAATCATTGGAGCCGTTTCCGAGATTCAGATTACAATAAAAAAAATAGTATTATTATTCGCCAATAGATGTCAGAAAGAGTCATTTTTTTCAGTTTATGTTTAAATGGCAACATAAGGACTACCCAAACGCCATCTTTTTATTATTTTTTTTCCAATAAAAAAAATAAGTCTTATGTTTTAGTTAATTATCGATAAAGTTGATTATTGAAAACACGAATAAAACGACATTTTCTAAAAATACCTGGGCCACCGAGCTTCGCTCGGAGTTTTTGGTCAAAAGTACATTTAAAAAAAACTTGAATAAATACAAAAACAATAATAAATTATACCTTTGTATCCAACCGGGATTCGAACCCGGACACCTAATCTAGATATATATATATATATATATATATATATATATATATATATATATAAAAGATTAGTGGAGTATCAAAATTTCCCACTACAATAACAATTAATGTAATTATTTAACTGAAATTCTTAACACCATAGATGCATCCTCCACAGACTATACAGACAAACAGTGCGGAAGAAACGATCCGACACCTTCTTCCGTTTGAGGGGAATGAAAAATTGTTTATTCGTTTTATTTCTTTGAAATGCGCTCAAAGAAGCCGCTGCAGTCGCGAGACTTTTATAAAATGACATTGTCTTATCTTAAATATAACAAAACAAAAGCGGAACGGCTTAAAGTTAGAGCTTGTTTTGCTTAACGACTGGTTATCATTTTAAAACCTCTTTTATTTATTATTATTTCAATTTTTTTAATAGTAATAGACTAAGTTCTAAATGCAGAAGTTTGTATGTGTATGTGTGTATGATTGTTACTCCTTCGCGTTGAAACTTCTAAATGAATTTAGTTGCCTATAAGATTTCAAATACAGTAAAGATAGTACATAATATGATTAAATAGTTTGTTCGAAGTTTAGACCTTTAAAAGATAAAATAACTAGCGACTCACCTTCGCTGCACTCGGATTCGCAACTAGGTCGTTTTAACGTTTAGTATAGATTTTTCAGAAATTAAATATTTTGCCGCAGTAAAAAGTATCCTATATGTTGACCCGGATAACCAGCTATCATCATACCAAATTTCATCAAATTCTGACCAGTGGATTTCTGATTTTTCGTGCCAAAACAGACAGACAGACGAATAAATAGATAGACAAACGAAAATTCTAAAAACTGCAGATTCGGCCACTGTATCGATAATAATGACTATTTTAATAAGATTTTTCATAAGATATTTTAGTGTGCACATTAGACTAAGTTACCATTTTATCTATACATAATAATAATATATAACATAAGTCCCCTTAAAATATAAGTCCGCTTGTTAAAAACATTCTATTAACAATAATTTTATTTTTTCTCATTCTACATAAATCCTAAACTTGTTTCAAAGTGAACCCGCTTTTATATGGTAAACTATCTCAAAACATTGCTTCAACAGATTTACAGCTGCCGTAGAATATTGGATCCAATTTATTCAATTCGTAGCCGCCACTGAGAACGAAGTGTTCCTGTATAGGTCTGTTACACGAGGTATACGAGTATATCACAGTCCACTTGCTTCATAGATTTAAAATATAATATTTTATACTAGCGTTTTCCTGAGACACTCGTAGTTCAAATATTTATGTATTACTGTATCTTTAAAAATTATAGCCTATAGGTATATTACTCTGTAGCTACATTACTGTAAAGTTTCGTTAAAATCTGTTAAGTATTTTTTTTGCGTAAAAGATGTAACAAACATCCCTCCAACCATCCATTCGCACAAACTTTCGCGTTTATAATATTAATAGGACTAATATGCTAATACTACTAGACCTACTATATAAATAATACTAAAACTTGTCTTCAGTGTTGTAATATATTTTAGTATGTTTAAATAATTAATAAATAATAATAAATTATTAATTAATAATTAATTGTTTTATTAATTTGCAAGTTAGCGGTGCTAGTGAGTTGCTATTGACACTGAGTATAAAGATTGTGACAGAAAAACCCAGTAACTATTTGACTCACCCAGAAAATGAACCCAACATCTTACGAGTACAAGCATTCTTGTTACTGTTCTAAGGCATTCAAAATATTAAAAAGGAATAAATTAATATTATGTTAAGCATTACACACACATGTTACTGAATGTGAGAAGAATAAAACCAATCAATCTCCCTCGTGTCTTCTCCATTCTAAGTGACATTAGCGTTGTAATCTGTGCTTAACTAGTACGCTTCGAAGCCTTTAACAAGAGAACTTAATTGAAGAAGAATAAAATAACAAACACACGTTTACATTTTTACAATTAGGTATCCATAGTGAGATCGTAGATTTCCTTAATACGAGTACTTACCTATTCTAATTACCCGAAACTTAATAGTAGCTACTGAATGTATCTGATTGATTTTCTCCAGTAATCAATTGGAACGCCCTAACTATCAGCAAGTGAGTGCTTTCTGTCTCAGTCGAGCTTTGCACAGGAAATGGCAATAATTTCCCGAATCTCTACGAGTTAAAGCTGCGGAAATTGTAGCAAATGCACTGAAACGGCTTAATCTGAAGATTTAAAAGTAAATTGTTTTATATTTACAATTTCGATTTACTTATAGGGAGTTACGGGTATTTTATTTAATTTAATACAAACTAAAATATGCTATTATAGAAAACTATAACCAATTTTGTATACTGAGCATTTTAGTTTGTGTTACATGGGTGATGGGAATTACCTACTTGTTGTATTAGGATACGGAAGTCACTTTTTAATCCATTATATCTTTTTACACAATTTACATTAAACTCTATATACCTGCAAAAATTGGACTATTTAACAATCATATTACAGCAATACAATTTTAGTAAGGATTATTTAAATAACATTTTCTTTTCACTTAAAAGTTAAATGTAAGCTATTAAAATTAGGCAACCGTTAGCTAATAAGGAAACTTTATGTGTGAATATCTACAAATAAATAATTATTTATTCGAAGGCGAAAATAAAATTTCATGTACGATTTCGATTTCATTTTCAATATGATTACCCACTTGTCCCACGGTAAAGAAACACATCGCGTTTTAGATAACCTAGCTAGTTCTCGAAAGACATATGAAATCCGCCAGCGTGATGGACTATGGCCCCCTGTGCCCAGCAATTGGGCCTTAAAAAGGACTGAATACAAGGTAAAAGAAAGACATTTATATATTGAAAGAACCATCAGATCTAGTTTATCTCCATCTATACATATAATAAAATTGTAACTAAGCCGAATCTATACATTAAATATTTTTTGGAAAATCTTATTTAAATAAATATTATTATCGATACAGAGGCCGAATCTACAGTTTTTAGAATTTTTGTCTGTCTGTCTGTCTGTCTGTTACCGCATCACAGAAAAACCAGTGGAGGGATTTTTATGAAATTTGGTATGGTGATAGCTGGTTATCCGGGTCAACATATAGCATACTTTTTACCGCGGGAAAATATCTCATTTTTGAGAAAGAATACAAAAACTGCAATGTAAGAGTATACTAATATGTAAAACCTAAGTATTTTGTTTTTGCTCATCTGAACGCGGGCGGAGCCGCGGGCAATGCTAGTAGTAATAATAAAATGTGCTATTATTAACAACTACTCGTTAACTTGCTACTGATGAAAGTGCCGAAAGGGTAAATGTAATACGGCCACATACGAACTTATGTTAAAATATTTAAAGTCTATTCTTATTGAGTCTATTGAATGCAAATAATTCGAGTTTTCACGCGTCGTGGGTGGACACATTCTCATTAGCTTGTAGCTTACTTAGACATGCATCAGTGCTGATTGACGTCGCTCTATATAAGATACATTTAGAATATCACTTTAAATATCAAGAAATCACGCATGCTTTCTTTTTATGTAAATTAAGTTAATTTCTTTCTAGAAAATTATACGAAGGTAGTGTACTGGTATTTGTATTACTTGATTAAATAATGTAGTAGATATATGTACATATTATATATTTAACTGGCGACTCTATCTTACTCCGCTCGGGTTCGTCCCTAGTTACGTTTTAACGTTTAGCTCAGAGATGAGATATTTTCCCGCAGTAAAAAGTATCCTATATGTTGACCCGGATAACCAGCTATCATCATACCAAATTCCATCAATATCTGTCCAGTGTTTTTTTTTGTTTTATTCGGCCACTGTATCGATAATAATGTCTATTTCAATAAGATTTTCCAAAAAGTATTTAATGTTCAGATTCGGCTTAGTTAGAATTTTATTATATGTATGGACTATACGATGCTTTACATTTCTTAGTAGTTAAATAATGCAGTGTGTAGTAATTATTCTTAACTAACTATAGTATAAAAATCGAACCCGCAAGTTCAACAAAGTGAGTGTGACGTCAACTTACATATTTCGTTAAACAACAATCAATGGGTCCTTATTAATAGAATAAGTGTATTTTCGTGAT